>CAIGQW010001906.1:2002972-2018968 GCA_903798125.1 Danio choprae | reverse complement strand
CCCTGTGAGAGACTAGCGATGTCTTGTGAGAGACGTGTCTGTTAGAGACTAGCGATTTCTTGTGAGAGACTAGCGATGTCTGTTAGAGACTAGCAATGTCTGTGAGAGACTAGCGATGTCTGTGAGAGACTAGCGATGTCTGTGAGAGACTAGTGATGTGCTTTGAGAAACTAGAGATGTCTGTGAGAGACTAGCGATGTCTGGGAGAGACTAGAGATGTCTGTGAGAGACTAACGATGTCTGGGAGAGACTAATATCTGTGAGAGACTAGCGATGTCTTGTGAGAGACTAGCGTTGTCTGTGTGAGACTAGTGATGTGTTTTGAGAGACTATCCATGTCTGTGTGAGACTAGTAATATTTGTGAGAGACTAGTGTAGTCTTTTGAAAGACTTGTGATGTCTTGTGAGAGACTAGCGATGATGTCTGTGAGAGACTAATGTATTTTGAGAGACTAGCGATGTCTGTGAGAGACTAAATAAAGGGCTAATAATTAAAAACACATAATTCTATAATTTTGGTATCCAATTTTTGTTTGTATAAAGTTTATTTAGCCACCTTTAAATCTGAGTGCAGTTTTTCTTCATACTCCGCAAGCTAACTTAAAAATGATGACAATGATGCCGAACCTCAACGGAGAGCCTTATCTTCATTTCACAAGGAGAAAAAAAGGTTGAAGGTTTGAAGCTTATTAAACCTTCTACTAATGGAGGACTTAAACGAATCTATAATTTCCAGTGCAATTATCTTGTGATTAATGCTGTGAGCTTCTGAAAGTGGTTGTCAGTCACTCGCACAACACAATAATCAATGTTCTGCCCAAACAATCAAGCCACATTGAATTGGGCTGTTAATCATGGAGGGAGATCACTGGGGATCGTAATTACATTATGTTGATTACTGATGTGCTACTTCTTTTAGTCGGTTGGGTGGAGTGATTAAGTGAGATGTTGCTTTGATGCTGGTTACTGTTTTGCATTCCGACACTTTGAGATCATACTGTCTGTTATAAACTACGAGAGAAACAACCTGACGAGACTGCGACTGCCACTGTTAGAAATCAGCGTCAGCTTCTCTTTTTAATTAATCTAGAGGACTTTTTATTTATTTATTTATTTAAGAACATGATTCATTGTCTCCTTCATGAAATGAGCAAGGCATGAAAAAGATGAAGAAACCAAGCTAAGCGTGAGCTATGAATAACTGTTTGGTATGGAGCTATACTACAACCAAATATATTATGAATATTTCAATAATTCGTTTTTTTCGCTCATAGGGTCATGGAACGTATGACTCAGAATTGAATATATTGAATATTTTAAGTACAATTGTAAATACAGAGTGAGTAAATTGGTAAACTTTTTACATAAATGAGATATGTAGGGATGCAAATTTTGAAAGTTAACGTTAATATTACACTGTCAAACATTCATTCATTCATTTTTCTTTGGCTTAGTCCCTTATTTATCAGGGGTCGCCACAGCAGAATGAACCGCCAACTATTCCAGCATATGTTTTATGCAGCAGATGACCTTCTAGCTGCAACCCAGTACCAGGAAACACCCATACAATCACTTGTTCACATACACACTCATACCCTACGGCCAATTTTGTTTTACCCAATCCACCTATAGCGCATGTCTTTGGACTGTGGGGGAAACCGGAGCACCTGGAGGAAACCCATGCCAACACGGGGAGAACATGCAAACTCCACACAGAAATGCCATCTGGCCCACCCGGATCTCGAACCAGTAACATTCTTGCTGTGATGCGACAGTGCTAACCATCGAGCAACCGTGACGCCTAAAGTAATGCCATAAACATTATTTTTCAACATCAGGTGACATAAAACCCTAATATGCATAACTCAAAAGGAAAAAAAAAGAACAATAGTGTCATGTAGGGAATTGTGGGAAAGTCAGTTTACAGTTATTCACCATGTAAATTAAGTAGACTTGCTGTTAATCAGGTTTTTAAAACCATTTTATTGGTTATTTCTTTCTACAGTGTATCAGTCTTCAGCTAAAAGACAAAACGGTTCAAATGTGAGCTGAAAACAAACTGAACTGACAATATAATGTGGCTTGAAAAATGTGTTTTGCTCAACATCCTCATTCTGAAAACGTACCTCTATATACATTTCTGGAGAGCACCAAATGCGTCTCGGGAGGTATGTTTTTCCTAATCCACTAGAGGCCGCTGTGTAAGCTTTTTAAGATCTCCAATTTCTCTCACGAGTGCCATTCACGCCTGCTGTTCTCTCGTACATCCACCAGAGGCCGCTGTCAACTGACTGTTTGACTGACTGACTGACTGACTGACTGACCGACCGATCGACTGACCCACCCTCCCCCTTCCCTAAACCCAACCAATCGTATTTAAAAAGCACAAGATACGGAGGTAAGTGGTCAGCTGGTAAGGGCGTAAAGGAACGGCGTCACACCGCCTCGTAGCGTTCATTTAACAAATGAAATGCAGCCATACGTACTTCTTGCTACATTATTCACGATCTCCAGAATGTATATAGGGCTACGTTTTCAGGAAGAACCTATGTTGTCAACATCATACGTAACAAATAGTCTTGTGTCAGCTTTGCCACTGAGGTATGTACAACATTACATCAATAGTTTAGTATGCGTAACGTAGAATAATTGTTCAAATATGTCAAAAGGACCAGTCTTGATTTAAAAACGTTAAATATTTAAGCCTGACACCTCTATTTGTTTCTTTCGTTAGATATAATTGGTTTAACGGTGGAGCTGTTTGTCAGCAGATGGTCCATCAGCAGTGAAAGTTGAATTACATTGAATAGAATTAAACGAAACTTCAGCAGTGACATTAGTATTAACTGAACTTATCAGTTTAACTAGATAAGCACTGTCGGCTCCACAACAAAGAAGGTCGCTGGTTCAAGTTCTGTGTGGAGTTTGCATGTTCTCCCCGTGTTGTCGTGGGTTTCCTCTGGGTGCTCCGGTTTCCCCCACAGTCCAAAGACATGCGCTATAGGTGAACTGAATAAACTAAATTGTCCGTAGTGTGTGAATGTGAGAGTGTATGGGTGTTTCCCAGTACTGGGTTGTGGCTGGAAGGGCATCCACTGCATAAAACATATGCTGGGATAGTTGGTGGTTTATTCCGCTGTGACGACCTCTGAAATTAAGACTAAGCTAAAGTAAAATGAATAAATGAAACCTATTCAGTCATTGATTTACTGTATATTTACTGACACCTTAATGCTGATATGCCTGATTTTATAACCCCAGAACTGGCAAAAACAGACAAATATTAAAGTTGTTATTTAGTGCAAATCCATTAAATCAGCTCATATTCTTGAGGTGAGCAAAGTTTTGTAGCTGCATTGCAGGTGAAATTCATATTCTAGAGCTGCTTCTTGTTCTGCACTCCAGAGACTATCAAGTATAACAGATGTCTCTCCCTGTGAAGGTCCTGTCACGTGACTTGCGTCAGGCTTTAACACAACTTTCCACAAAATCGCCATGAGCCGCTTTGACCTCCACATAAAAAAAGTGTTACAGATAGCATGGCGGATTGGCGATTTGTCAAGGCTCAGAGTTTTATGAAAGCATTTTGTGTATGCTTTAAGCAGCTTTAAGTGGCCAGAATAGTGCATCAAAATGATAGGTGCATGTGTATTTGAGTTTACAATGAAAGAAAAAGAAAGAAAGAATAATAATTTTTTTCCACTATTATTCATTCATTTTCTTTTCGGCTTTTTCCCTTTCAAGACTTCACACTTAGCTGATGATTGGTTATAAAGCTTGTTTGGCATGCTGTCCCAGGAGAGAGGCCTGAGCTCATAGATCCTCGAGCCCGGGGCTCCCTCCTGTTTGCAAGGCGAGAGGGGAGTTTGAGCTCAGGTAGATCTGGAGAACTCCCCTGCTGTAGTAGCTAATGAACAGATAGTGATTGCTCTTGAGATGACTACTTACTAGGAGCATGTCTATGATGGCGATTTGGATTAGTCAATTAACTTAAGTTGCATGTTTTTGGACGGTGGGAGGAAACCGGGGAACCCAGTGGAAACCCACATGAGCACAGGGAGAACGTGTAAACTCCACACAGAAACGTTGGCTGGCTTGGTAAGGACTAGAACCAGTGACGCTCTTGCTGTAAGGCAACAGTGCTAACCACTGGGCCACCATGCCACCCATCTAGGAAAGGAGGAGTAGGGGTGGAACGGGGATTCTTCAAAACGAAGATGGCTGTGATATGGAACTTAGGGTATTTATAGTGGCTTAGGAATCGTCTGATTGGTGAATCATGAATTGGATAATGCGGGACTAGCCGCAGCAATCATAAGCACGTGATCCTCTCGAAATTAGTTTATAAATAAACTTCACTTATTAATCAGGGGTCGCCACAGCAGAATGAACCGCCAACGTATCCAGCATATGTTTTACGTAGCAAAAACCCTTCCAGCTGCAACCCAACACTGGGAAACACCCAAACACACACTACAACCAATTTAGCATATCCAATTCACCTATTCCGCATGTCTTTGGACTTGTGGGGGAAACCGGACAATTCACATGAATTTCACATGTGGACAACATGTTTTAATAATTCAGAAACATGTGTGAAATTGATTCAGTATGGGATCCGACGTAAATCAAAACTCTAAATTGATTCATGAATGACAAATCTGAACTGTTCCCAATACAGTCTACATTTAACCGTCACTTGAAATTGATGTCAGATTAAACAGAGAGCTGGAAACAAATTTAAATACATTCTAATAAATAAAATAATTATTTTCAGAAATGCTAGAAAAGGCTTACACGCATTTAACCTTGACCATTCATAAGATTCTGCCATTGGGCTGATGGATGGACCCTTTCAATAAAAGTGGATATTCCACAAAACAGTGGAACAGTAATGAGCCTTGCAGTCATTTAACAGTTCAACAGGGAGATGGCTTTGGGGAAGAAGCTATTCCTGTGCCTTGATGTTCTAATGCCCAGCCAGATGGCAACGGTTCAAATTGTTGGTGGCTAGGAGGAATGAAGTCTGTGATGATTTACCTTCTTCTGCACTCTAGAAGAATACAGGTTCTCAAGGGTGTGCAGAAGAACATCAAAATTTCTTTTAGCAGAGGTAGATTCGGCTAGCCAAAGCAAACTGGACACTTGCTGAAGTGAAAGTTTCTGTGAAAGAAGTACAACCTTTTCTGTGCCTTTATGAAGATATGATCTTCACAGCTGGGAACGGCAGTACTGGCACACACACACGCGCACATACACTTACCTCAACCATGTTGCATTCTTCTAGCTGTCTTATCTAGCAGATTAGCGTGTGCACACATCATCTCGCTAGCCCAAGGACATTTGGACACTTTGCCCTTGACTCTGCTTTCACACCCGGGCTTACATACACATTCCTGGACTACATATCTAATCTACATGCTCACACTTCATATGTTTTGTTGTATGTTTATTTTTTATGTTGTTTGGCATCTTTGTTGTGTGAATGGGCAGTGGTCGGATTCCCCATCTTGTCGGCAAAAAAAAGCAGTGAGCCGCAGCAGGTTATGACATAATTACTGCATTGGTTTAGAGCAGAGATGGCCGACTTCGGTCCTGGAGGGCCGGTGTCCTGCAGAGTTTAGCTCCAACCCTAATCAAACACACCTGCCTATAGCTTTCTAGTGATCTTGAAGACACTGATTAGCTTGTTCAAGTGTGTTTGATTAGTGTTGGAGCAAAACTCGGCAGGGCACTGGCCCTCCAGGAGCGACGTTGCCCATCCCTGATGTATAGCGGTGGTAATCCGGCAAAATCATTTGTGTTGTTCTGCAAGGGCTTTCACCTCTCTGCGTGTCCTTAAAAAGGAAATGTGTGTTAGAAAAGTATCATGTGATTAGTTTTTGTGTTTTGTGGGATTTAATGAAGATTGGCAACTATATTGCATTGTATGTGGAAATGTAAGAATCAAACTTTTTTTGGTACCACTTTTTATTACAAGGCCTTAACTACTATGTACTTGCATCAAAAAATAAATACAATGTACTTACTGTGTTCATTATTTATTGCAGAACACTTCTGGTGCTCTTGAGCTGGGATACGGGTAGTTTTAGGGACAGGTTCGGTGGTATGGGTAGGTTTAAGGGTGGGTTAAGGTGTAAGGGATGGTCAACAATGTAATTACTGAAATTAATTACAGATGTAATAACATGCAAATATTAAATCAATCATAAGAACAATATAAACTCATGTATTTACACAATAAGTACATTGTAACAAATGACTAATTTCAGTGTAAGTACATTAAGGCAAAACAGACTCTTATTTTTTTTTTTTAAATAGAAAACTGTTAATGGTCACTTTAAGAAGGCGACGAAGCCTGGACTAAAAACACAGAGGTCCGGTTTAAAAACTTTGTTGTTTACCAAGTCAGCAAGCAATTCCCTTCTTGTTGGGGTATATTGTGGATCTTATTTTCTTTTGGATAAGACTAATGTAAGTCAGTGGAACTCACAGAGGCATCTTGGGCTCAAGCCTTCGAAAGAGCATGGTCATGATTCTCCGTAGGTCACAGATGAAATGACAACCCTCACCCTCCGCACATGCACAGCTGGTCAGCTGCATTGTCCACTTCTATAGCCAAAGGAGTGGAAGGGGCACCCACTCTGGTTAAGTGGCGAGCCAATATGCGCTGTGCTGTACTCCAGCACCGCAATCACTCTAGCCCAGCCTACCGTCGTCACATCACATCCAGAAAGCAAGGCTATAATTCCTATAACTTGTGTGCTTGGCAACTTCCAGAGTGTCCTGGCCAGGTGGGTAACCATCACTGCATGGCCTGGCTCCTGGTCGCTGGAGGTGGGCATAATACAAGATCATCCTGTTTCACTTCTGTTGAAGTATGACTTACTGGGTTTTGAGCAGCTGCTCACCAAGACAGTCCAGCAACAGAAAATGATAGATAGTTATTTAAGAGCCACAATAAACTTAACTTAAATACCTACCTTCATGGATCTCTTTCAACAGATCACAGCAGGTGGCTCAATTGAAAGGGAATAGCAAAAAACGTTTGGCTTAAGAACTTCTGGACCGATATCTGAATCATGGAGGTTTGAATGCTCATGGTGTACCTAGTGCCACATGTAGAAATGTTTAGTCCCTCTTTCCCCTCACTTTCCCCCTCTGCCCACAGGAGTGCCCACTGGACAAGGAAAATGCTTGGGGGAAAATGTGGCAGGTCACCCAATATGGGATCGACGTCACCATGGATACATCACGCACTCCTCAGAATCAGTGGCTGAGCCAATTTCTGATGCTTAGCCACCCCACAACACTTTGTGTCCATGTTATCATTCCACCTGCCATGACATGCTCCAAGTCTTCTCACATTTTGTTCTGTGCCAGACATACAGTGTCTAATACTGGCCTGGCATATATTCTACATCGAATTTTAGTTTGTGATGTGTTTTATAAGAACAAGAAAAAAGTCAAGAAAAGGCTCTGGCTTTGTGTGAATGTAGCCAGAGTAGCTTCTCTGATCTCACTTGTCAGTGTGTCTCTAGCCTAATTATACAAGAGTCTGCCCCCACTACTGTAGGCATCTTCTTTGGCCTAGCAAAGCTGTTTGAATTTTGGAGTGAGCCATGGTTTATTTCTTTTGTTTTTGTTTTCTGATAGGAATGAATGTGTCCTCACAGAAACTGATGTAGGATATCATAGTATCAGTGAGCTCATCCAGATCAGTGGCTGCAGCTTTAAAAACATTCCAAACAGTACAGCTTGTAGTTCCCACTGTGCTTCATTGGTCCATCTCTTTGCAGTGCTTACTAAGGGCTTAACAGATTTAAGTTTCTTCTATGTAGGTTGGAAGAAGATGGGCCAGAGAATGATCAGAGTCTCAAAGCTGCGCTGGGAACAAATAAATATGCATCCTTGATTGTTGTGTTGCAGTGGTTCACTACAGCCCACTATAGCTCTGTCATGGGGATGTATGTAAAAATAAATCTGCATTGCTTCTCAGTGATAAAACTCATGCATTCAGATAAGGAGGTATTAGATCTTTGTGAGATCTTGATGAACAAAGCAATGTAAACCAATGTAACTTTGCAATGTAAACCCAATCAAACCAAAAACTGTGCCCACAGAACCATGATACAAATTGAACTGACAATTGTGTGAACCCTCCCGCCCCTAATATATATCAAAGCAAACACTGTCCAAAGCCAACGATCCAAGCATAAAGCTGAGCAGTAGAAAAAAAATAACAAGAAAAACCCAAAGTCTCACCCACTGTTTCTTCTCTGAGATGTTGGATTTGTGCACTCAATGCAAAAATAAAAACTAAACTAAAAGGTAATCCAGTCAAGTTCTCACATAGAGAAATCAAAGTATACATAGGTAAAAGATCCCAAAACAGGTAATCCTCCAGTTAATGTCTCCATTACTTAGTTTAAACTTACTCAGGTAGAGCATGCTTGATTCAAGCCCCCCAGAGCACATGTTGCTGGTAAAGTCTAGATGGGATACTCTGGATACTCACATCATTCATTCATTCATTCAATTTTCTTTGGGTTAGTCCCTTTATTCATCAGGAGTCGCCACAGCGAAATGAACCGCCAACTTATCCAGCATAAGTTTTACACAGCGGATGCCCTTCCAGCTGCAACCCAGTACTGGGAAACACCCATACACACTCATTCACTACGGCCAATTTAGTTTATTCAAATCACCTATAGCGCATGTCTTTGGACTGTGGGGGAAACCGGAGCACCCGGAGGAAACCCACGACATGCAAACTCCCACAGAAATGCCAACTGACCCAGCTGGGACTTGAACCATCAATCTTGCTAACCACTGAGCCACCATGTCGCCCTACTCACATATAGCATCATTTTTTTGACACTGTACAACAATTAATATTTTTACATTACTGTTAGGGGTAGGTTAAGGGTTGGGGTGGGGGTAGCGTTAATAAAATACCATTTAATGGGTAGTTTAATAAATAATATAAATAATACTTGGTATAATTACTGTTTTTACTTTACTTTGATGGTTGGGTTTAGGGTTTGGGGTAGGGGTGGACGTTAAAATAATACAAAATACAGTTTATGGGTAATTTAATAAAATAAGTAATCTTGTTAACTTCCGGACGCAGCTGTATCCCTTCTATCCCTGTTCCCAAATCCACTTCTTATGCCAAGCTGTCATAATAAAAGTCTTTTCACCTCACAGTCAAATCAACCTTATTTAGTACAGACAAAATGAAACATAAACGGATGAAAATAGATAAAAGATTGGTCTTAAACAATTGACATCCACATATAAATGCAATACTGAGTGATAAGCATAAAAACGGAGCAAACAATTTGTAATAAGACAACACAGATTTATATTATAGCTAGATCAGTCTCACTAATTTTAGAAACACCCTTAGCGATTTGATTCTGGAACCGGGACTGCATTTGTTGTGGCCCCTATATATTTTTGATGTCTAAAATTTAAACTTTAAAACAGCATTGCGTAACTGTTGCTGCCATGCTAAATGATTACACGGTTTTCTCCTATTTTTTCATTTCTGGTTCTAAGCACTCCCACTCAGTGTTGTTCTTGTTACTGTAAATACATTTCAGCATTTCAGCGGGGAAGGATTTCATTTTTAAAATGTATGCAAATTACCACAACAGTTGCAGTGCTTGACAAAGGTCAAAAGGGATTAACGGAATGACTTCTGGTTTTATCCCTCTTGTAAACTCAGAGATGTGGATTTGGATGGCAATTAAATTACCACACAACCTCGGAGTTTGTCAAAAAAAGAAAAGAAAAAGAAATTTAGATGGGGAATATGCTGCTTCTCTGTGTCACGGATCACAGAAGGCAGAGACAAAAGTATCGTTCACACAGTGTTTATTAAAACACAAGTTAGTCTTCGCACAGAGGTGCTAGCAAGCAGTTCAATGCAGAGTCAAATAGAGTCACTAGAATCACTTCCCTTAAGTAGAGCAAGCCGATGACAGGGGTTAGTCTCTGGGTACAAGGAGTAGCAGATAGCCTTGGCTGATGATCGGGATGAGCAGACGGAGAGAGTAGTGATCATGTGAAGATGATACCAGACAATGAGAGACCGGAGTGGGTGAGTCTATATAGTGTGGTGGTGATGACTGGAGCAGGTGAAGGTGATGAGCGCACAGGTGTGTGTGTGATTAGTAAGCGGGTGACTGAGTGCGTTGTGTATTGGCTGGAGAGTGTGACTGGTGATCAGGGCTGATAGAACGTGCAGGGGTTGTGACACTCTGCTTCTAAATATATAACCTGTGTGAAAAAAACAAAACAAATCAGGTGCTTTTTGATATAGAAAGGACTTTTACTTTGCTTGTTTTCTTCTTTGTTGTTCTTGTGTTCCTCAATAATGTGTTTAAAGGGCCCCTATTATGCAAAAATCACTTTTATAAGGGGTTTAAATGCAGTTGTGTGGCAAAAGTGTGTGAATATAGCCAGCCTCAAATGCTAAAAATTAACTCCATTTGTCTGCAGAAACACTTTGATTGAGATTCTCCCTTTGTATGTGTCATCAGAGGGGGAAAGCCCCGCCCATTAGTGATGATCTCTCCCTCATTAGCATAGACAGCCCTGAGTGAGAAGCAGCCGTCTGCCATTAGAGTTTGAGATTTAGAGCCATTAGAGGTTTGAATTTAAAGCGACAGTCACCAAAATGGCACAGTTTGTATCAGAGACTAAAAGGGTCCGTTTTAAAGTGTTATACAAGATTATTTGTGTGGTATTTTGGATTAAAACTTCGCATACACACTCTAGGGACATCAGAGACTTATTTTACATCATTTTTTTGGGTCATTGAGCAATTCTGCATTCAGCCGAGTGCTCTTACTTACAGTAATAATTTGTTAATCAGATTCTTGTTTCTTAATAGTAGTAACTAGAATATTGATATCGTGTTATTTATAACCCCATGTTTTCATAAAGGCAGTAAAATACACTGTTTACATTCTACTGAATGCAACCAAACTGCTATAAATACATTTGCAAAGGACATTTAGTTTTTATTTGACTTTATTATTTGATGGTCTACTCAACACAATGTGATTACACTCACCAGCCACTTTATTAGGTACACCTTACTAGTACCGGGTTGGACCCCCTTTTGCCTTCAGATCTGCCTTAATCCTTGGTGGCAAGGTAATGGAAATATTCCTCAGGGATTTTGGTCCATATTGACATGTTAGCATCACGCAGTTGCTGCAGATCTCCTGTTCCACAACATCCCAAAGGTGCTCTATTGGACTGAGATCTGGTGAATGTGGAGGCCATTTGAGTACAGTGAACTCATTGTCATGTTCAAGAAACCAGTCTGCGGGTTATACTGCTGGAAGTAGCCATCAGAAGATGGGTACACTGTGGTCATAAAGGGATGGACATAGTCAGCAACAATACTCAGGTAGGCTGTGGCGTTGATACAATGCTCAATTGGTACTAATGGGCCCAAAGTGTTCCAAGAAAATATCCCCCACACCATTACACCACCACCACCAGCATGAACCATTCATACAAGGCAGGATGGATCCATGCTTTCATGTTGTTGACACCAAATTCTGACCCTACCATCCGAATGTTGCAGCAGAAATCGAGACTCATCAGACCAGGCAACATTTTTCCAATCTTCTATTGTCCATGTCTTTGGGAGCCGATGTGGTCTTCTGCTGCTGTAGCCCATCCGCCTCAAAGTTGGATGTGTTGTGCGTTCAGAGATGCTCTTCTGTAACGAGTGGTTATTTGAGTTGCCTTTCTATCAGCTTGAACCAGTCTGGCCATTCTCTTCTAACCTTCTGACCTCTGGCATCTGCGCCCACAGAACTGCCGCTCACTAGATATTTTCTCTTTTTCGGATCAATCTCTGTAAACCCTAGAGATGGTTGTGCGTGAAAATCCCAATAGATCAGCAGTTTCTGAAATACTCAGACCAGCCCGTCTGGCGCCAACAACCATGCCACATTCAAAGTCACTTAAATCCCCTTTCTTCCCCATTCTGATGCTCGGTTTGAACTGCAACAGATCGTCTTGACCATGTCTACATGCCTAAATGCATTGAGTTGCTGCCATGTGATTGGCTGATTAGAAATTTGCATTAACGAGCAGTTGGACAGGTGTACCTAATAAAGTGGCCGGTGAGTGTGTATTAGTAATGAAGTTCCATGCTGAATATTTCATGTCATATTATGTATTCAGATGCTTATCATCAACAGCAGTACTGTACATTCTCGACCTCATTATGCTGCATGTTTAATTCATGTTTGATGATATCTATAGCTTTAATGCGCATGTCGCTTTGGATACAAGTATCTGCCAAGTTTAAAATAAACCAATTAACAAAATTTTATGTAAACATGTCTTAACTGACAGCCTTATCAGATGTGTTAAAACAGGAAGACAAAAAAAAAAAAAGTGTTAAGAAATGGTGAAAGTCAAGTACAGTCCTTCTATCCGCATACTCTGGTTCTTTACTGTACGTTTGGGCTAACACATTAAGCCACATTGAAGTGCGTCACTTGCAGTGTTGGGCACGTTCCTTTAAAAGAGTAATTAGTTATAGTTACTATGTACTTCTCACAAATAGTAACTGAGTAAGTAACTGAGTTACATGATTATAAAAGTAACTAATTACCAGGGAAAGTAACTATTGTGTTACAAAATTATTTGTCAAATGACTATAAAATAAATATAAAACATTGTACACTAATCTACACTATCTTAATGTTGTTGTGGGACAATGTGAGAGACAACGTCAACTATATATCTAGATATTATTTTAATTCTGTCAGTGTAATAAGTGTTTGCGGTGGAGAAAAATGAAGTTTTATTTGCTTTGACGTCGTGGCTTCGTCTTCTCCTTTGGTAGCAGAGCTCACGTTATTCCTGCGTAGCCACTCATTTTGTGACGGCATGTGACGACGTGAAGCTTCATTAGATTAGAATTACTTGTCAACGACTATTTTTTCCTGGGCATAAGATGCAGGATACATAAACATTCTTGCCTTTCACCTCAACGAGGGAAAGGTAGTGCTTATATTTCCAGTTTGCATACGCTACCTTTGAACTTGTTGGATTTGCCATTGTTCTGACTTATGGTCATTGGTGTGTGCCACTGACTGTGTGTGTGCTTGTGTGTGAACACCCCCCTACTCTGCCTCTGATTGGCAAATGAAAGAAATGCACTCTATCTAAGCTATCATAACGTTCTCAGTTACACCACGTTCACAGACACACCAATCATCATCACTGGTTGGTGATGTGTCCGGCCCCAGCCCCGACCACACACACACCCCAGAGAAAGAGAGGTCTTATGGCTGAGAGAGACGCTGTTCACATGAAAACTGCTTCAGTGTTCTCAATTATAATAATGCACATTTTATTATTATATTTTTATCAGTAACGATAACGCAGTTGAAACGGGAAACAGTAACTCATTTGACTACTCGTTACTAAAAACGGTATCGCCGTTAGTAACCCTGTTTATTTATAGCACCATTATTCCCATCACTGGCCATTTGAGTATTTGATGTACACCAACAAAAGCTTGGAATCGTTACGATTTTTTAATGTTTCATAAAAAGTTATTCAGCTCACAAAGGCTGCATTTATTTAATAGAAAATACAGTAAAAAGCGTGACATTGGACAATGTTATTGCAATAATAAATAACTGTTATTTTATCGAATGTAGTTTCAAATTTAATCAATTCTTGTGATTTATAGATGAATTTTAAGCATGATTCTTATGTACTTATATATTTAAATAATAATATTTATTTATATTATTTATTTTTTCTTATCAGTGTGCAATCAGATACAATACCATTGAAAGTACCATTCAAACGCATCTACTTTTAGTCTACACAAAGAATTGTTCAAGAGTTAAACTAAACACATTCATTCATTTTCCTTCGGCTTAGTCCCTTTACTCATCAGGGGTCACCACAGTGGAATGAACCGCCAACTATTTACACAGCAGATGCCCTTCCAGCTGCAACCCAGTACTGGGGAAAACACCCATGCACACTCATTCGCGCGCACACACTCATACACTACGGCCAATTTAGTTTATTCAATTCACCTATAGCGCATATGTTTGGGCTGAGGGGGAAACAGAAGCGCTCAGAGGAAACCCAAGCTGACATGGTGAGAACATGCAAACTCCACACAGAAACGCCTTCTGGCCCAGCCGGGACTTGAACCAGCAACCTTTTTGCTGTAAAACAACAGTGCTAACCACTGAGCCACCGTGGCGACCCACAATAAGAAAACAGTTCTTTAAAACTTCACAACTTAACATTTTGACTGTATTTTCAATCAAATAAATGCAGCATTGGCAAGCAGAATTGCCTTCTTTCAAAACATTAATAAAAATCGTACTGATTCCAATTTTTGACTGACAGTGGAAATACAAGTCTCACATTGTACACCTTATACACAGCACAGATACTTTGGTACAGGATTGTGAACACAGCCGAGAGTAGCCGCTGTATGCAGTTTGTGAAGGCTATGAACACATTATCCACACTGCAGATTCACTCAGACCAAAGCCAAGCAGAACGGAGCACACCTGCATGCTTCTGCAGATAAGACTGCCATTTGAAATTGCAATACTGCAGTCATGAAGCACTGGTGGCATACTTTGGTTCTTATTTCCTTTCATCCTCTCTCTCTCTCTCTCTCTCCCCCCCCAGTGTGCATGAATCGGTAACTCAGTAATTTCCTCTAATGTACAATAGACTTGATTAATGCCATATGGAACGTGAATTCATCCGTCCATCCTTCAAACTCCTTTTCCTATATTGTATCACGAGGGTGCTGGAGACTATTCCAGCATCTCTGGCTGAAGGCAGGGAAACGCCCTGGATGGCTGGCCGACCCAGTTATCTCACACTAATAGCATTAATCTGACTAAGCACTGAGCCACCGTGTCGCCCCAATAATCTACGCATTTGATTAAATAAAATGAAGTACAAGTATACTGAATTAAGCCCGTTTATAAAAATTCAGTTTGGATGATTAATACCTGCAAATAAGCAGTGTTTTAAATAAGTCTATTCTCTTAAAAAAAAAACGAATATGAATAAATAAATAAACAAACACATACTTTCACACTGTAAAGTGAAGGGAGTGCGGATCCAAACGCAGGTTTATGAAGAGTAGTCAGGCAAGCAACGGTCAACACAGGGGCAAACAGATGTATACAGGAGATCCAGAGTCATAGTCAAATAACAGGCAGATGGTCAAAAAGGCTGGCAGCAGACAACGTCAAACAAACAAACAAACAAACAAGGCGAGGGTCAAAACCGGAAAGGCAAGGCAAGGAAAACACGTCGTAATGATGACAATTCAGTTAACAAGACTCAGCAACCTCTGTGTGTTTGTGTGCAGGCTTTAAAGTCCATGTAATCAGTGCATGAGCGGCTTCAGCTGTGAGAGTTTGCAATCAGACAGGATCTAGGACAGGTGTGTGAGTGGTGCATGACTGGATCTTGTAGTTCTTTTGCTGGCAGGTTTGTAGTTCTCCAGCAATCTGCATGGGCTAGATCGCTGGTGACTATGACACACATTAAGGCATTTCATTAAATGCTGAACACAAGTTAAACCAGATTAATATATTATCATATCTCTCATAATACTCATTTTATTAGTCCCTAATGTCCTTGACCAGCAAATCAGATAAGGTGTGCTAGACAGCACTTTTGGTTTCATTTTCAGAGCTGCTGCCTCAGAGTCAAATCCAGTCGAGTAGGGTAGGTCTGCAGACTGCAAGACAGGGTCGTAACATGAAGGGGCCTTAGAGGCATAACTTGTAGTTATGGAGACATGTCAAACTATGTTGTCAGCAAGATGGCGCTATACATCATGACGCTTCCCCAAACCTAAACCCAACCATCACCGTTATTATTGTCTACACCTTCCCCAACCCTAAACCCAACCATCACAGTTATTAACGTCTACACCTTCCCCAACCCTAA
>CAIGQW010001906.1:1983848-1997328 GCA_903798125.1 Danio choprae | reverse complement strand
TCCCGTCAACAATCCATATGAATGTGTCTGATCTGAACATCTCATTTTTAATTTACTACATTATGGAATGAAAACCTTGATCTGTTTGTTCAACCCGAACAACCCAGCAACATAGACCAGTGGTAGGGAACCTACGGCTCGCGAGCCGCATGTGGCTCTTCCACCAAAAATACGTGGCTCTCCAGCTCTAGTCTCCCTTCAGTAATATCTTACAGTTTAAAAAATTATAACTGTCATTACATATCAGTTTCCTATTGAAAATACAATTACAATTCCCAATTTTTTTACAGCAAAATGAATAAGACCTCAGTTTACAATAAAGGGACGTTTTAACCAATGCGCATGTGTGGCGCTGTGGATAAACTTGAATCGTGACACCAACAGACAGCAAACAACTTATGTTTCTCTGGTAACCTCGCGCATGTAAATTCAAACAACATTCATAAGTGGTAATTAATAACTAGAAATTGTCCTTTCTTCATTAAAGGACTAGCTCAGCATGTACATATACATACCCCAGTGGCTCTTAAAGAAAATGCATTTGCCAAAAAAATCAGAAATGGCTCTTTGCTGAAAAAAGGTTCCCGACCCCTGATATAGACTGATTCAGCAGTGTGAGTGTGAGCCATTACCATGCACATCTGCCTCGTTTTTACTGTCAAGTGATTTAAAGTGTCAATTGCGTTGCTTCACCTCCATTGAGAAACCCTTTCCCGAGACTCGCACAGTATTAAAGTGTCCAGAGGGGGCTCACTTAAGAGTCTTGTTGAAAGTAGTAGGTCATCTGAGCATTTTTCACCTACTCTTAATGCTATGAATTCAGACATACTACTCAACTCAAGAATTTCATTGAAACGCGACAGAATATTTCTAGAATTCACTTTGCCTTTCAGTTAACACATCCATATGAACCATACATTAAATAAAAGTCTTTTTTTTTGTTTTAGATTAATCAACAGCTTTGTGTGCTTTACACATGAACTTGAAGTCTTTATTGGTGCGTTAATGTGAGGTTATGATTCGATTAGTCACAAACCGATGATTCTTTTGAGTCAATTTTGAACGAATCGTTTCTTTTATTTAACCATTGTGGATTAGTCACAAACTGGACAGATCTGGGGTGTGTTTCCCTAAAGCGCCGTTAGCTATCTGTGTTTGTTAAACTACAATGAACTGTAACCACATTATTTCCGACCGTAATTGCTGGACATCAATTAATCAGAGATTCTTTTGTGCCGATTGCTTCCCTGTCGATTTTGACTCAGCGATTCTTTTGTGCCGTTCACTTCTCCAGAGTATTATCAGGATAGTCACTTAAAGGAGACCTATTATGCAAAAATCTATTTTATAAAGGGTTTAAACACAGTTGTGTGTGAATATAACCAGCTTCTTTCTAAATGGTAAACATTTATTAATTCTATTTTTTTTATAATCACACTTCATAAAAACAGTCTGCCGAAACACTTTGATTGACATTCTCCCGTTGTACATGTCATCAGAAGCCCCGCCCGTTAATGATGATCTCTCCCTCATTAGCATAAGACGTCTTGTTTTTGAATCTGCCACTATGCTGACACATATGCATTTGTAGCTCCGCCCTCTTTTGAAAAAGAGCACAATCTCATTTGAATTTAAAGCGACAGTCACCAAAACGGCACAAATTAGGCTCAAAGCCTAAAAGGGGCAGATTCAAAGAGATCTAAAACAATATGTGTGGCCTATTTTGAGCTGAAACTTCAGATACACACTCTAGAGACATTTTACATCCAGTAAAAAAGGGTATAATAGGTCCCCTTTAAAGTTTGGTCCATTCATGAACCAAATCTATTTTCGTCGGGGTCAACAATGTAGCTGTCACATTAACCAAAAATGCAGATTTTCCACTGATTTTTATTTTCTTCACTCACTTTTATAACTCGCAAAACTCCAAACCCCCTTCTCTTAAAGGAAAAGCAACCCTTCTTTTCTTAAAGGGGAAACAACTCTAATGCTTGTCTGTGTTGTGTGAACTGTTGACTAAGCATCAGTAGCTCCAACAGTGTGGTCATGTGGACACTAACGGGAGTTTTCGGCTCATGACGTCAGCACGCATGCAGTTTTCTCCTTTCTGATTAGCCAACACGACTGGGTTTCAGAACCTGACTGATTGATTAGTTGTAGGCTATAGAACAGTCATCTGAAACATTGTCGTAGAGTGTTATGCCTGGATTTCAAAAATAGCCTCGCATTTACTAACACAGACTATATTTGAAGTATTTGGAAGTAATTCACACTTTCCTCCTGTAGAAAAACATCATAGAAACAATGTTTAGTGGCTCAATGTATTAATACAGTGTTTTTAAAAGAATAAACACTTTCTTGATGTAGTACACAACCAAGCACATGTGGTCAGAACACAAACGAGTCGCAGGTAATAAAGTATTGAGCGTTTCTCCCAAAGAAAAAAAAACGTCTAAGCAAAGTGCTAGCAGGCATCTGTAGCTCCGCTCACGCTCCACCCTTTTTCGGTTACCCCCGGTTGGCGCGTTGACGCGTGAACAAAATGGTGACGGTTGGCCACGCCCACTTGTAGCGTCATTTGCGCTCTTCACGTCACGGATACTACGTCCATATTTTTTTACAGTCTATGATCATTACTCATCTTTCACTTGTCGCAAACCTGGTTCACTTTCTTTCTTCTGCTGAACACAAAAGAAGATATTACCAAGAAAGCTGGAAACCTGTAACCATTGACCTCCATAGTATTTGTTTTTGCTACTATGGAATTTAAGGGTTTTGAGCTTCCTTTAAAATATCTTCTTTAGTGTTCAACAGAAGAAAGAAACTCATAAGGAGTTGGAACCACTTAGTAAATAGTAAGTGCATTTTCACTTTTGGGTGAACTATCCCTTTAATTACAGAGCTCAGTCCCATCACCCGTGTTGCAACTCACTCATAAATTTGAAACTGGAGCACTTAGTGTCTTAAAATCTCCTCAATCCAAATCCAGAAGCTACAAATACATCTGAAGCACATTGGCCTCAGATGAGACAGTCTGAGCAATTCTGACGCAGATGGAAAATTCCAGGCCATGCCAATCACATTTCATCTAACCCACTCGAGGAAGCCGGCTTCAATCACGGCTTCATCTTTTTCTGCACGAAACAATCATGCAACTCAGTGTTCTTCTGAGCACTTTATAGATTTATAGTCTACAGAAGAAACCACTGTTATACAATGACTGCCTAATTACCCTAACTTGCCTAATTACCCTAGTTAAGCCTTTAAATCGCACTTTAAGCTGAATTGTAGCATCTTGCAAAAGTATCTAGTAAAATATTATGTGCTGTCATCATGGCAAAGATCAAATAAATCAGTTATTAGTAGATATTAAAACTATTATGTTTAAAAAAATACACAGGGGGCTAATACTTCTGAATTTTAACAGTGCCCGAATACCTCCATCATGGCAGGATTGCACCTACAGAAATAAAACCCACTTGTGCTAACGGCTAGACGCTGTTTAGCTCTAAACCTCTGATAGGACGTAATACCTCCCATTGAAGGCCATTAGCAGGATGTATAAGCTCCTCAGTGTTATCAACACAAGTTTCGTACTTAACTGATGGTAATGTGATCTGCTGCGGGTTGAGAGGAGCTGCTTTAGATTAGTCGGACGGAAGCACGGTTCAGAGAGTGTGGCATACAGTACGTGTGTATGTGGCAGATACACATGAAGCACAGTTGACTGGGTCATGTGAAAGTCTGCTTGAGCTTTCGGTGACCTATTTATTGTTGTCATGCTGGCCGTAAATAAATATCTTCTTTCACACAGGAGCTGGTTTGGTGCACAGCAAAATAATATAATAATAATAATAATAATAATAATAATAATAATAATAATAATGGGTGGCACGGTGGCTCAGTGGGCAGCCTCACAGCAAGAAGGTCGCTGGTTCGAGTACCGGCTGGGTCAGTTGGCATTTCTGTGTGGAGTTTGCATGTTCTTCCCGTGTTCGCATAGGTTTCCTCCGGGTGCTCCGGTTTCCCCCACAGTCCAAAGACATACGGTTTAGGTGAACTCATTAGTAAATGAGTGTGTGTGTGTGTGTGTGCGTGTGTGTGTGTGTGTGTGTGTGTGTGTGTGTGTGTGTGTGTGAATGAGATTGTGTATGGGTGTTTCCAAGTAGGTTGCAGCTGGAAGGGCATCCGCTGCGTAAAACATATGCTGGAATAGTTGGCGGTTCATTCCACTGTGGCAACCTCTGATAAATCAGAGACTAAGCCAAAAAAAAATGTATGAATAATAATAACATCTAATACGATAAATAAATGACTGATTCTAATATTAATCCGTTTATCAGGTTTCAACAAAATTCGTTAAACTAAATATTATTAGTCAGTTTGACTGATGTAAGTTGAGGATGGCTATAAAAGTTCCTTGATTTAACTAAACAATGTGGGCAGCAAGATTTTTTTATAGTATGAGAGTAAAATAATGTCTTAAAAATACAAGGTTAGTCTTAAATTATATCTCTAATGTAATTAAGCTAAATTTGCAGATAAAATACCTAACCTAAAGCTTGACAAAGTAAGAAAAAAAGCATAACATAGCATTTTATTTTTAAAACAAGATCATTACATTTTTGGGGGCTACAAATAAGATTGTAAATCTTGACTGGATAATGCAGTGTGAGGAATTTGTTCACTGTAGCTTAAATTTCTAGTTTTGGACCCAGACAATAATTGTGTAACACCATTGCTATTACTACAGTACTAAAAGATATTACTACAATACTAATAAACAGTTCTGTTCTGCATTTATATACTATAGGCTACTTATTATAGTAATTCAAACAAGTGGGTGATAACTATGTACTAACTCACTGCTAAACTCAACCCATAAAGTTAGCTCATGTTACCAGTAGATTATTTTATGTGACCCCACAAAACAATGTTTTTGTTATGGCCTCACGGTGGCGCAGTGGGTAGCACGTTCGCCTCACAGCAAGAAGGTCGCTGGTTCAAGCCTCGGCTGGGTCAGTTGGCGTTTCTGTGTGGAGTTTGCATGTTCTCCTCCGAGTGCTCCGGTTTCCCCCACAAGTCCAAAGACATGCGGTACAGGTGAATTGGGTAAGCTAAATTGTCCGTAGTGTATGTGTGTGAATGAGAGTGTGTGGATGTTTCCCAATGATGGGTTGCAGCTGGAAGGGCATCCGCTGCGTGAAACATATGCTGGATAAGTTGGCGGTTCATTCCGCTGTGGGAACCCTAGATTAATACAGGGATTAAGCTGAAATGAAAATGAATGAATGAATGTTTTGTTATTAAATAAAATCTTCATTCATTCATTCATTTTCATTTCGGCTTAGTCCCTTTATTAATCTGGGGTCGCCACAGCAGAATGAACCGCCAACTTATCCAGCATATGTTTTACGCAGCGGATGCCCTTCCAGCTGCAACCCATCTCTGGGAAACATCCATACACACCCATTCACACTCATACACTACGGACAATTTAGTCTACCCAATTCACCTGTACCGCATGTCTTTGGACTTGTGGGGGAAACCGGAGCACCCGGAGGAAACCCACGCCAACACAGGGAGAACATGCAAACTCCACACAGAAACGCCAACTGACCCAGCCGAGGCTCGAACCAGCGATCAGCGACCTTCTTGCTGTGAGGCTGACGTGCTACCCACTGCGCCACTGTGAGGCCTAAATAAAATCTTTATTTTAGATTTTAAAGTTCTTCTTCTTGTATTTAAATGTTTACATGGCCTTGTTCCCTGCTACCTTTACAGAAAGAACACTAGTTATTCTCTATCAACTCTATTAACCCTAGCCTAACACAATCTTAAGTGGCTTAATCAATGATCTTGGAGTAAAGCGATCAATTTGCTAAACCACTGAAAGACAATTTTATTAGTTTGAAGGGATTTAAAACACAAATTTAAACACTCCTGGCACAATATTGAACAATTTATGAGATTTACCTCTATGAGTTAAAAAAGTTGACTTAACTTAAAATTTGTAAGGCAACTTGCTGCACAGCATTTTTGAGTTGACTCAATTTTTATCCCAAGTATGAGCCTGATATCACGAGGAAACAATACTTTAAATACTACAAAAAGTTTATTCATTCATTTTCATTTCATTTCATTTCATCAACTTATCCAGCATATGATTTACGCAGCGGATGCCTTTCCAGCTGCAACCCATCACTGGGAAACATCCTTGCATCATTTACACACATACACTACGGACAATTTACACTTCCCAATTCACCTATACCACATGTCTTTGGAGTTGTGGGGGACACCGGAGCACCCGGAGGAAACCCACGCGAACACGGGGAGAACAAGCAAACTCCACACAGAAATGTCAACTGGCCCAGTCGGGGCTCGAAGCAGTGACCTTCTTGCTGTGAGGTGATCGTGCTACCCACTGTGCCACCGTGATGCCCTCTTACGAGTTTAGTCATACGGAAATGTAGGATTTAAAAAAGGAGGCATGGCACCAAACCCCACCCCTAAACACAACCGTCATTGTTGTATGAGCAAACTGTACTAAAATACATGAATGAGAACGTACGCATTAGCCACTAAATCAAAAAGTTATGAATTGGCATGAGATAGCATTACAAGTACTGCACTTGACTCGATTTAAGTTAAGCCAACCTAAAAAGCTCTGCAGCAAGTTGTCTTACAATTTTCAACCCAGGCTCATACTGATTACGTTCCCCTATATACATTTCTGGAGAGCGGTAAATACGTCCCAGGAGCTACATTTTTCGTTTTCGCAAATCCGCTAGAGGTCGCTGTATATGTTTTTTGACATCTCAAATTTCTCTCGCGAGTGCCATTCACGCCTACTGTTCTTGCGTAAATCCACCAGAGGCCGCTGTCGACTGACTGACTGACTGACCCACCCTCCTCCTTCCCTAAACCCAACCGATAGTGTTTTCAAAAGCACCAATTGTCCTGCCCACCCACTTCCCTAAACCCACCAGCAGTGTTTTCAAAAGCAATCCAGAAAAAGAAAAGCCCTTGTGGCAGCCTGATTTTTACCACGTTTTCAGATTTTTACCACATTCTCACCCTGTTATTTAGTTGTTTATTTTATTATTTGGCTTTTGTTTTTGTCTTACCAGCTTTCTGGAACCGTTCTTCACCGGACTCGAGCCCCGCTGTCGCAGTCAACTCCGATCTGTGTCTCAAGTCCGCCGGCGTACATGGCGAGCCACTGGGTAAACTGGTATCAGCGGAAAAGCCGTTCATATGGAGTAAGCAGTCAGTTGGTAAGCAATAAAAGGAACGGTGTCATAGCGCCTCATAGTGTTCATTTTAAAGACAAAATGCAGCCATATGTTTCTCAGGCTACATAATACGTGATCTCCAGAAATGTATATTGGGGTACGTTTTCAGAATGAGCCTATGTTGACAATTTTTATCTTGCCAATAACAATGACACAGAACCAATCTCTACCAGCTTCAATACCCCAGGCAAACATTACAGCCTTGTATGTCCACCCATGCATGTCCTTGTTAACCAATAGTCATATTTCATTCCATGTTTCTGACCCTATTAAAAAAATAAATAAAAATCTGCAGTTGTACACTAAGATGCTCCGAGCATGTGGCTTGTTATTCTCAAGAAGTGGAACACACAACGCTAACCTGCCTGACAACCAGCGTGCCGCAACCAGGCGAGTTTGATTCTACCAGATTGTGTCCCGATGAGTAATTCTTGAAAAACAAACCCTCCCTTCTAAACCATTATATTCGCAAGCTTGAATTATTCATGGTGGAGTCCATCGTGCCATTCCAGCGGTTTGTGAAATGATTGTTATTTTGGGAGGGGACCGCAGGGTTTTGCACCTCAGAAATAGCGATGTGAGTGCATGTGCTCTCAATAATCCATTGAAATGCGAAAAGTATCATTGAAATGCTGCATGGGATACACTCCATTTTATAAACGGAATTGGAGTTTGTTTCATAAGACTGTACCACTGCGAAGAGATGATTAGAAAACAGGTTAGATTTGAAATGAAATCAGTCCATGTGTCCTCTAAAGGGTTTTCGTTCTCTTTTATATTCATGCCATGAACGTAAGATAATTGCATGTCTTAGTAATGCTACTGACCATCAGGGCTTATAAAAGTCTAATGAAAGCACCATGCTACTGTATTCATGCCATGCCTATTAGCAAAAGAGGACTGATTTAATCATGCTGTAATCATTTGCGTAGAGTTTTATCACAATTAATTATACTTGGGGTTAGTGATTTATTTAAGTTGTTTCAACTTGTGTACATGAACCATCCCCAAAAATGTGCTTGTTGAGGAAAAATGTCCTGTTGCTGTTCTTATAGATCAGATTTACATCTTTCATCCGGGGGTGGTCAAGTTAAATCACTAATGATTACACTTAGGAAGCCATGTAGACACACACACCAAAGTGCAACATAGGCTCATTCTGAAAGCGTAGCCCTATATACATTTCTGGAGATCGTGAATAATGTAGCCAGAACGCTACGGGGCGGTATGACGACGTTTCTTTTTTACGCTTACCAGCTGACCGATTACTTCCGTATGGATGGCTTTCCGGCTGTTACCAGTTTGCCCAGTTAGCTCACCATGTACGTCCGTGGATTTGAGATGGAGAGAGGAGATGACCATGACGACGGGGTTTCAGTCTGGTGAAGAATGGTTCCGAAAGCAGGTAAGACCAAAATCAAATCCAAAAAATTAAATAAACAAGTAAATAACAGGGTGAAAATGTGGTAAAACTCAGATGAGGGCTTTTTTATCTGAATTGCTTTTAAAAAAGTTTGGTTGAGTTTAAGGAAGTGGGTGGGCGGGTCAATTTGTGCTTTTTAAAATACAATTGGTTGGGTTTAGGGAAGGGGGAGGGTGGGTATGTCGATCGGTCAGTCAGTCAGTCATTCAGTCAGTCGACAGCGGCCTCTGGTGGAGAGAAGAGCAGGCACGAATGGCAATTTGAGATCTCAAAAAGCGTACACAGCGGCCTCTGGTGGATTTGCAAAAACTGCAAAAAGACGTACCTCCTGAGACGTATTTGGCGGTCTCCAGAAATGTATATCAAGGTACGTTTTCAGAATGAGCCTGAGTTGCCAAAGTGTGTTCATAAGTTTGTACTTAAATTAGAGCAAATTTTACAATAGGGATGCTTTATCTTTATATATAAATTTGGTTGCACCATTTCTCTTAAGGTAGAACACATTTGCACTGAAAATGACATGAAGGTTGGGGATGGGCGGATCGATCCTAATAACGATAGTATCGATACCAATGTTGGTAACATATTGGATCAATACAAGTCTACCAGGATCTAAATTGTTGTGTAAAATGCTCTAATCGAAGCTATTGTCTATTGGCTCAGTGGTTAGCACTGTCCCCTCACAGCAAGAAGGTTGCTGGTTCGAGTCCCGACTGGTTTAGTTGACATGTCTGTGTGGAGTTTGCATGTTCCCCCCGTGTTGGCATGGGTTTCCTCCGGGTGCTCCGGTTTCCCCCACAGTCCAAAGACATTAGTGATGGGAAGTTCAGATCATTTTACTGACTTGTTCGTTGAGATGAACAAATCTTTTTTTGAGTCATTTCATTCAATTTGCCACAATATTATTAAAAGGGTTGCTTCCAGACTCATTTACAACTGTACACCAAACATTGATCACACTACAAACAAGTCATAACTAGAATGCTATAAGAAAGAAAAAAATGCATTGTTTACCTGGTCTTTTGTCTGTGAGTATGTCAGCTCACCTCTTCTGACAGGTCTTCAAATTTGAGTGGTTCGTTCGCGTCACAGTGACAGTCCCATATAAGCTTAAACGATGCACACAGTCTAAGCCGAAAGGAGCCATGAATAGTTCACCTTTCGAGTCTTCTGGTTTTTGAGTCGTTCGTTCATCATGTGACAGCATGTAAAGAGAGATGACTTAAACAGAGGACTCGAGAGATGAACGGATCAAATCTTTTTCCGGCTCTGACTGCGTATGATTGTCTTCTGTCTTTCATGTGATGAAAGAATGACTCAAACCCGATAAAAGAATCGAAAAAGGAACTAATCTTCTACTCCACCTGCATAAATGTGCGCGTGTGCAAATGAACAAATCACTCCCTGAGAGAAGTACAAAAAGATTCGTTCAAAATGAACGAATCGTTCAAGAACGACCCATCACTAAAAGACATGCGCTATAGGTGAACTGAAGAAACTAAATTGGCCGTAGTGTAGGAGTGTGTGTGTGTATGGGTGTTTCCCAGTACTGGGAAGGGCATCCGCTGCGTAAAACATATGCTGGAATAGTTGGCGGTTCATTCCGCTGTGGCGACCTCTGAAATAGAGACTAAGCTGAAGGAAAATGAATGAATGAATGAAGCTAATGCACACTGCTCCACTTTTGTCAAAGTGTACTGTATAAACCCTGTGCCATTGGATTTAGAGCAGCTTTGTAATTGGTCAATCTAGCAAAACCTGACACTGATACCTGCGCTGAGCTGAAAACAGAAGAAATAACACTTGTGTATGGCTCCACATTGCGCCGGGTGTATGATAGAGCCCAATGATGTGAATATTAAACAGGTAGTTTTCATTCATTCATTCATTCATTCATTTTCTTTTCGGCTTAGTCCCGTTATTAATCCGGGGTCGCCACAGCGGAATGAACCGCCAACTTATCCAGCATATGTTTTTATGCAGCGGATGCCCTTCCAGCTGCAACCCATCACTGGGAAACATTCATTCATTCATTCACACACATACACTACGGACAATTTAGCTTACCCAATTCACCTGTACTGCATGTCTTTGGACTGTGGGAGAAACCGGAGCAAACCCACGCCAACACGGGGAGAACATGCAAACTCTACACAGAAATGCCAACTGGCCCAGCCGAGGCTCGAACCGGCAACCTTCTTGCTGTGAGGCGATCGTGCTACCCACTGCGCCACCGTGAGGCCACAGGTAGTTTTGATAATTTCAATTCTAATCTGACAATTGTACCAAAGCAACTGAGAAAAATGAATAATTCTGCATTTGAATAAACCTAAACCTACCTAATCATACATCACACGCTCCATAGTTTAATCCAAAATGGTATCTGAATTTATTTGACAGTTTAATAGCCTCAGAATCCTTGAACTACAGGTGGGATATTGTTTGTGCTGCACAACAAAAGTCTGATGACTGTTTTCACAATGACCTTTACCGCTGTGAAATCCGATGGGGCTGGATCAAAAATCTTTATTTCGTTCGAGTAAACACAAGCTGATAGCTGTTAGAACCACATGAGAAGCAAATCCTGTTGAGAAAGTTTGGCCTTTAGAAAGATGCCGCTCTCTGAGGGAAAATGTTTAAGCTGAGATTACAAAAAAATAAGAAATATCAAAGGTGCAGATCTCAAGACAGAATCACTATTCACCAGTAATGCTGCACATTTAGAAAGGTCATGATTGACGATAAATCTCTGCATTTGGAAGGGCCAGAATGGTAATAGGCTTTGCTGTTGTTTTTATGTCAAGCCACCGAGATCTGTGGATTAAAATAAAGTATCGGTTTGAGACTATGAACATCTCTCTGTCTTATTACCTGCTCTGTGCAGTAGTGTAGGCAACAGCCTCTCACAGAAAATAAAAAGGTGATGAAATGATGAACATACTCGGCTACATACAGCCTGAAATCCCTGAAATAAAGTTGAGAAACTTTCCGTCACACTTTGTTTTAATGTGTACTTGTCACAGTGCACACTGTAAAATAGAGATGAGTTACTTTACTTTAAAAAAGTGAGTAAACCTGTTGCCTTAAAAGCAACCAGTTGAACAAGTTGAAGTCAGTAAACCCATTAAACCCACTTAACTTTCATAATTATGCACAACGTTTGTTTACTTAATAATTATAAGGCAACGAGTTTACTCTTTTTTTTTTTAAAAGTAGTCAACTAATCACTTTTTACCGTGTAATTAAACAAATGATAACTGAGTAAATTAATAAATAAAGATACATACATACATACTGTACATACAGGATGGAAAACGCTGTGTAAAAAAACAAGGGAATCAAACACTTACATTTAAGCACTTGTCATCAGCCATTTGGTGTACTGGGAAATCCTGCATTAAAGATACTACAGTCATTTTGAATGAATTATATAAGTACTGTAATAAAGCTTATTATACTGTACATTTTATAGAATTCACAACCCTTTGTTAATAAATACTATACCATATTAACTAGTATTACTAATGAACTCATTCATTCATTCATTTTCATTTATTAATCTGGGGTCGCCACAGCAGAATGAGCCGCCAATTTATCCAGCATATGTTTTACGCAGCGGATGCCCTTCCAGCTGCAACTCATCACTGGGAAACATCCACACACTCTCATTCACACACACACACTACGCACAATTTAGCTTACCCAATTCACCTGTACCGCATGTCTTTGGACTTGTGGGGGAAACCGGAGCACCCGGAGGAAACCCACGCCAACACGGGGAGAACATGCAAACTCCACACAGAAACGCCAACTGACCCAGCCGAGGATCGAACCAGCGACCTTCTTGTTGTGAGGCGAATGTGCTACCCACTGCGCCACTGTGAGGCCCCTAATGAACTCATAAAATGTAATATATACTGTATACTTTAGTAATATAAACAAGTTACTTAATTTAATCAATTTGTGTATATATATAAGGCTACCTAGGCTGGTTGGCCAGCTTGACCAGCCTGGTTTAAGCTGGACATAGCTAGTTTTGGCTGGGCTCTAGCCTGACCAGCTAAGACCAGCCTGGAAATGGCTGGAAACCAGCCTGGAAATGGCCAAAACCCCTCTTAAACCAGGCTGCTTGGTTTTTTTAGCAGGGTACCACAACAGAATAATTCAAATACTTTACTATATAATGGTTCAAAAACACCATACTATAAAGTATCATAGTATTATTATTATCAGGGGCGCCGCTAGGGGGGGGAGGGGTAAGTTAGGACGATTCAAAAGACGATTTTAAAGACCTATGGTGTTTAGAGGCCCCCTGAGATATTCTTAGTGGCCCACTAGTCACCCCCCTCCCCCCGCTCTTCATCTCTCCCCCAACCCCCCCGCTTTTCACTTCCGTCCACGATCTCATCTCCCTTCCAACAACCCAACCCACCCCCCCGCTCTTCACTTACGTCCGTAATGTCTACCCAAACCACCACCCCCCCACCCTTCACTTCCGTTCACGATCTCATCTCCATCCCCCACCCTCTCCCCCACTCTTCCCTTACGTCCATGCTCTCTTCCCCCCTAATATTTGCACCAATTATCAGAGAGGAGTCGAAGGTGTAAAAGTATTAGGTAAAAAAATCTTGCCACTCATAAGTTAATGCAACACCAACAATTTGGTGTTGGTCTTGTCAAACTGTCTTTCTACAGTTTGACAAGATTGCACTGAGAGAGAGAGAGAGAGAGAGAGAGAGAGAGAGAGAGAGAGAGAGAG
>CAIGQW010001906.1:1970504-1983838 GCA_903798125.1 Danio choprae | reverse complement strand
AGAGAGAGAGAGAGAGAGAGAGAGAGAGAGAGAGAGAGAGAGAGAGATACTTTAAATACAACTTTAATTGCAATTTAACTTTCTCCAAAATTACAATATTGTTTAGAAATATTTATTAATTAATTGATTTTTAGCAGACACCATACATTTCATTAAAAAAGGGAGGGGGAAATAAATGAATAAGCAAAATTAATAAAGATACACATGTATATGCGCATAGCGGCAACGTAGTGGCTGCTTCTCACTTAGGGCTGTTTATGCTAATAAGGGAGAAATTGTCACTAATGGGCGGGGCTTTCCCCCTCAGATGACACGTACAAAGGGAGAATCTCAATCAAAGTGTTTCTACAGACTGTTTTTATGAAGTCTGATTATAAAAAATAGAGTTAATGAACTTTTACCATTAGAGGCTGGCTCTATTTACACACTCCTGCCACACAACTGTGTTTAATCTCCGTATAAACGTGATTTTTACATACTAGGTCCCCTTTAAAGTATGCATATTATTTAGTTTCACTGTGTTTTTATAAAGCACGATCCCTTTAACTGTATTAAAATCAGCATTCCCTTTTTCCTTGAAGTACAACAACGGACCGTTAATCCCAGCATTTTCAATGTCAGGTAAAGAGGGAGAAAGAGAGAAAAGAAATCTCATCTTGACTTTATAATATGCATCTGATTTATTTTCCTTCCCCCATAGAGCCATACTGTCTGTATTTATTTGTAAACTAGGACCGCAGTTGTGCACCATCATCATTTGCATAATTGGTTACTTGTCACAGAAAGATAATTTCATCGAAATTTCGACCGCCAGATGTGTGGACCGCTCATTATTAAGAAGGAGAGAGGACGAGAGAGGGAAGTAAAGGAACTGCTAATGTGCCGGGGAGAGAGAAAAAAAAGGCATATCAGAATATCTCTCGGACAAGGTAACCATAGTTACCGCAGAGCCGAGAAGCATAAAACTCCTCAGAGAGGGAAAGACAATGAAATTAAAACCCATTTTTCTGAACAGTGTGTAAAGATTGCAAAAGACTGCTAGATTGACTTGCCGTTTAAGATCTAATGCTATAACGCGTCTCAAGGGCCTTGCTCTTTTTTTTGCATGTGCATCTCCTGAAGGAACATGACGGTTGTGACATTCAGTGAAAGTCTATCAGCATAGATGATAAATCATGGGAGCGGCGCTGTATTTTATCCTTGAGGGAAAAAGTGCATGAGATCATTACGCAACACTTCATGAGACTTTAGAGTCCAACACAGTGATGCGACTCATTCGCATTTTCTCAAATTATGCTAATTATGTAGTGCAATGACTCCCTCGAGCAGTGGTTCCCAAAGTGGGGTGTCGCGACATGCATGATTCATGACATCAGCAGAGTAGGACCAGCACTCCAAACATGGAAGCAAATGATCAGAATTTGATTGAAGATTACCAAAACAAGATTTTGATTTCCGTGGATTAACTTGCAGTGCTTAATGAATAACAATGTGCGCCAGCAAAATAAACATTGTACATTTTGATTTCACAAAATTGAGGCTTTATTTCTTACAATTGCAAGTTTATTGGCCCTCTCAGTTTATGTCTCAATTCTAACTTTTTCCCTCAGAATTATGAACTATAAGCTCCCAGTTGTAAGTTTATAATTTGAAATGATGAAATATAGAGAATAATGACATGTTAATGCAATATGTAAGCTCAAAATTCTAAAAGGAAAAGTGTGAACTGTGGTATTTAACTTAATGCCTGCGTGAACCAGAAGTTCCTGAGGCTTAATTTCAGAATGATGATGTACCTCCAACTGAAATGGAATATTGAGTAGGGGGCGTGGCTTTCTTTTTGCATATCATTCACTCATAGCAAACTAGCGGTAAGAGGGGCGTTTAGGAAGATTGGGGTTGAAGCCGTCAAGCTTACGTCAACAGAGAAGGACCGCCCACTCCAAACATGGAAGCAAATCATCAGAATTTGCTAAAACAAGATTTGGTGGCTCAGTGGTTAGCACTGCCACCTCACAGCAAGAAGGTCACTGGTTCGAGGCCCGGTTGGGTCAGTTGGCATTTCTGTGTGGAGTTTGCATGTTCTCCCCGTGTTTGCATGTTTTTTCCGGGTGCTCCGGTTTCCCCCACAAGTCCAAAGACATGCACTATAGGTGAATTGAATAATCTAAATTGGCCATAGTGTATAAGTGTGTGTGTGTGTGTGTGTGAATGTGAGAGTGTATGGGTGTTTCCCAGTACTGGGTTGCAGCTGGAAGGGCATCCGCTGTGTAAAACATATGCTGGATAAGTTGTTGGTTCATTCCGCTGTGGCGACCCCTGATGAATAAAGGGACTAAGCCGAAGGAAAATGAATGAATGAACTTGCACTGCTTAAAGAATATCAATGTGCGCTAGCAAAATAAACATTGTACATTTTGATTTCCCACGTATTTTAATGTAATTTTCCATACTCTGTAACAAAAGTGTTATCATTATTTTTGTAAATGAATACATTATAAAACGTAATTACTTTTGGCAGGACTATATTGATGTGGAAACCTCTTGGACATGCAGTGATATTGATTCAGACACCTTGGGGTGAGAAATAAACAAAACACCAGCACTACTGCAGTACTGGTCCATTAAATAAGCCATCCAAAAACTTTACTTTCACAGAACGCAAATTCCTCACTGAAACCAATTAATTTGAGAATAATGAGACTATAAAAAAGAAGTATAATGTCATTTGAAAAGTGCTCGTTGTACATAATCAGTATTCACTTCTAGCGGTTAAAGTGGGTTACTTTCATAACAACTGTCAACCTTACCAGCGTTAACGCAAGCTGCCATCCAGGCGGTCTTTTCAAGGGCACTTGTGTAAGGCTCACTGATGCATATCAGTTCTCTCAACACAGCTTTCACATCCAGCATAAATGTGTGCAGTGAGAGACAAACACCTGGTGAGTCCATGGTGCTCTTGTTTTACTAACTGTTTTCTGTCTGTTCTGGGCTCATCAACTCTGAGAGAGAGGGAGAGAGAGAGAGAGAGAGGGAGAGAGAGAAAGAGAGAGTAAAAAATAACCCTTTATTAAATGTGACATAGTTACACTTTAGATGTACTTTCTATTCATACTTTTGCATTCACAAACATTCACAAACAGACCTGACACGTTTGTATTCATTTTAAGCTATGAATATTGATATTTTAGAAAATAAATATTAACAAAAGGCAAGCTTCAGGCATTTCTGATCCAAATACAGCACCTGCCAACAGTCTTTTTTGGCTGGTAATTGCAATGAAACCAATTGAAGTGCAATATAACACCTACTGTATGAAGAACCTGCTAAGCCCTGTAATAGTTCCCGTATGATTATGAGCCAAAGAACCACTTTTGGTGCTATTTAGCACCTTTTTTGTCACACAAAACAGTGAGACATTTTAAAATGGTTAATGTGAAAAATAGTTGAAATGTCTGTAAATGATATTAATGTCAAGGTTGTGGGTGGAGGGAAAGGAGCGAGGACTCAAGTGCAGGGAAAATGGGTTTATTAATAATAAAAAAATAAAACAAAAGAGAAAAGCAAACTACCCCAAGGGGGAAAACATTAACAAATAAAATAAACAAACAAACAAACTTGACTGGGCTGGCTGGAAAGAGCAGGACCGGACAAGGCTGAACAGGACAGGCCACGACAAGGGAATCTCAGATGACGAACTGGCACAGGACAGCAAACATGAGGGGAATATAAGCACAAATAATTAACATACAAACAGGTGAACATAATAAACTAATAATGGGTTAACAAGGAGGGTGGGACTAGACAATAGACGGGAGAGCACATGACAAACAAAACACAAAGACATGTGCTCACACAAAGACAAGACTCGAACACGCAGCCAATGAGATAACTCATTAACCGCGCATTCACATGACACGCACGCGGCACATGTAAACATACACCACGTGCTAGACACAACACCAACAGAAGACTAAACGCAAGACACGAGTACACGATAAGTGAAAACACTTACCGTGCACTCACACATGCAACGTGCATGTCTCATCCCAGCCCCAACCAAAACCGAAACCAACTAGACTGAGACGCTGGGAATGAAACACCACGCTGCAGACAGAACAAACAAACACCAGGACAAGAGCGCGCATCTCAGACCGCGCGCTTCCGCATTACGCGGGAGCGCGCGCGTTATCAAAAATGCCGCTCAAACAATAACACAAGACAGAAAACGAGTGCTCGACCCGAGAAAACTCGAGCCGAGCACAACATACAGGACAAGACATGACTAGTGTCTGGACTCTGCCACCTAAACATGAATTTACAAGACAGGAGTGGCAGAACCCTGACAATTAAGTGAAGTTTCACAAACTAATTTCGAAAAGAGCACATTATATGATTGATCACGGCTGCTCTCCCATCCATATTCATTAGTAAGCCAATCAGATTAATCCAAACTCACTATAAGTAGCTAACTTAGAAGTAGATAACTGAGATAAGCGGGCTATAAGTAGCCCGCTTATCTCAGTTTAAAAAAAAAAGAATCCCTCCCTCCACCCCATCTCCCCCTTTCCCCCCTTTATCAGGGGAAGCTCTTGAGAACTACCTGATCTCGTACTCCCTTACATGCTCATTGACCAGGCGGGAGCTCTGGGCTCAATTACCTCAGAGCTCAGGGTTCTCTCCAGCATGCCAAACCTGCTAATATTATCAAGCAATATCTCTCTAAGTGCGAACTCTTGAAAGGGCAATTATAATGCCCCTTTTTCCAAGATGTAAAACAAGTCTGTGGTGTTCCCAGAATGTGTCTGTGAAGTTTCAGCTCAAAATACCAATCAAGTCATTTATTATACCCTGGTGAAAATTAGATTTTTTCCAGTTTTGCACCTGTGGCTTTAAATGCAAATGAGATGGTTCTCCATCTCCCCGTAATGAAAGTGGAGTGAGGTGTTTGGACATGTACACCCAGACCACATACCAAAGTTAACACTGAACCAGGACGTTTCTTAAACCATACATAACCTAGGACAGGCTACACAAGTACTTTTACATAAGACAGAACAATATTGTGCAATATATTGTGCAAAAGAGGTAATTAAGGTTGAATAAAACAAGTAGTTTTCCCAGTGATGGGTTGCAGCTGGAAGGGCATCCGCTGCGTAAAACATATGCTGGATAAGTTGGCGGTTCATTCCGCTGTGGCGACCCCAGATTAATAAAGGGACAAAGCCGAAAAGAAAATGAATGAATGAATAAAACAAGTAGTGCAACAGGATTTGTGGTACATTCACTAGTAAACATTGTTTTCCCTATTGAGTCCTTGTAGGATGGAGTTTAAGTAAAGTGTCCGGTGGATATAGAGAGAAGGGTGTTTCTACAGGTGGTTTGTCAACCCCACTCACCTGTATGAGGCACACTCAAAAATGCACAATGTTTTTTTAGAGATGCGGCATGATTGTAAGAAAGTGTCTGGTGCAAACTTGTCCAAGTGTCTGGGAAAGTGTTAAAGAGATGAATGAGTGTGTTTTCTTTAACAAAGGCTCATTCTGAAAACGTAGCCCTATATACATTTCTAGAGATCGCAAATTATGTAGCCAGAGGAACGTATGGCTGCATTTCATCTTTAAAATGAACGCTACAGAGCGGTATGACTCTGTTCCTTTTAGCGCTGACCAGCTGACTGCTTACCTCTGTCTGGACGACTTTTCCGCTGTTACCAGTTTGTCCAGTGGTTAGCCGCATACGTGGGAGGATTTGAGATTTTTTTTAAAACACTGTCTGTTGGGTTTAGGGAAGTGTGTGGGCACTGGTGCCTTTTAAAACACTATCGGTTGGGTTTAGGGAAATGTATACAGGGGTACGTCAGAATGAGCCTGGGTTGGTTTTCCTCTAGGTAGGCATTCCTGTACGTGTGCGACAATAATTCAAATAAATAATTTTCAAGTTCTCTTGTTTTGTACAAGTCTAACTACAGTGTTCAGTATGAATTTACTATGGATTGCAACCCTAAATCCTACAATATAGAATGGACGGCAATCTTAATCTGTACAGTTAAGAATTTCCTCCATGGAAAGTTGCTTATATGCCTGTGCATCCAACACTAGACAACTCATTATTGCGTCAAGGGGGGCTGGCAAAATCTGAGCTCTGTAGGACAAAGAGCAACACTTCATAGGTCCTCGCTGAAGTTCAAGTAATCCTCTTGTGTCTGTCTCATCTCCCCTCAGCAAAGACAATTAGAGTCGCCAGTCTCCACAAGCCTCTTAGCTCTCCGCTGCCCCTCAGTAATACATCTCGTTATTTTTCCACTCCATCTACATTTGGCTCATCACACGAAACAAATTGTCGAGTGAGTTGAGATTAAACATTTTCATTAGTCAAGAGCAGGGTTGGGGAAGAAAGAAGAATTTGCACTCAGCTTAATATGCAATATGATAAAAAAAAGTGTGGGTGTGGAGTTAACATGGCAAGTATCACTATTACTAGGCAAACCCATAATCAGAATGAATTACAACAGAATCAAACTATTACACAGTAGTCACACATGATAACAAATGGATGTTTCTACATTTTACATGATTTTCATGATCTAATAATTGGAAATTAAATGTATTATGGGGCCGCACGGTGGCGCAGTAGGTAGCACAATCGCCTCACAGGAAGAAGGTCGCTGGTTCGAGCCTCGGCTGGGTCAGTTGGCGTTTCTGTGTGAAGTTTGCATGTTCTCCCCGTGTTCGCATGGGTTTCCTCTGGGTGCTCCGGTTTCCCCCACAAGTCCAAAGACATGCGGTATAGGTGAATTGGGTAGGCTAAATTGTCCTTAGTGTATGTGTGTGAATGAGTGTGTGGGCATGTTTCCCAGTGATGGGTTGCAGCTGGAAGGGCATCCGCTGCGTAAAACATATGCTGGATAAGTTGGCGGTTCATTCCGCTGTGGCGACCCCAGATTAATAAAGGGACTAAGCCGAAATGAAAATGAATGAATGAATGAAGTTGGCGGTTCATTCCGCTGTGGTGACCCCAAAATAATAAAGGGATTAAGCTGAAAAGAAAATGAATGAATGAATCTATTATATTGAATATATTTTGTCCCACTACATATTAGAAAACAGGGATGTGGTTAAAGTTAGTGAACGTGTACTAACAATTAGTTAAGATTATGTTTCATGAGTACACTTATAAGATAGGTAAGTTTAGGCATAGGTGCTACGGTATGCTTTAAAGGCCCTTTCTTTAAATGGGACAAAGAGTGTGTTCAAGTAATTTCAGATAAAACATATTTACAAGTTTAATGTCGTCATAAAGTCCTCTGAGCCTCTGAGTTTTCGAGTTGCGGGCATGCCAGTGAGAAAAATGGTGGAATCACTAAACTATAATTAAGAATTATATATACAATTACTGTATATGCCTTATTAAATTTAGATCACTAGGCTGAATTCATGGATGCAAAGTCAACTCTTGGGGGTTGTCAGTGACAAAACACAACTGATGCAAATGATTTGCTGTTCACGTTCTATAAGCAGAGTGGACAAACACTGCTGTATTTCCTTGTAATTTATCACAAGCAGGTACAACAACATCTTGTGTCAACAAATGTGACTTAAATGCACCAGATATTGTTATTCAATCATCCATTCAATCAAGGTCAATTGTTGGTTATTGTATAAATCATTCCCCTCCACATAGTACTATTGATCACCGCTTCTTTGAGTTCACCCATGATCATGTTGGCATCAGATTTTACAGCATCGAACCATCAAGTTCTTGGGCGGCCTCTTCTCCTACTTCCACAGAGTTGGTCATCAGATCAATTATCGCAGATTAGCGTCATTTAGGTAAAAATCAATGCATATTATAAGCCAATGAAAGTGTTTTTGACCTTGCATGCACAGCAGCCTGCTGTTGGAGACCCTCAAAGTGAAAATATGACCTTTTATAATCCATAATAAGGGTTATTTATTGTTACTGTTTAATGTTTAATAACCTTCCCACTCCAGATCTTTTCTGCTTTTGGCCAGTAGTGTGGTGTTGTTGCCATATCGGAGATTGTTGATGTCCCTACAGCCAATATTCCCACTGCTCTCAATATCTTCTGGTGATGCTCTCCTAAGACTGCTTCTGCATACAAGTTGAAGAGTGGTAACAATAGAATACAGCCTTATCTTGTTCCTTTCCTGATCTTGACCCAATCTGTATCACTATGCATAGTTCATTACTGTGACTTCTTGGTGCACATAGTGACAAGATGAGCAGGCGTTCCCATTTCTAGGAGGCAGGTCCACAGCTTTTCATGTTCAATTCAGTCAAAGTCCTTTGTGTAATTGATGAAACTCATATAGAGGCCTTTTTAATATTCTTGTGCCTTCTCCATGAGCAATCTGAGGTTAGCTATGTGGTCTCTAGTGCCTCTTCCCCTCCGAAACCCAGCCTGTACATCTGACATCTCTCTATTGATGGTCATTATTACGACTTGTCAACTCATAAGTAGAAACATCCCAGGAGGACTTGAATGCAGCAAAAGTTATGACAGAGTGACACTCTTGAATCAAAACAATAGACCCCATGTGGAGCTATCCACGCAAGTAAAATTAATCTTGCTACAGCAAAGTGAGCATTTTTCATCTAAAACCATCTGATGAAATGCGACTAGATTCGATCTATAGATCACATGCCCAAAGCTGATACTTCAGTCTGATTTGTGTTTTTTTAAACGTATTTGAAGAACCAAATTAGGTCTGTTATCACAATTAAAAGATCCAGGGTCTTATCAAACAGTGGGAAAGTATGATGAGATGATGCTCTTGAATCAAAACAATAGATCCCTACGGAGATATTCAAAGCAGGTGCATGAGAAGGTTAGGATTTGTTGTTGTTGTTGTTTATTGACCAGTGTACCAATTTTCCCCCTGTTACCATGTGACAATTGATTATCCAATCAAATTTTAGCATTATGGGTAGGCTACATTTAGTAGGTTTAAGGCTGGGTTAAGGTTACTGGTAATTCTGTTGGTGTCATGTTTTGTGGCATGGCAGATGTCAGGGTAGGTTAAGGTTGGGGACAGGTTTAGTGGTGTTCATAGTTTTAAGGATTGGCTAAGTTTAGGGACAGTTTTTATGTTTATATACATAAGGGTCAGGGTTAGAGTTAAAACAGTCCCTTTCAAGGAAAGCTTGTCCACTCAGCATGCCATATTTGCAACTCCACCGGGAAGATCGTCCAAGACCAAAATCCTTTCTAAACGAATGGGGGAATCCTGTACTTGAATTCTGAACTTGCAATTACAGAACATATTTCAAATCAACTACAGAATCTGAAGTGGCCTGTCCCTTTATTATGATTATTCACTAATTACATTTTTAAAATGTAATTTTCAGTTGGCTACAGTGCAAAGATTAGCGCAATATCAATCTCCGTTACGACTGTTTCAATGGTAACAACAGGTCATGGATAGAATCACTTGGAGAAAAGACTGGAGGATGCCACCGGAAGGACACTAAATGTGATGGGATATTCTGTGATGTTTTTTCTCCTGTCAAAATCAACAGACGCACTTAGCAGTCGCCAAACAACTTGTAAGAAACAAGCTAATCTGTACAGACCCCGCCCCTACAGACCAGCCTGGCTTTAAAGACTGACAATTGGCTATTTCCAGACCAGAAGGCGGGACTTCCTTCGCTGCATCAGCCATACTTAGTACTGCACTTTTCCACATTTAAAGTAATGCTAGTGACCTGTGTTTGGAAATCAATAGTCTTTGGCTAAAACCACTTGTCACCTAGAGAGAGAGAGAAAAAAATCATGCTGGCAAGCCCTTATAGGTACAACACTTTACTTTTGTTTTGCAAGGGTCATTTTTAGACTTGTTAAAAATACTGATCTTCATTTAAACCCAATTAACCGAATGTATAAAAGGAAACATTAAATACAATTGTGCAATGATGCTTGTGATGCCCTAGCTAGTATAAGTACACAAATGGTTCTTCCTCCTGCACTGTGAATTATCAGGGATGCTGTGTTACTGCAGCATTGAGAGAAATGACAAGAGAAATTTCACAGCATTCTCCCTGGATGGATTAGCTCTCTGCATCAGACCAGCTGAAAGCAGGGGTCTCGGGGTTGGGGGGGGGGTTTAGCCAAGCTTCAGTTATCTCAAACAAAGTCACCCTGCTTGAGCAATTTGTTCTAGTGGTCTTCTGTCAGTCACAATAAGCGGCATACAGGTTGACAAGTATAGTTTAAGGTTTAATTACTCAAAGACCCGAAGCCGAACAGACAGTCTGGGTTGACTGCGTTGGTGTCACAGAGAAACAAAGACACTGTTGAGGGTGCCAGGATGAGGACAAACCTGCTGTCAGTGTCTTAAGCATCTCTATTACTTCTTTCCTTTTTCCTTTCATCTTCGACACCCTTGGAAATTGTGTTTGTTACGGTTTCCACTCAAAGACCCATCGCTGTGGCTAAAATGTTTTTTTTTTTGTGGTTTTGAGTTAGAGGTGGTTGGTAATGTAAGCATTCATTACACCAAGTGACATTAGTAAATTATTTATGCTGAGTGCATTTTGATTAGATTTTACTTTGAAGCATATGTCATTTTTATGTTAATTATACTAACAGGTTCCTTTTTTCGTGATTCACAGGTTTTTGTGTTTATTTACAGTTATGCATTGCATTATGGGATATTGGACTCTGCAGTTCAACAAGGTGACTTTTATTGACATTGAATGTATACAACATAGGCTCATATTGGAAATGTAGCTCTATATAGAGGGTGATTCAAAAATAATTACTTTGAATACTTTATAATTAAAGAAACATGAGGAAACCTTGGGTAATTAATTAATGTGAAGGGTACTTAACAACGTTTTTGCTCATAGTTCATAGATGTTCAATATGACCCCCTCCAGACACTCGACTGACATCAACCCGAAAGTTGTGGTATTCTTTTTGAATCACCCTGCACATTTCTGGAGAGGTAGGTATGGCTGCATTTCATCTTTGCAGTGAACGCTACAAGGCGGTATGACGTGTTCCTTTTCACACTTACCAGCTGACTGCTTACCTCCGTATGGACGGCTTTTCTGCTATTATCAGTTTGTCCAGTGGCTCGCTGCGTACGTCGGTGGACTTGTGAGGTGGAGCGAAGTTGACGGCAACAACTGGGTTTGAGTCCAGTGAAGAACGGTTCCAGAAAGCAGGTAAAACAAAAGCCCAAAAATAAGGTAAATAACAGGGTGAGATTGTGGTAAAATCTGAAAACGTGGTAAAAATGAGGCTGCCGCTTTTTCTGGATTGCTTTTGAAAACGGTTGGATTTAGGGAAGGCGGTGGGTGGGTCAGTCGGTGCTTTTGAAAACACTTATCAGTTGGGTTTAGGAAAGGAGGAAGGTGGGTCAGTCGATCGGTTAGTCAGTCAGTCAGTCGACAGCAGCCTCTGGTGGATTTACGTGAGAACAGCAGGCGTGAATGGCACTTGCGAAAGAAATTTGAGATCTCAAAATGCATACACAGCGGCCTCTGGTGGATTTTGCGAAAACAAAAACTGCAAAAAAACGTACCTCCTGGGACATAGTTGGTGTTCTCCAGAAATGTATATAGGGGTACATTTTCAGAGCCTGTGTTGAATGTACAAGAGTTTATTGTATACTAATATATAGAGAATTAAGTCTGTAACATAACAGAAAAAGCACTGCCAATTCATGGACCATAATTTACAACACCAACCTAGACAATATATCACTTTAACCTATTAAGTATGTCAATAAAAGTAACATGTTCAAACTTTTCAAAACCAAATGTTTTTGGAGGAAAGATCAAGGTCCTGTAACGCAATTCAAAAAAACATGAATCGCAATATATGGATTATAAATATACGTTTCTAGTTATAACATGAAAAAAAAAAGTTATACAGCATATAGTGGGGCCAATTTTTGTCTTGATTATATCCTGTCTTTTTGTCTTGATTATATCCTGTCAACGTGCTGTAAAAAAGCTCCAATCATCTGGAATATTTTATAGATTATCTTGTCAGGTTTTCCTGTGGTTTGAGGTGTCTTAAGAGTGGATGAATCTGCTCAGATGAACATTAGGGGCCACACTGATGAATGTTTAATATCAGAAATCCTGTTTTGTGTGGGGAAACCCTGATGAAAAACGCTTACCCATGCTGTAGATTCCGATACGGACCACAAAAATACCAAAATCATAAAGTGAGCTGATTGTATAATGCAGAAAGCACAGCACAAAGTAAGATGGACATCAGAAACAGGGGAGCAACTTGTCGATTTGTGGTAAGAAGCCAAACAATTTCCATCCAAAGCATATCATAATTAAACTGTCAAGGAATTGTGAAAAATGCTATTGCAATGCATGTACTAGGTATAGCCAACAGCCTAGCAACATTTCCACCATAGCTTGAAACCATGTGTTGAATGGACAAAGCAGCCGTTGCAAATCATTTGTCTTTTTGTGTTTGTGCCATAAATAGAATGTGACATCGGTTTACTGCCAGAGATTTGTCGCTTGTGTCGCACCACATCCAGTCTTGAAATAATCACTGTTTATTATGGGTTCTATTGTATGCATCCACATCACACTGCTTGCGTACATGGTGTGTTTGTGTGAGAGAAAAATGTAACTGTCAGTGACTGTGCAAGTTTGAAAAATTTTGGGATAAAAAAATTGAGGGGAAAATTATATTTAAGTCTTTCCCATTACTGTCTATAATTAAAATATATAGTTATTTACCAAATTTAGGGAGCTTTTCCACTGTGTTCGGTACCTATTATCTTATACTACAACCTTGGGTGAGGTTCCAAGGAAGCCATACCTTTACCAAAATGTGACTATATACACTGCTGATCAACGATTGGTCCGAGAACATTGTCACTGCCAAATCATTGGATTTGAGACACAAGACATATTGAAATAGTCACCAGCAGTAGCTGCTGTATTTTCTATTTGCACAAATACACCCTTTTTAAACCACAGTAAGAAAAAGACACCTAAAACGACACCTTCAAAGCTTTGAAACAATTGAACCAGTTGTTTTCGCAAAATGATTCACTGTTTTGAATCATTGGAAACACCACATACTAGGGACACCTGGTGATCAAAACCATATAAATGCAGGCAAAACATCCATTACAATGAGAAGGATATAAACGGAGGTCAGAGTAAGCTCCAAATTTGCTGGTCAGCTGTAAGTGGGTGGGACTTGAGCTCAAAGTGGGCTTTGAACTAATGTCTTGTAGAGTCCAGCCTGTTGTGTTTTATTAATGTCTACTACACCTTCACCAACCCTAAACCCAACCACACAGTAACCTGTTGTGTTTTATTAT
>CAIGQW010001906.1:1945311-1960298 GCA_903798125.1 Danio choprae | reverse complement strand
CTCTCACACACACACACACACACATACTCTCACACACACACACACACACACACACACACACACACACACACACACACACACTATGGCCAATTTAGTTTATTCAATTCACCTACAGCGCATGTGTTTGGACTGTGGGGGAAACTGGAGCACCCGGAGGAAACCCACGCGAACACGGGGTGGCATGCAAACTCTACACAGAAACGACAACTGACCCAGCTCGAACCAGCGACCTTCTTGCTTTGAGGAGAACGTGCTAACCACCGAACCACCGTGTCGCCCTCCAGAATAAAATCATCAACATCAAAAAATGCTGAAGCATGACATCCACCCTTGAGCTAAATAACAGAAGCAAGGTTCACAAAACTTGAGACTGGACGCAGTGGCGCGAGGAAATATAAACCCAACCTCTGTCTACCATCTCAATCCCATTACTAGCGCAGCATGCGTCCCGCAGCCGCAGGAAGTCAACAGAGCCCAAAAACGTACGGCAGAATGATGAATGCTTAGCATAGGTGCAAACAGTAGTGCGCGTCTTCAAGCTGGTAATTATATCTGTGTAATGTGTCCCCGGAGAGCCTTGGAAATTACAGCACGGGACACAATGTCACAGATTCAGGCAGACCCCATAGATCACTCCAGCTCAACCTGAGCCAAAAGCCGAGGAAAGATTTCACTTGAATGTTTTTCCGAGTGCATTGGGAAACACCGATTCTTAATCAGCTGAAATAATGTTGACATAAAGCAGGAGAGTTTAGCATTTAACACCAACATCACCGTAAAACTGCAAACAAAGTGCTTAGAAAAGAGCATATGGTCAGCAAAAAGTTTAGCGAGGAGGTTTAAGCGAGTCTTGATTTAAATAGTTTTCCGTTCGGAAATCTTTAAATCCCGGGATTGCACAATTAATCAAAACGAAATAAAAATACATGCAATATTCAAGGATTAGACACACTGTGTTAGGGGCAAGAGCTGCGCACTGGATAATTGTTTTGGCCAGTAATTTATTTCAGGGGGGCTTGAAGATCTTTATTTTCTGAACTATGTTTACTAGTCAGTTTAGAGTTTACATCTATTATTTTCACAATCACAACATGCTTTGACCTGCACTTTGGCACAAATTATCATATTAATAATAAAATGGGGGCCTCACAGTGGCGCAGTGGGTAGCACGTTCGCCTCACAGCAAGAAGTCGCTGGTTTGAGCCTCGGCTGGGTCAGTTGGCGTTTCTGTGTGGAGTTTGCATGTTCTCCCTGTGTTGGCGTGGGTTTCCTCCGGGTGCTCCGGTTTCCCCCACAAGTCCAAAGACATGTGGTATAGGTGAATTGGGTAGACTAAATTGTCCGTAGTGAATGGGTGTGTATGGATGTTTCCCAGAGATGGGTTGCAGCTGGAAGGGCATCCGCTGCGTAAAACATATGCTGGATAAGTTGGCGGTTCATTCCGCTGTGGCGACCCCAGATTAATAAAGGGACTAAGCCGAAAAGAAAATGAATGAATGAATGAATAATAAAATGCTTACGTTTAAGGCCTCACGGAGGCGCAGTGGGTAGCACGATCGCCTCACATCAAGAAGGTGACTGCTTCGAGCCTCGGCTGGGTAAGTTGGCATTTCTGTGTGGAGTTTGCATGTTCTGCCTGTGTTGGTGTGGTTTTCCTCCGGGTGCTCCGGTTTCCCCCACAAGTCCAAAGACATGCGGTACAGGTGAATTGGGTAGGCTAAATTGTCCATAGTGTATGAGTGTGAATGGATGTGTGTGGATGTTTCCCAGTGATGGGTTGCAGCTGGAAGGGCATCCGGTGCGTAAAACATATGCTGGATAAGTTGGCGGTTCATTCCGCTAAGTTGACCCCAGATTAATAAGGGGACTAAGCCGAAATGAAAATGAATGAATGAATGCTATTAAATAAATAAATAAATAAATACACTAATTTTATTACACAGTCAGTAACGGCAATAGTACCTGTTATGGTTTCAATAAAAATGCAATCCTTTATTTAATTAGTTATTTATTTAGAAATTACTTAATAAGAGGGCTAATAATTTTCCCTTCAACTGTATCTTAGTAGGCAGCACGGTGGCGCAATGGGTAGCACAATCAGCTCACAGCAAGAAGGTCGCTGGTTCGAGTCCCGGCTGGGTCAGTTGGCATTTCTGTGTGGAGTTTGCATGTTCTCTCCATGTTGGCGTGGGTTTCCTCCGGGTGCTCCGGTTTCCCCCACAATTCCAAAGACATGCGCTACAGGTGAATTGGGTAAGCTAAATTGTCCGTAGTGTATGAGTGTGCATGGATGTTTCCCAGTGATGGGTTGCAGCTGGAAGGGCATCCGCTGTGTCAAACATATGCTGGATAAGTTGACGATTCATTCCGCTGTGGCGACCCCAGATTATTAAAGGGACTAAGCCGAAAAGAAAATGAATGTGTCTTAGTATTAGCTGTGACCAGTGTCAAACAATGCATTGGAGTATATATTATTGTATATATTTCAGTCATGCTATTTTGATTATTTTAATATTTTATATATATATATATATTTATTTATGTATATATATTTGTGTGTGTGTGTGTGTATGTGTATTTCTGAGATCACTAGCAACTAGTTATTGTAAGTGGAGTTTATTTTTATTATTATTATGATTTCTGGAAATTTATTTTTTTATTCAATGTTAATTTGTCATTCATTCATTTTTGATTGTTTGATTTATTCATTCATTGGTTTTGTTTTGTCATTGTGAGTATTTACCCCTAACCCTCACAGTGATGTCACTAGCTCCGTTGAGTGCATTGTGTCTGACATTGAAAGTCTGAGATATGCAGTCTCAGCATTCAAATCAAAGACTGCATCTAGATACTATTGAACAGGCCCGGGCGCCGATAAGTGGGGGTAATTTAGGACGATTTAAGCAACCGACAGCCTTAACATTCATCAACCCCCTACCCTATTAAAAACTTTTTAAAGTAATTTTAACATCACTAATAGCAGATTTTTAACCAATAATAGAAAAAGCATAAAGCTGACATTTCTGTGACCCAGGTTTCCACTTACCACGGTGAATTTATCGAGATCAGAATCTACATAGGAATCTTCATAATGCATATATAGTCAAATCAGTGGTTCTTCTGGACCTTATAAATCACAAAACAAGAACCCAACAGTGAACAATATATTTGAACAGTTTGTAGACATGCCATTCTTGGTAAGGGCTTGTGCTTTTTGTGGCTTTCCCCCTCTGGCTAGATATGAGTTGTCTTATCATTTTGTAAAGCTATAGATATAAAAATGATATAAAATGTCTTCATGATAACTATTCAGAAGAAATGTACTTTCAATCTTTTAATGCTTCATTGCTTTTTCTATTGCATTAAGCTTGTTTGGTGGTGAAAAAAAGCACTTTTATGACGCAAACTCTGTGATTTATGACAAATTAGCTTGTTTAATAATTTAACACGCTGTCTGTGTTAAGATGAATAACACACTAGTTGCCAAAACATGCAGTCCTAGGTAATACATTGAGCGTGACACTGTATGTTCTGCTGCCTCACAATCACCAGCCACTGTACATTATAAATACATTGGCAGCAGAACTGCTCGAGCCTCAGATTAGTCTTTAGCACATTCAATCCCTACAGTATCTTGTTCTTTTTCTCTCTCTCTCTCTCTCTCTCTCTCTCTCTCTCTCTTTCTGAAACAAGAGAGAATATGTCAAAGAATTGTCAAGAACCACCCCGCAGAGCTCGTGGGCAGACTCTAACACATATCGTCAAAAGAGTTTTCAAAGCATGACACCCACTCTCTGTCATTTGCGGAGATTTCTTTTTGCTCTCACTCAACACATCGCCGTCTTTGTCATCTCATGCTGTATGATTTGCTTCTCCTGAATGAGTCCATAAGCAGATGGTCTTTGCGGTTTGTGTTCCAACTGGCATCGCTTCTAAAGGCTTATCGCAACATTAGCAGGCTGGAGAAGTTGATGTTCCCACACACACCGAAACGCTTCCATGCGCACACTGACAGAGCAGGTCTGTGGGTCATATCTGTGGGAAGGACCAGAGGAACAGAGCTTCCAGTTCACCGCGTTGAATCTGCTAGATCGTATTCAGTCAAACGTGTGGAAACTTTAGAAATCTCAGAGTAGTATTCTTTTCTTGTTTCAGGCCCCGTCACATTGGTATTTTCAAAACCGCACATTTTTCTATGCAGTTTGACCGTTCGTCCACACAAAAACACCATATCAGGTGACTGAAAATGAGAAGGGGCCTCACGGTGCCGCAGTGGGTAGCGCGTTCGCCTCAGAGCAAGAAGGTCGCTGGTTCGAGCCTCGGCTGGGTCAGTTGGCGTTTCTGTGTGGAGTTTGAATGTTCTCCCCGTGTTTGTGTGGGTTTCCTCCGGGTGCTCCGGTTTCCCCCACAAGTCCAAAGACATGCGGTATAGGTGAATTGGGTAGGCTAAATTGTCTGTAGTGTATGTGTTTGAATGAGTGTGTGGATGTTTCCCAGTGAAGGGTTGCAGCTGGAAGGGCATCCCCTGCGTAAAACATATGCTGGATAAGTTGGCGGTTCATTCCGCTGTGGCGGCCCCAGATTAATAAAGGGACTAAGCCGAAATGAAAATGAATGAATGAATGAATGAAATTGAGATGTTCTTGATACTCCGGTTACAGTTTGGTTGTAAGGATGGGATTTAACTATTTCATACCAAAAACGAAATTAAGGGCAGTTCATTCATTCATTTATTTTCCTTCAGCTTAGTCCCTTTATTTATCAGGGGTCGCCACAGCGGAATGAACCGCCAACTTATCCAGCATATGTTTTACACAGCGTATACCCTTCCAGCTGCAATCCAACACTGGGAAACACCCATATTCTCTCACACGCACACACATACACCACGGCCAATTTAGTATATTCAATTCACCTATGTCTTTGGACTGTTGGGGAAACTGGAGCACCTGGACGAAACCCACACGAACACGGAGAGAACATGCAAACTCTACACAGAAACGCCAACTGACCCAGCCGAGGCTCGAACCAGCAACCTTCTTGCTGTGAGGCGACAGTGCTAATCAATGAGGAGCCACCATGTCATAACGCAGGGCTCCTTTGTGTTGGGCGAATCCTTTTGGGCCCCCCTCAAAAAATAAAAACGACAAAAAAAAAAAAATCCTCAAATTAACAAATTTACCTAAAAAATTTTAAATTGTGCTATTCACGCTCTCGGCTTAATTTTTGTGAGATGTCAGTTAAAATATAGTCAGACTAAATAGACTCAAGTAAACAAAATGAAAGACTGCAAAGCGTAAATGAAAGGCTGCAAAGCGTAATATCACTAGAAGTCCCCGGCCGGGAGCACTTATTCAATAAAAGTCCCCGTGCATATAGTGGTGCGGAGCTTATTTTCCGGTGTGCGAAAGTATGAACTGGATTTAAATGACACAAACATAAAGCTTAATATTTGCAGTAATTTTGAGCTCAAATTATAATAGAGAAATACATTAACCTTCAGAATGACGCGGGACATAAAATTAATCCAGGTGTAATTCAATTCTTTTACAAAGGGACTTTATAAAATGATAAAAACATATAATATTAACTGTACCCAGCTTAAATGAAAAATAAAATACAACCTTGTTTTGCTTCTTCCATGACCATGTGACCAAAGCCCAAATACTGAGACATTCAAACTGACCAATCCAGATAACAATAAGTAACCACACCAAAACCAAAAATCCCCCCGGCCGAAATCCAAACAGCTCACCCAGTCCCTGATTTTTATCAGCACTTCTACCTTTGGAATCTGTATGGACCTTCTTGGGAAAAAAATACATGGTTTGCAATAAAAACAAATGCATATGATACTTTACATCCTTTAATGGTCGAGTTTTTGCCTCATGACCTCAGTGTGTGGCCTGTTTTCTCCTTTCTGATTGGCCAACACGGCTTCTAATGCTGGGTTTAAACCAGACATGGCAGACAAGATTGAGGAGATCGTGCAACGACAATTCGCCACTGTTCGCGCAATTGCTACGACTTTGTATGTAACATTCTAGCACTAATACTTAATTCACTGTAAAAAATGTTGGGTTTCACACAGTTGCTTCATGTTGTACCAACATAAATCGATTAAGTTAACTTTTTAAATGAGTTTTTACTAATTTAAGTGGATTGAACATAAACCAATTAAGATGTCCCCCCCACAAAACTCAAGAATTGTGTTGATTCAGCTCATTTTATATAAGTAGTTTGAACAAGCAGCAGAAATCATTTCAAGAGTTCACACTTAGCTGATGATTGGTTATAAAGCTTGTTTGGCATGCTGTCCCGGGAGAGAGCCCTGAGCTCATAGATCCTCGCGCCCGGGGCTCCCTCCCGTTTGCAAGGCGAGAGGGGAGTTTGAGCTCAGGTAGATCTGGAGAACTCCCCTGCTGTAGTAGCTAATGAACAGATAGTGATTGCTCTTGAGATGACTACTTACTAGAAGCATGTCTATGATGCCGATTTGGATTAGTCAATTAACTTAAGTTGCATATTTTTGGATGGTGGGAGGAAACCGGGGAACCCGGTGGAAACCCACGTGAGCACGGGGAGAACGTGTAAACTCCACATAGAAACGTCAGCTGGCTTGGTAAGGACTAGAACCAGTGACGTTCTTGCTGTGAGGCAACAGTGCTAACCACTGGGCCAGCGTGCCACCCATCTAGGAAAGGAGGAGTAGGGGTGGAAGGGGGGATTCTTCAAAACGAAGATGGCTGTGATATGAAACGTAGGGTATTTATAGTGGCTTAGGAATCGTCTGATTGGTGAATCATGAATTGGATAATGCGGGACCAGCCGCAGCAATCATAAGCACGTGATCCTCTCAAAATTAGTTTATAAATAAACTTCACTTGTTTGAGTGTTCCACGTTTGGTGTGAACCCAGCATAAAATAAAGTTATCACCATCTCTCGGTTTGACATTCTCTGAACACTGCATCACACTGTATTTGTATTTTCATGTTGACAGAGGTTTTCTTTTTTGTAAGTCAGGGCAGGGAAAACTCCTGTGAAATGACCTGTGTACGTGTGGATATGGCCATACTGAAGTCCGGAGGAACTCGTTCGAAACTATTTCTTCAAGAAGACATTTTCTGCTCTGATAAGTATTCCTTTCTGAGTCTCAGACCCTGGCTGATCAATAAGGCAATCCTCCTTGAGAAATCCTTCTTTAATGGTTCAGATTTTAAGCGGTTAACGTTGAATCCACCTTTATCTGATGCAGCTGAGTAGAAAAAAGAAAAAGATAAAGCAATATTTTTGGTTGTCGCTGCTGTTATTTTAAACCATTTAATATTGATTTTCTACTTTAATCAAGATACTAAGCATAACTATTTGAATTTTGGTTAAGAAAAACCGCCCAAATCATTTACAATCAAGAAGGACAAAGGTTTCTTCTCAGACTAAATGCGTCTGTAATCAATAACCATTTAAAAACTGCCAGTGAACCACCCGCTAATCTTTCTGAGACTTGTTATTTAGACTTGTTTTGCTCATGTCCCTGGTTAAAGCTCTTTGAATGGTTGGACTGATTCTCTATTAGCATGGAAACAGGATTTACACACTCAAAAGCTGCAGTGGAGTTTGATCGTTTGTGACCCTGTTCTTTTTGTCTGGGTCAGACCAGATTGGTTGGGGCTTGCAGCAGATTTGCTTTCATGTGAGTGGTCGTGTTATATTGCAGACCCACACATTAGGTGTGTAGTGCTCTGAGAAGAAGGAGCTTGCTGGCATTAAGCTGCGACTTCTCAAAGTTTTTTCCTTAAAGCACAAAGTATACTTTTTCATGGCACACGAATAAGTCTGGTTGATCTTGAGGTCTAGGATTCAAAAGGCAAGATATTGAGAATATGCGGCCAGGACTGCTATTTCATAACACTATATCTACATTGGTTGTGAGTAGCGTGATGCAACGAAAGAAAAGAAATGATACCAATCATGATAAATAATGCTGTCTACACTGAATCTAGTGCTGACTTTTTTTGATATACTTCAAGTGTGTGCGCTGCTACTGAAATGTAAGTGGTTTTGCAATTGAATATTGTGTATAAAGCTTGTGATCAGTTTAGACACAATAAAATAAATACCAGTAACTCAGATTATTATGGTCTAAAATTGCAGCCAAACTCACCCATCATTAACACACATTTACTGACATTACATTTACTGTCCCTGAACAAAATCAGCAGTTTTTGAACTGAATATGCCTATGAACTGAACCTCTCTCACATTGATGACATGTCATACCTGATTTTCAAATATTGCCAGTTGACTTTGTCAAGCTAAATTGACACAAATTGCATTGTATAAAGTGCTAAAGTTGTCCAAAATGTCCCCAAACCCCAAATCTCTGCTTTATCAAGGATTGCCACAGAGGAACGAACCTGTTTCCACATGTTTTACCAGCAGATGCCCTTCCTGCTGCAACCCAGCACTGAGAGTACAACCCTCAGTGTTGGGCAACAGCCACACACTCTCCTATTCACACACTATGGCCATTTACTTGATCTAATTCACCTATACTGCATGTGTTTGGAAAGGTATTTGAAAAATACCTTAAATAAATAATTAAATAAAGCAGGCAACATGAAGGTGAGGCATGAAGTTAAAATATGTAACTTTGACCCATTGTGTTACTTAGCACTTTAATTAATTCTGTTAATTAACTAATTCATAGTTAATTACTTTATCTACTAATCAGAGAGATTTATTTGCCTGTTACTTGGTAATGGAGTAAAAATGGTTGTCCATGCCTCATGATTACTCTATGAGGCTTTTGAATGCTTGATTTTGATTAGATAAGACCCCCAAGGAACTTTTTAAATCTGGCCAACTCACTCTGAGTCCTCCCTAGGTGCTGGAGAGAAATTAACTATATTTCTCAATTTGCCCTCCTAATGATATTTCTAGTCCCACTCCTGAGCCCAACCAACCATCATCCTGCTGAATGGAGCATCAACTAGAGCCCGCCACAAATGGAGAACTGTCCTCCACTATCAACATTGTCATTGTCAATTAAAGTGACTTAGCCAAGATTCTCACTGAAGCCCATTCTCTCACAACCTGCATAACCATTGGCTGCAAAGGTATTGCTATGTGAGTACGAGGACATGCAAGGGAGCACCACCTAAATTCACAGTGAGCGTGATTTTATACTGAGAGCTTGCTATTGGACTGAACAGACACAGACTATTGGCTACTTCTTTTTTCCAAGCTATTCGTCTGTCTGCTCTCGAGTCTCCACTGGGTCCGCCCTGCCCTCCTTTAACTCCTGAGTCTCCACTGGTTCCACCCAGCTCTACCCAAGTCTCTAGACTCGAGACTGTGACAAAGCCTCCCTCTTTTGCCTCCTCTCACATCCGCCAGTCCTCCAGCTCAATCACTGCTGGCTCCTGTAAGAATTTAAACTCACCTCAGCTCGCTCTATCTGGTGATGAGAATTTGCCATTGAATTTTCAAATCACCAGCACCTTCTGGTTGTGAGGAACTGCTGTTTTTACTTATTACCTCTTAGCTTTGTACCCCACTTTGGCCCTTCAACATACTGGCCCACCTTGACCCTTTTACCTCCCTTGTCTTCATCATGGTCCATCTGTCCCTCTGGTCTGCTAGTTGTCACATTGCCTCCACTTCTGGACACCCATGGCTGCTCCTCATCCCTCCTCCTTCTGGCTCCACCTTGATCCTCTCTCACTCTGGGTGTCACTCACTTCCAGATTCCCACATTCATCTTAGTCCTCTGAACGGTTTGCTTCACCTCGGCTCTCTGGACCCTCAGTGGGGACAACCCTGGCTCCTTGTCTCTGCCTCAGAATCCATCTTTATTGGTTGCATCTCTTTTGGTTGGTACTCTGGTGTAGTCAACCACATCCACACTGTTGCTCATTCATCAACTCCACCATGGGTCGTTATCCTGGCTGTGATATGGGTGACCCCCTTATGATTTTGCTCCATCTGGATTTGTGGATGTATATCGTTAAAACATCATATTTTGTAACTCCTTTGTCTTTGTGTGAATTCCTGAGAAGCAACTTTCACATCAATGTGCAACAATACAATTGATTTAAATAGAGTAATGGCTACCTTAAGTAAAGTCGATTCAAGAGGACCACAAGCCTATGGGTCATAAAATCTACAATGTTTTTCAAAGTCACATGCCATGGATTCTGGAAGCTCATGATATATGATACTGATGACAGCTTTTGAATGATTTTTCGAACTGACAGTGTAACAACTAAACCCAAACTACAATCCTCAGTCTCTCTTACACTTTGGTCTTTAAGAATTATAATAATGGGATCTGACAGCACGTCAAGCTTTCTTTTGTCTTTTTTGAAAACAAGAAACGTTTCTTTGTATGTCTAGCCAAAAGACAAAAACACAATTCATTTCAGCTACAATTTGGTAGTATTTGCTTTAGACAAAGTCTGTTTGTTGTAATTCCTTTCACTCCGATTAACTCAGACAACAGAACAATTTCACAAGGAAGCAAAGTACCTAATCTGTCGAATTAATTAATAAATATGCTAATGCATACTCGATTTGTTGGGTTATGATTCATAAATTCACTTAGTGTGCCATCTATCGGAGCTTCTCCCTTAGGATGAGTCTCCAACATTAGCAAAACAAAGCTTTATGCTCCAGTACACTGGAGAGGATAGAAGGCCACTTTGTCAACCCCTTCTCACTCCCAAGGCATCCAGTAAATGTAGCATACTGAAGATGCAGTAAAGATGCAGTTTAGCATCTTTATTGTGGATACTACCTGTGGATACTACTCATGGCTTATTATTTGCTCTTTATATACTGGCACAAACAGCGTGGGAATGTTGTTATGATGGAATGAGATGCTGTGGTTTATGACCTTTTGTTTTGACTAATCAAATTTCAGAATGGCTTCAGGATTTCTTAGTTTTAAAGTGTTATTAATGGGTGTTATAAATTTGTCTGTATCATGTCCCAATCCATTTTTTTTACACATAATCCATAAGTGATAAGTGGAGCACAAAGTCCTTGCAGAAGAGGCCATTCAAGAGACGCAGTATCTTTGTATGGAGTATATCATAGTTGTGTCTTTTATTTTTTTATTAGGTTACTACTTGACTCCAGAAACACTACTCTGAGACATTTGCAGAATCTTGCTGACAGACGTTCATAATGCAAGGAAAGCCTTGCACCTCACGGGATTCGCTTGCATCTGCTTAGTTGCCCAGTTGTTGGTGAAATGGCAGTCTGACAGCTATCGAGACAAAGATGCTGATGGATTACTGTAGAAGGGAATGCAGTTCGAATTCTAAAGACCCCTTTCCCAGTCTAACCCTGTCACCTACGTTGGATTCGCTATAGCCCTCCACAATTTCCTTGTGTAAAATGGTCTAAATGTCTCTTTTTTGGACATATAGTAAAGAGCATTTCAAACTTCTATCCTTTCCTACCATTCCATCTATGAAAGGTCTGTAGATTTTGACAAGCAACATTTTCTCAGTCACATCTAATTTGCAAAAGGTCATTTCAAAGGGGCTGCTCACCAACGGGCTTTAAAAAAATCAATTGAGAGAGAGCTTTTAGTAGTTAGTGTCGTGAGTGGATGATGATCTTTTTTGACCTAGAAAAGCCTCAAAATAGACTAACTTCATAACACACTTCAACACAAAGTAGCAACCTAATACAACCCTACCTTTCATTAGTAGCTTTCAGACGGTAAATATTCACTCCACATCACTTCAGTGCTTTCTTGCAAATAGGTCACCATTGTAGATGCATAACATCCCAACACGAAAACCCACCGAGCCTAAACCCGATTCTCTTCTTTTTACAATCTTAACAAATGTGGAATAAAATGAATTATGCAGGATCTTCTAATTTTGCCAATTCCTATCTTGCTAATTGAACGCACATGCAAATTTGATGAGAATAGCTGGATCGACTTGAGATAACTGCACTTTCCCATGTTGATTAAACATGGCTTGTAGATCTAAATCAAGACCACTACAAACAAGGGGGTGATTGGTTATTTGACACAGATGTGAAGGAAAACTAACAATTGTATATAGTGCTAATTCTAGAGTCTGGATAGACCTTTGATGGGACTTCCCAAGAGCTAGTAACATTGGGTGTTTTGACATAATGTTACATTAAAGTCATTATGGAATCTAAATGTACTCTTCTTATTTTATATGTATATACTAGTGCTTGTTATAAACAATGCATCTGTGCACTTCATTATTTTGTAAAAAATTATTTGCCCTCATGATCAATTTGCCTTTTATCAATTTCCCAGTACTGGGTTGCAGCTGTAAGAGCATCCGCTGTGTAAAACATATGCTTGATAAGTTGGCAGTTCATTCGACCCCTGATGAATAAAGGGACTAAGCCAAAATGAATGAATGAGTCTTTTATCAACTACCATTACCTTCCCTCCCCCCTCGAAACGAGTTTTATTTATTTCTGGTCACATGGAATGCCTTTCAGGAGGGACTATTGTGGATGTCTCATTTCCACCCTGCTTTTGTCCATTAGTCAATCATCCTCCATTTTCTCAGCAATGTCCATCTTCCAACAATCCAAACGGTTCTCAAAAGATGAAATCATTCATTCATTCATTTTCATTTCGGCTTAGTCCCTTTATTAATCTGGGGTCGCCACAGCGGAATGAACCGCCAACTTATCCAGGATATGTTTTACGCAGCGGATGCCCTTCCAGCTGCAACCTATCTCTGGGAAACATCCATACACACCCATTCACACTCATACACTACGGACAATTTAGTCTACCCAATTCACCTATACCGCATGTCTTTGGACTTGTGGGGGAAACCGGAGCACCCGGAGGAAACCCACGCCAACACAGGGAGAACATGCAAACTCCACACAAATACGCCAACTGACCCAGCCGAGGCTCGAACCAGTGACCTTCTTGCTGTGAGGCGAACGTGCTACCAACTGCGCCACTGTGAGGCCCAAAAGATGAAATCATTTATGAAGATAAAGGACAACTCGAAACAAGTTTGTTTTTTTTCTTTTTTCTTTTTTACTTCTGGTCACATGGAATGCCTTTCAGAAGGGCCTATTAGGACATGTCTCATTTCTGTCTTGCTTTTATCCATTAGTCAATCCTCCATTTTGTTAGCAATGTCCATCTTCCAACAACCCAATTATTTTCCAAAGGACGAAATCATGCACCCCCATACATTTCTTTCTAATGTCAGAACCTTTTCAATGAGATGTATGTTATGATATTGGAAAAAAGGACAATTTTACCTTCCGTTTTATGCCGACTTTAAGACATCCATGGACTAGCTTTTGTTACTTGTATATATTTACTTATATAAAATATATACTATCTGTCAGACATGTCATCTGTGTGCTTTTGTGCTGCAGGAGCTCATCTGTTTCAACATTGGATGTGTTATGTGTTCAGGGATTCTCTTCTGCAGAGTGAGCTATTTAAGTTACTATTGCCTTTCCATCTGCTTGAACCCGTCTGGTCATTCTCCTTTGAACTCTGGCAACAACGGGGCATTTTCATCCACGGAACTGCCACTCACAGGCTATTTTTCTCTATTTCTACCATTCTACTGCATGTAAACCCTAGAGATGCTTGAGTGTGAAAATCCCACTAGATTAGCAATGGCTTCCAGCAGTTTAACAGTGTTAATTTGTTCATAAATGGTCACTGGCGACGTTTTTTTCCAAGAATGAGATGAGGTGAAGATGGGGCAACATTGATATCATAAGATACTAAGAGTTATAACATCAGCATGCAATATTGTAGGTGAAAAAAGGTTAGACTTTCAGGCAACAAACATAGTCATCCTTAGTTTTGTTGATGAAATTAACACTTCAATGTGAAATCCGGTGAACTGTCCAAAAGAACCTGTTTGGTGATGCATTACACTTCCAAATAAAATAAAATACAATGAAAAACTGCTCTTAAAGAGAAGTTGATTACACTTAATGGTATCAGATTCAACCTTTGGATTTTACATTCTATTTATAATGTTTTGGAATGTGTGTGTATTATTCATTCAGTCATTCATTTTCTTTTCAGCTAAGTCCCTTTATTAATCTGGGGTCACCACAGCGGAATGAACCGCCAACTTATCCAGCATATGTTTTACGCAGCGGGTGCCCTTCCAGCCGCAACCCATCACTGGGAAACACCCATACACACTCATTCACACACATACACTACGGACAATTTAGCTTACCCAATTCGCCTATAGCGCATGTCTTTGGACTTGTGGGGGAAACCGGAGCACCCGGAGGAAACCCACGTGAACACGGGGAGAACATGCAAACTCCACACAGAAATGCCAACTGACCCAGCCAAGGATCGAACTAGCGACCTTCTTGCTGTGAGGCGATTGTTCTACCCACTTGCAAAAATATTTGTGTTGCTTTCAGAATGAAAGGCAATCCAGACATCAATTGTGCGTGTGAATATTGCCAGCGTTGTGTTTTCTTTGTTCTTCAACTTGAACTGCTCTCAGTTCTGCACACTGCATTTGACATAAGTGTTTCAGCTCAGCTCATTAGTAAAGGCCGCATGAACTGAATTTGGAGTGTCAGATTAGCAAGACACCTAAAGGCTGTGTCAAAACAGGAAGGCAGATGCCATTCTCTGAAGGCTGCAGAAAAATTAACATTGTGACTAATGATCTAAAACAAGTCAGCTGAGTTTCGGAGACAACCAAGCAAATATTGAATAAACGCATAACATATTATCTTGTAACAATGGATTCATTAGATAAAAATGATATGCATATTTGCTTCCATAAACTCCAGATCAGAGATTAGATTGACAGTTGTCCAGTGTTGAAGGTCTGATTGTACATCTATGCTGCCCTCAGAAATGATCCCATCAACCAATCAATCAATTAACCAACCAACAAAATCAAACAACCAGTCAACCAATTAACCAACAACCAACCAACCAAACAATCAATAAATCAAC
>CAIGQW010001906.1:1913751-1935579 GCA_903798125.1 Danio choprae | reverse complement strand
AAATGCCAACTTATCCAGCATATGTTTTACGCAGCGGATGCCCTTCCAGCCGCAACCCATCACTGGGAAACATCCATACACACTCATTCACCCACATACACTACGAACAATTTTGCTTACCCAGTTCACCTATACCGCATGTCTTTGGACTGTGGGGGAAACAGCAGAACATGCAAACTCCACACAGAAATGCCAACTGACCCAGTCGGGGCTCAAACCAGCGACCTTCTTGCTGTGAGGCGATTGTGCTACCCACTGCGCCACCGTGTTGCCCTAGATAGATAGATATGATGCATCAAAAGTATAACCATAGAAATTAAGGCGAATGATTAAATTAACAAGATCTTCTTTCTGACCATTTCTGTGCCACCAAATCAATTGGTGCACAACACTTCTCTTTCTCACTTTGAATCTTTAAAAAAATGCTGTGCTTTTGTCTCGCTTTAATAAACATATTTAAATATTTGTAGCTTCCAGGTTCAAGGTTTGGGTGATATGTCATAAATTTGAATTAAGTGCATCTGGCCCAAAAAGAATAAGTGCCTGGGGTCTTAAACTGTACCACTTTCAAAGGGTTTGGTATTCTAGGCCTGTGCAACATGCTGGAAATTCAATATAGAGACTAATTCACCTTGTCCTTTTGCTCGGGCCCTGCTTAATGTGTGACAATGTCGATGTCAGCAGCTTTAGGATGCGTCTCAGACATGGATGACTGTCTATAGGGTAGTGAGAGCAAGACAGAAAAGGAAACTTTACAGCATACGATTTCCTTCACACTATGCCATGGCATCTGTGCAGGTGGCACAAGGCCACAAAAGCACATGTGAGCACACGCACGCACACACATAGGCCAATGACAACCTGAAGAAATCTGTGTATGTAAGCAGAATCTCCTAGAATGGACTGGTGAGCGCACAGTCTCTATATCAGTTAATTAATCACAAGTTTTGATTTGGCTGGAATAAAAATGATGACTAAACGCTGGTTTATGAATGTTCATGCCTTGCTTTGTAATCAAATCCATACAATGTCTAAATCGTCCTTCATTGCAATAGAAAACATTTGAATGGGCGATTAACCGCAAACAGCTTTCTAACTACGTAACATAACATTAATAATTCATAACATTAATGCTAATGCAATATTAACATTTTAATACCATAGCAACATTTCCATTGTGCCATAAAAAAACAACATAGGCTCATTCTGAAAACGTAGCCCTATATACAGTTCTGGAGATCGCAAATTATGTAGCCAGAGGTACGTATGGCTGCATTTCGTCTTTAAAATGAACGCTGCGGGGCAGTATGACACTGTTCCTTTTTTCGCTTACCAGCTGACCGCTTACCTCTTCATTCATTCATTTTCATTTCGGCTTAGTCCCTTTATTAATCTGGGGTCGCCACAGCGGAATGAACCGCCAACTTATCCAGCATATGTTTTACGCAGCGGATGCCCTTCCAGCCCCAACCCATCTCTGGGAAACATCCATTCACACCCATCCACACTCATACACTACGGACAATTTAGTCTACCCGATTCACCTGTACCGCATGTCTTTGGACTTGTGGGGGAAACCGGAGCACCCGGAGGAAACCCACGCCAACACAGGGAGAACATGCAAACTCCACACAGAAACGCCAACTGACCCAGCCGAGGCTCGAACCAGCGACCTTCTTGCTGTGAGGCGAACGTGCTATCCACTGCGCCACTGTGAGGCCCCCCGCTTACCTCCTTCCCGTTGTTAATAGTTTGACCAGGACTTGAGACGTAGAGAGGAGTTGATCATGACGACGGGGTTCGAGTCTGACGAACAACGGTTCCAGAAGACAAAAACAGAAGCCTAAAAATAAACAACAAGTAAATAAAAGGGTGGCAACACGGTGGCGCAGTGGGTAGCACGATCGCTTCACAGCAAGAAGGTTGATGGTTCGAGCCCCGGCTGGGTCAGTTGGCGTTTCTGAGTTTGCATGTTCTCCCTGTGTTTGCGTGGGTTTCCTCCGGGTGCTCCGGTTTTCTCCACAAGTCCAAAGACATGCAGTATAGGCGAATTGGGTAAGCTAAATTGTCCGTAGTGTATGAGTGTGAATGGGTATGTGCGGATGTTTCCCAGTGATGGGTTGCAGCTGGAAGGGCATCCACTGCATAAAACATATGCTGGATAAGTTGGCGGTTCATTCTCCTGTGGCGACCCCAGATTAATAAAGGGACTAAGCCGAAAAGAAAATGAATGAATAAATAACAGGGTGAGAATGTGGTAAAAATCAGGTGAGGGCTTTTGTTTTTCTGGATTGCTTTTTAAAACTGTTGGTTGAGTTTAGGGAAGTGGGTGGGCAGGTCAATCGGTGCTTTTGACAACATTATCGGTTGGGTTTAGGGAAGGAGGAGAGTGGCTCAGTCAATCTGTCAGTCAGTCAGTCAGTCAATCAATCGAAGTCGGTCTCTGGTGGATTTACGTAAGAACAGCAGGTGCGAATGGCATTCGTGAGAGATATTCGAGATCTCAAAAAGCATACACAACGGCCTCTGATGGATTCGCGAAAACAAAAACTGCAAAAAAAACTAGATCCTGGGATGTATTTAGTGCTCTCCAGAAATGTATATAGCGGTACATTTTCAGAATGAACCTGGGTTGCATAGAAAGAAATCCACTGAAGGTAGAAAAAAAACCCATTTATGGACATATGGCATATTTCACTGAATTTCTTTAACATAGTGTCTATATTATGCTGCTGTTGTGGGCATGTGATTTATTGTTATGAGCAAGCGGTAGTGAATTTTAATATCAACACTGATATTATTGTGAGTGAAGCTTGACATTAACACATGCCAACCTGCCAAATGTGGGTGGATTTCAGCATTAGCATGTAACACATTCACTCCCACTGATAAGTTCTCTATGGTGTGTTATATTATCTGCAATTATTCATTATATTTAAGAAACTGATATCAAAAATGACACATAATTAAAATTAGGGGGTAATTACCCTTTATATGCAGACAAAAAGGGCTTGGAAATGAAGTAATCTTGACCCATGCAATTGTAAATGTTAATTATATTATGAATGAATGAAACTTCCCCGTCTTTCTATAGGTTGTCTATGAATGTCTGTAGACCTATGTAAAAGCAAAGCATTGACATTTACACACATTCCTGGGAGCCTCTGTTTAAACCAAACTATACCTTTACATAGCAAGACCTACACTCACTGGCCACTTTATTAGGTACACCTGTTCAACTGCTCGTTAACATATTATTTATCAGCCAATCACATGGCAGCATTTCAATGCATTTAGGCATGTAGACATGGTCAAGACGATCTGCTGCAGTTCAAACCGAGCATCAGAATGGGGAAGAAAGGTGATTTAAGTGACTTTGAACGTGGCATGCTTGTTGGTGCCAGACGAGCTGGTCTGAGTATTTCAGAAACTGCTGATCTAGTTGGATTTTCACAAACAACTATCTCTAGGGTTTACAGAGAATGGTCTGAAAAAGAAAATGTCCAGTTCGGTGGTTCTGTGGGCGCAAATGCCTTGTTGATGCCAGAGGTCAGACTGGTTCGAGCTGATAGAAAGACAACAGTAACTCAAATAACCACTCGTTACAACCAAGGTATGCAGAAGAGCATCTCTGAATTCACACCACGTCGAACCTTGAGACGGATGGGCTACAGCAGCAGAAGATTAAGGCAGTAGTGAAGGCAAAAGGGGGACCAACCCGGTACTAGTAAGGTGTACCTAATAAAGTGGCCAGTCAGTGTACAGTATATTGTCTATAGGGTCATTTGTACTTAAAATATATGTTCATATATGTCCAACTTCATTTTGCTCTGAAGCAAAGAATAAAAAATGGCGTTTACTGTCTCTTGTACTTGTAAAGGCTACTGGTGAAAACAAGACATTTTAATATATAGTCGCTTTAAACGTTTTACTATAGAAAAGCAGTACAAAGTCAATGCTAAAAGTGGCTTCATGCATTAACACATAGGCTGCATCCGAAATCACCTACTACTCAGTGGGTACTGCATTTGACTTATAATGTACTACTCGACTGTTAGAAAAGTACGTTCTATACAGTATGAATCTGAGTAGTATGAATCTGCCATTTTGCCATGATCAAGTGACGTACCCTCTTCAGTTGCATCCCTTCACTCGCATTCATGAATTCTCTCGTGGTGCATCATGGGATAGCGTAACGTCCATCGGATGCGCACTTCAGAATCTAGCCGGAAGTAGTAAGTCATCCGGGTACTCTCATACTGTTTATCGAATTCTATGAATTTGGAAATACTGCTCAGCTCGCTTACGTCCATACTGTATGCGATTTTGGATGCAGCCATAATGTATTGATATTGTAAGATATAGTAAAATCAGATGAACCCAGAAAATACGCATTTTTAGTATAGAAAATCACACAAAGGGAGCACTTGATTTGATGCGGACACTTTATTAAGCATGTTTCGTTTATATTCTGGGTTAAGTTTCTTGCTTATTTTGGGTGTGATTTTACCAGGTACAATGCGATCCTGGATTACCATCTATGTTGATCCTGGAACGTTCCCAAATGTAATCCATTTGTAATCCCTACCCCTAAACCCAACCCTAACTGTAAATTGTTCCCAAAATCAGAAGGGAATAATAGTTCGATAACAATCAGTACATAATTAACTGTAAACTTATCCCTTGATTCTGATTGGCTGCTCGGAATCAAGGCGTTGATCCAGGAACATGTCCTTTGTGAAATCACACTAAGCATACCACATGCATGTGCTTTAACATAACTAGCAAAAAGCCCCATATTATACAATCCCATTCCATGCTCTTACCACATCACCATCCTCTCTTGTCAAATCCTATTGCATCCTATACATTCCATTCCCTTTCTTTTTTTTCCAATGTTACACAATCTTCCATCCCCTCTCATCTCATACCCACATTGCATCCATCCCGCGGGAGTAGAATGCATATTTCATTTTGCATATTACAAAATGCTAAATATCACTTTGTTGGCATCCCATGCTGTCTTCTATTCAACTGAAGTCAACAGGTTAATAGAAAAACACATTTTCCTGTGCTTATAAATAAATATATAGATTTAATGGGACCAGCGTCCTGCTTTTCTTGCTTAAAAGTGATAATTCCACTGGAAGTGTTTGCATATAACTAATCAAGGTGAGCTATGATGTCCCGTCACCCCCAGACAACACAACTTTGTGTGGGCATGACAAATTCCCAGGGTACCTCCGTGGTTGTATGATTTATTCCTGCAGGCCTTGAATGATCCAATTACACTGAACATTGTTGTTAATAATTAATCAAAGGTGGCTGCTTTTTAATGATTTATGAGTTGCTTGGCACCTCTAGATTCATTAACTAGATTCCACATGCGTTACTTTTAGAGTAGTTTTGCATTGGCACTTTTAGCATGGCTTCCTGATCTCTAATTGCCATTTCATACGCAATTTCGCAATGTATGAACGCAGCTTCTGCTTGCATAGTAATGTGGTCTCAGAGGATATTATTAAGAACAATTATACCACAATCCTGTGAAGAATAATGACACTCAAAGCACATCCGGCTGTTTACACCAGAGCTGTCTTCTCTGGGATGGAAAGCGAGTGCCTTCTTAACACCATCACGAAAACTATCAAAAGTCATTTAAGAGAAGGCAGGGTCTCTATGTCACTGTGATGGTCTGATTGCTCTGTCAGCTCACTGATTAATCCAGAACGGGTTATCAAGACCCCAGTGTGAAGCTTGTATCTAGAGTGCAAATTATGGGGGTTGACCCCCTAATTAACCCTTGATCCCTCTTGAGGGACATTTAAACAAGATAGTGGGAGGAGGGGGAGCCTGCTCTTTAAATAGTTCCACCCTATAATGGTTCATACCATTGTGAATGCATGATCGCACCCAGCAAGCTATGGAGGAAAATATTCAGTCAACGACCTGTATTTTGGCAATGTAAGTATTCAAAATGTATCCACATATAGCTTAAGAGTTCAGTCAAATTAGGCCCCGTTTACACTGCCAGTTAAATGTGACCCAATTCGGATTTTTTGCTCATATGTGACACAGATCGGATCTGTTCTATGACCGTGTAAACACGGGGAAAAAAACGCATGCATTCGGATATTCAGAGATCAGTTTCAGGCCTCCTTCATATGTGGAAATAAATCAGATATAAATCGGATATGTGACAATGCGACTATCATGTAAGCAGGCAGATCGGATTTATTGAGGCATTCTGTTTTGTACGTAATTAAACTTGCGACAATGTGGTACTTCTCCGCGGTTTAATGGCGTAGAAGGAAGAGCGTGTGTGGAGACGCCGACACGGTAAACAACAACAACAGAGGAAACATGGAGGAGGAAAGTGGTCAGTCGCCACAATTTGCTCCCACCAGACCTGAGATCTCTCTCGTACCCACAAATTCCTCTGAATAGTGGAGGACACCATATATAAACCATAGGCGCAAGCTGCGATGACGGCCCTTTTCCTTCTCCTCCGCCTCAAAATCATTTTAAAGTTGGGCGAACTTGAGCTAAAACCAAGGCAATTTCTTCCATCGTGGCTAGTGTGGCGCAGATGCTAGAAACCGCCTTTAAGCATGCGCGATGTCGTAAATTGTATGTCAAGTGTAAACACATGAATTGGATATAGGTCACAATTAAAAGAACGTGTAAATGGACAGGCAAAAGAATCAGATATAGGCAACAAATCAGAATTGGGCATTAAGACCTGACAGTGTAAACGGGGCCTTAGACTCAAAGGGCTCTATTTCAATTATCTAAGTGCATGGCCTAAAGCACACAGTTCAGCTGCACTTGGAGCATGTCCGAATCCTGTTTTGCTATTTTAATAACAGAAAAAATGGTTGGCGTACATGGTCTAAAAGGGTTGTCCTCATTCTCTTATTGAGTTATGTTTGTGTTTTTGGTGTAACATGCATTAAACCAATCAGAATCTTCCGATCCCATTAAAAGCGAGTTGCAGTCATACCATGGTAGATTCGCCATTTACATGGAGGGCTTTGTAAGCAGAAAATTGTACCACAAGTGAGGAAACTGGTCAATCAGTAAAATTGGTTGGGTTTAGGGAAGCAGGAGGGTCAGTCGACTCTTGTGGCACTCACAAGAGAAATTTGAGATCTCAAAAAGCATACACAGCTCCCTGGGACGTATTTCGCGGTCTCTGGTAATGTATCCACAGGTACGTTTTCAGAATATGCCTGGGTTGTATTTATGTGCTGCTGCGCATCCCTGTGTGTGTAATAAGCAACAAGTATGCATGGTTTTTTTCGTCCTACCTATCACTAATGCGCTCTTTAAAATAACAACAAAAAAAAAAAACTGCACCATTGACTTGAGACCAGCTTTTAATTGGTCAATGGCCTGGTCTATTTCAGAATTCTCAAAATAGCAATGCGTCAACAATGCACCTTAAATCACCTCATTTTCAGACCTAGCACTGATATGATAGGGCCCATAGTGTGCATATTAATGTTACAGTTAATGCCACAGTTATGAATACTATAGCTTTACTGCAGTGCTAATACTACATTACTTTAGTAAAACCATGGTTTGCCCCCAAAAATCATGGTTAGTACAGTACTAGTTCCTACAGTGTTATCATAGTATTACTACAATTGCACTCAAATTACTACAATTGCACTTGTCTCAAAACAAGACAATGGTTTTTCAATCCACAGTATGCATTATGCACTAAAAAAATCCTAGTGGTACTGTGCACCGACATATAGCACAGAAGTGCTCGTGGCGACCCAAGTTCAATTCCCGGCTCGAGGTCCTTTGCAAATCCTTCCTCTCTCTCTGCTCCCAATGCTTTCCTGTCTGAAATCTCTACTGTTATATACCATAATAAAGGTGAACACTTGTAAAAAATAATACTAATAAAATTAAAAAAACAACTGGTTATTACATTCATATTTACTTCAGTTTTACTATAGTAAAGCTATGGTTAATTTTTGTAAGAGAGGGTTTGTCTGCTTCAAGTGAATTCTGTCCACACACTAAAGAATGGCTGTTAATAAATCAATTGCTGCACTTGTGAAGGACTATCTCCTCCCCGCAAACATACTAGGCCAATCTAGGGCAGTAGACATCCTCAACACAAAGACATTAGCTTAAATCAACGGTTAAATCATTGGACTGTTGTATAAACACAACGTCACATTTGTAGAACTGCAATATGACTATATCAGAACAGCTGAAGCCGAATCAAGGCAGTGTTGACAGAGCCACATCGCACAGATACAAGTGTGATACTGCTCATATATATCAGTGTGTGTTCTTGCTAATTAATACATGTTCACTTTTTTGATGCTAGCCTATAGAATGATTGCTGTAGCTACACGATTATGTGTGATTTTTGATTTAAGCCAATTTTAATTTAGTTCAATTTAAGCCAGCAATAAAGCATTTATCCAAGTTGATTTAAAAAAAAGCTCAGCATGTGGTCGAAACGTAATACTTTAATGACCCAAATACCCAATTAAACCACTCTGTAACACTAATGAACACTATTGATGTAGTAGGGAATTTGGGGACACTGGGCTGGTTATCTGCTGCCAGAGGAGTGAAAAGGACAATAACAGTCCTTCTTCTGGTGCTGAAGGTCACCTCTGTCTCATAAAGGCTCGTGACAATAGGAAATTAGGATAGGCCTGATCTATTCAGATCTGATTTTCATTCCATTAGTGCAAGTCAGAAAGAATCAGCCAAAGCGCCACTTCAAACAAGTTCATCTGAATTCAAGCTTGCTAGCCACTTCTCTCCTCCATCAATCATAGGTTTCAGGATTTTAGTGACATTTTTTTTTTCTTCCTTCACTCGGTTTTGCTTTACATCGCAGTTATGTGAGCGCTGCAGTCAGTCAATCCGAGAATGAAATAACACAAGACTGAGCAAAAGGGGTCATATAAAAATGTTAAACATATGACCTCTGATGAAAAACAAAAATGTATTGAATTTTGTCCTTTAGATGTCTGTTTTGTCCATTCACAGGCGGTGAAAACAAATTTACCTCTGTGGAATCAGAGAAGGTCATATCAGACCACAAAATGCAAGCTAGCATCTTCCTGGTACTCCTGGTAAATAGATATATTCCTCAATGGCTAAGAATAGAAAGGGACGCCGTGTACTAAACCCAAAAGTGGTTCACTTAGTTGTTGAGGCAATAATCTATCACACTAGCAAGTGATTGTCACATTCAATATGAAGGTGGGTTTACTGTGTAAGACGAACAGCAATCGAACACTGGAATGTGTTATTACAAAATAAAGGCATTATAGGAAACAGCAATTTCAGAAATAAAACCGTCAACTGGAAGCTTGTAAGGTTTGTATGTCCTGCAATGTTGCACTTTATCTTCATTTCTTAAAATAAAATAATAATTCAATGTGTTTTTCCATTTGTATCATTTTCATACATTCTCTTAATTTGATTTCACATAGACAAAACACACTTGTCATATTTTCAGAGGTTTAACGGATCTTTCATGATCTCTATTAGGTCTCTATGGAACCATCACTTGGCCTTTATTCATTCATTCATTTTCCTTCAGCTTAATCATTAGAGGTCGCCAAATGAACCGCCAACTTATCCAGCATATGTTTTAAACAGCGAATGCCCTTCCAGCTGCAACCCAGTACTGGGAAACAGCCACACACTCTCATTCACACTCATACATTATGTCCAATTTAGTTTATTCAATTCACCTATAGCGCATATGTTTGGACTGGGGGAAACCAGAGCATCGGGAGGAAACCGGAACTCCAACTGACCCAGCCGGGGCTCGAACCAGCGACCTTCTTGCTGTGACACGACAGTGCTAACTACTGAGCCACCATGTTGCCCTACCACTTGGCCTTTACATTGACTGAAAATTGATAATATGTCTCTGTTAGTCAATGTTGGGTGCATGTTATACTGCAACAGGCTCAATGGAAATACATGCTTCAGCTTTTGGGAAACCTCATGCATTTGACTGCGGTTTCTAGCTAAAATGAATGCTTCAGGGCAGTATGATGGAATAAACGTTTATTCCTTTTCACATTAATGATATTTACAGGTACATATGGACGAATAAAGGATTCTTTTTTTTGGTCAAATTCTTTGCAGAACACCAAATAAATACCACTTAAGGCTGTCTATAATTTGTAATCGAAAAGATTTGCCTCCTCTATCTATCTCTATATGGAAAACGTTTCTGACGTGGTCAGTTTGCTCAGTAGCTTACGTTGTATGATGTGGTCCTTGTGACACAGACTGCTCGGATTCATTTCCAGTGAAGAACGCTTGCACAAATCAAGGTAAAACGATGTAGTTGTAGTGCATTTTACTCCTACATTTGCTTTTGAAAACACTATTGGTTGGTTTTCAAGAGTTCACACTTAGATAATGCTCGACTATAATAGCAAGTTTGGCATGCTGTCCCAGGAGAGAACCCTGAGCTCGGAAATAGATGAGCCCAAGATTCCCGCCTGGTGAATGAGCATTAGGAGGAATACGAGATCAGGTATTTCATAGATCAGATCAGGAGAGCCCCCAGTTCGTTTTTCACTTATACTTTGATTAATAAGGTGGTTCTATAAATGGGGGTTCCAAAACGAAGATAGGGAATGAAGTTTAGGCAGGACATTTATAGTCATTTTGGAATGATCCGATAGGCTAGCTAACGATTAGCAATAAAGACCAGCTGTAGAAAATCATGTCACGTGCTCCTCTCGAAATTAGTTTGTGAATCTTCACTTAGGGAAGGGTTTGGGTCAGTGGTTTGATCTATTCTACAATCTTGTTGTTGACGTGTACAAGAAGGACATTTAACTGAAACAACAAAATGGTGTTTTTGGCATTTTTTCAAATACGCAAAAATGCAAACAGAGCGGCACGGTGGCACAGTGGTTAGCACCATCGCCTCACAGCAAGAAGGTTGCTGGTTCGAGCCTCGGCTGGGCCAGTTGGTGTTTCTGTGTGGAGTTTGCATGTTCTACCCATGTTCGCATAGATTTCCTCTGGGTGTTCCGGTTTCCCTCTAAATCCAAAGACATGCGGTATTGGTGAATTGAATAAACTAAATTGGCTGTAGTGTGCGAATGTGAGAGTGTATGGGTGTTTCTCAGTACTGGGTTGCGGCTGGAAGGGCATCCACTGCATAAAACATATGCTGGATAAGTTGGCGGTTTATTCCCCTGTGGCGACCCCTGATAAATCAGAGATATGAATGAATAAATTATTGAAAAATGTAAACAGCACCCTCTGGTGGATTTGTCATCTGAAACATTCAACGAACCATACCGGGAGCTACGTGTTTTACATTTGACAAAAAATGCAGACTGAAGTATGAGTTGGTTATAGTAATCTTCAGGCAGCTGGATTTGTGTCCTTTAGTGAAGTTTCGTAGACCAACAAAGCTTCAGTTGTCTAGTCAGTGAAACTAATAGTAGGATATAGACTACCTAAAAACTGTTAACAAGTAAAATAATAATTTTTTAAAAACTATTTATCTGTTCAGATGAGATACAGTTCCAGCTGGTAACCTTTTTTGGAAACGTGGCCTTAAAACTCTGGAGCCAGAACTATCTTCGTCGCACAAAAGTATAATTGATAGAAATTTTTAGAAGCTACCATATGACAGTACAGCTTGCAGGTCATAGTCTGGATGCCAGGCACCCGTCTGCAATCTACAGCTCTTGGCAGTCAACACCACAACCAAATGCTCTGTTTTAACTAGCAATATTTATGGATTGAAACCTGCTTAATTAGTCACGAAGCACATTTAGCAAATGCTTGAAATATGAAATATTGCAGCACATCAATGTTCAATATGGTAACGGGTAATTAAAAAAGGGAAAAATATATATTTTCAGACTAATTAACATGGACAATAATGAAAAGTCTGGTTACCCAGAACCATCAGCTGAACGCTTTTTGGGGATATAAATGAATGAATGAATTGTCAGAATTTATTAAGATATCCATTGAAACATTTGTACTGAAAATGTATGGAGCCTGTGATTTCTGGTCTTGCTTTAAACACGGCATTAGTAATTATTTATAAAAATGCAGCTTTCTCTCTGTTTTTTCTTTCTTTTTATTTTTGCAATTTCTCATTTGGGAGTTGACTATACAATAGCTGACAAATACAAAGACATCAAACATGACACTATAATACATGGAAAATGAATGAATGAATAAATTAATGAATGAAGAACAAACGAGACTGATAAACCATGGAAACCCGGAAATAAATTCAGAGGAGAAAAATTCAGAAACAACCTCTTAGAGCTCCTTGAATTCAGCTAATGTTTATATAGATATATATATATATATGGGGCGACGCGGTGGCGCAGTGGGTAGCACAATCGCCTCACAGCAAGAAGGTCACTGGTTCGAGCCTCGGCTGGGACAGTTGGCATTTCTGTGTGGAGTTTGCATGTTCTCACCGTGTTCGTGTGGGTTTCCCCCACAAGTCCAAAGACATGCGCTATAGGTGAATTGGGTAAGCTAAATTGGCCGTAGTGTATGAGTGTGTGTGTGTGAATGAGTGGGTGTGTATGGATGTTTCCCAGAGATGGGTTGCGGGTGGAAGGGCATCCGCTGCATAAAACCTATGCTGGATAAGTTAGCGGTTCATTCCGCTGTGGTGACCCCAGATTAATAAAGGGATTAAGCCGAAAAGAAAATGAATGAATGAATGAATGAATTTATATATATATATATATATATATATATATATATATATATATATATATAATTTGTAGTTGCATCAGGTGACAACAAAGATGGGGATCCAAATGCAGTTAATTAAACAGATTAGTCATGCCAAACAGGTCAACAGGTCCAAACAGGGACAGACAGGAGCATGCAGATCCAAAAGCATAGTCACAGTATAAGCCAGGGGTGTCAAACTCATTTTAGCTCAGGGCCCACATAGAGGAAAATCTATTCCCATGTGGGCCAGACTGGTAAAGTCATGGTATATATAATTTAAAAACAACAACTTCAGATTGTTTTCTTTGTTTTAATATGATCAACATAAAACATAAAGCTGAAGCCTGAGGACAACACGATCTCACGGCAATTCGTAACTTTTTGATTAGTGGCTAATTCATATGAATTCGTACGATCTAGTTTATACAATTTAATACGGTTTGCTTATCCACCAATGACGCTTGGGTTTAGGGGAGTGGTTTGGTGCCACGCCTCTCGTGGTGCCACGTTTCCTTGTGAGAACACATTAGCGTGGTATGGCAGGGCATAGATGTGGTCATTCTGTCTGAGAAGGCTGTTAAACTGAAACTGATTCAGGCTTCTGGATCGGATGAAATTAACAGTTTGCAATTGGAACAGCAGTTTCTTTCATTGAAAAATTGCAGCTCATTTTATACTTTACAGAATCATCTTGAGGGCCAGATTAAACCCGTTTACTGGCCCGATCCGGCCTGCGGGCCGTACGTTTGACACCCCTGGTATAAGTGAATGGTCGGGATAGGCGGCAAAACAACATTAACAGCAAAACAAAGCTATGGTCAAAACACGACAAGGCAGGACAAGGAGAACACTTTGTAATGCTCACTTACAGTATAACAAGTCTCAGTCAAGATGTGAAAATAAATTAGAAAAACCGTTGACTCAACATCACATACAGCAGTTGGAGACAGTAATTAAGTGACCCATATTTAGTGGAATGATGTTCTAATGTTTATACATGGATAGCTGTTTATATTTCACAGCCATATCACCCTGCAGCCCAAGACCAGTTACTCACTGAAGCCAAGCAGGGCTGAGCCTGGTCAGTACCTGGATGGGAGACCACATGGGAAAACTAGGTTGCTGTTGGAAGTGGTGTTAGTGAGGCTAGCAGGGGCGCTCAATCTGCGGTCTGTGTGAGTCCTAATGCCCCAGTATAGTGAAGGGGACGCCATCTTTCGGATGAGACGTTAAACCGAGGTCCTGACTCTCTGTGGTCATTAAAAATCCCATCTCGTAAAGAGTAGGAGTGTAACCCTGGTGTCCTGGCCAAATGCCCTCCATCGGCCCTTACCCATCATGGCCTCCCAATCATCCCTATCAACCGAATTGGCTCTATCATTGTCTCTCCACTCCACCTATAGCTGGTGTGTGGTCCTGTGGCTGCCGTCGCATCATCCAAGTGGATGCTGCACACTGGTGGTGGTGTGGAGAGACCCCCCTCATGATTGTGAAGCGCAGTGGGTGTATGGCCATACACTATAAATGCGCTATATAAATACACATTACATTACATTACATATTTAATTCTGCTGATATTTGTTCAAGGTGAACTTTCTCAAGGATTATAATTTAAAAGAAAGCTAACAACACTCACAGCACACCATGGCTGTGACGTCTCTCTAGAGCAGGACAACATAAACACAAGGTTGTATGTAAATGCTGCTGTTGCTTTTGCATTCTGAAGCCGCTTGTGTTTGAAAGATCCTACATTTAGCCCTGTCTAAAATTAAATATGACATCGCATAATGTGCCGTTCGGAGATAAATGTGAATTTAGATTCCTGCCCACGCTGAAAGACCTATGCTCTCTACTTACATTTTCCATTTATGATTCTTTTTCATGCCAGAAAAGAAATTGCTATATATACAAACATCAGTGGGAGTTATGTGCATTAGTTACGCAAGGAGTCACTGATCCCGTAATGGCAAATGTGAGCACATGTGTGAATAAGATGATGGGTTGCTGGGTGTGGGAGTAGGGATTCTCAGATGATGGGCTGACAATTGCATTATTACTTTCATTTTTTTGGGCTAATAGGGTGTAGAAAGTGAAATGTGAGAAATTGGCACTGGACCAAATTATGCATGATTAACATGTACAGTGCTCAGCATAAATGAGTACACCCCCTTTTGAAAATAAATGGATCTATCCATGTCTCAGTGAATATAGCCAATGTTTTTTGGTGCATTTGAACAAAATATCCATTAAAATAAGAGTTTGGACATCTTTTAGGAATACACTACCTGACAAAAGTCTTGTCGTCGATTCCAGTTGTAAGAGCAACACTAGACTTCTAGTTGATCATTTGGAAAAGTGGCAGAAGGTCGATTTTTCCCATGAATCATCTGTTGAACTGCATCCCAATCATCACAGATACTGCAGAAAATCTATTGGAACCCTCATGGACCCAAGATTCTCACAGAAATCAGTCAAGCTTGATGAAGGAAAAATGTTGGTTTGGGGTTACATTCAGTATGTGGGCGTGCGAGAGATCTGCAGAGTGGATGGTGAAATCAACAGCCTGAGGTATCAAGACATTTGTGCTGCTCATTACATTACAAACCACAGGAGAGGGCAAATTCTTCAGCAGGATAGCGCTCCTTCTCATGCTTCAGCCTCCACATCAAAGTTCCTGAAAGCAAAGAAGGTCAAGGTGCTGCAGGATTGGCCAGCCCAGTCACCAGACATGAACATTATGGAGCATGTCGGGGGTAAGATGAAGGAGGAGGCATTGAAGATGAATCCAAAGAGTCTTGATGAACTCTGGGAGTCCTGCAAGAATGCTTCCTTTGCCATTCCAGATGACTTTATTAATAAGTTATTTGAGTCATTGAAGAGATGTATGGATGCAGTCGTCCAAGCTGATGGGAGTCATACACAATATTAATTCTTTTTCCACTACACCATGACTTTATATTCTATACTGTACATTGTTTCTGTTAAGTGACAAGACTTTTGTCTAAGCAAAGTCAGACCTTACTGTCCTAATTAAAAATTAAGGCATGATCATATTTTACTTTGGTAAAATAAGCGTAATCTAGAGGCCTTTGCCTTTCATATAAGCCACTTCTGATACCAAATGATCAACTAGAAGTCTAGAAGTGTAGATATTAAAGATAATACTCACAAGATGATTGGTCCCCTTCCCCCAATGGCCCGCACACACTCAGTAGAATGGAGATTGCTTTAGTTATATGTGTGTTATTTTGAGTCGTTTGGGATACAGGTCAGATAGCATAGTGTGTGTACACCCTTAAATTCAAATAAGTTATTGCAAACATAACAACATAGCAAGTTTTTTTTTAAACAGTATTTCCTATAATATTTTTTTACTTCTGGATAAAGTCTTATTTGAATAAAATATTGGCTGGAATAAAAGCAGTTTTTAATAAATAATAAAAAAGGTCAATATTATTAGCCCCATTAAAGCAATCTATTTTTTTCAATTGTCTACAGAACAAACCATTGTTATACAATGACTTGCTTAATTAGCCTAATTAGTCGTGTCATGTGCTCCCTTTGTTCTGTTTCCCGCCATCGTCAGTGTTAATTTATCCCACCTGTGTTCATCCCTGTGTCTCATCAGTTTAATCATCTCCTCTTGTATTTATACCCTTCTGTCTGTGTCCCTTGTTGTCCGGTATTGTATAGTTCCAGCGTCGTTGTCCTGTCGAATCCTGTATCCTGTAAGTGTTGTGTTAATAAATCTGTCCTTTTGTTAAATATCGTGTTCCCGTTTCGTCATGTCTCCACACGAGTTGTTACATTAAGCCTTTAAATGTCACTTTAAGCCGAATACTAGTATTTTGAAAAATATCTAGTAAATTATTATGTACTGTCATCATGACAAAGATAAAAGAAATGATTAGTTATTAAAAATTAGTTATTAAAACTATTATGTTGAGAAATCTTCTCTCCGTTAGACAGACAAAAAAACAAGAGCTTCAACTGTACATGCAGACATTTATTATTGTAAAGCATCCTATAGAAGATATTAATTTAAAAGAGAGATCAGCGAGGGGTGTATTCATTTATCTCGAGCACTGTAATTACACAACATTTGTGCACAGCAAGCGTACGCCAAAGGTCTTGCTGGACAATATGTCATCATCCACTGAGAAGATGTGCGACTTCTTTATTCCTGGCACATGATCTCAACAGGATGTCCATGAACACACCCAACAATGACTTCACCCTGCTAGCGCACCGTTTTTACACTCATGTATTAAGATGTGTCGTGACACATGTTATGTTAGAGAACAGTTGTTCTCACCATAGGCGTTTCGTCAGTCATGAGTAGGCCCACACGGAATCTGCGCGCGCAGAAATCTGCAGATTTCCGCAGATTCTTAGCCCATCATTGAGTCTATTTATTTGTGTAAATGTGTGTAAATTTTATATTAATTCAGTTTTTAAATGAATTTCAGTAATAATATTGACTAATATGAAAGTGTTCAAAGTGTTCATTACAGTTTGTAAAGTAATATTTTCTGTCTTTTAGTAGATCTATTATATAAGAGACTTGCTTTGTTTACCAAATAAGTGGATCTAGATGGGTTGCAGCTGGAAGGGCATCCTCTGCGTAAAACATATGCTGGATAAGTTGGCGGTTCATTCCGCTGTGGCGACCCCAGAATAATAAATGGACTAAGCCGTAAAGAAAATGAATGAATGAATGGATCTAGATGGATTTGCATTGTAAACATTCATTCATTCATTCATTCACTTTCTTTTCACGTTTTAAAAACGTGTTAAACTTGTAAAACTGATTCTTGATCACATTTGATGATGATTGATGATCACAGAGAGCTGAACAGATCTTTTAATCCCGGTTGCTTTGCGCACGTCCTGTCTTGTTGATATGATTATTTGCGTTACTGAAGACATGTTAATACACAGCTGTCAATCAATTCGGTGGGCGGGGGGCACTCCTACGTCAAGTTGCGGTTGGCCTCAAAATGGGAGGGATTTGGATCCTATTTTAACGTCAGGAAATTAATTAAAAAAACAGACTTATTGTGTTTATATCACCCCATTATGACTGTGGACAGTCACCCCTCCGGTGAACAGTAGCAGACTCCAAAATGAGACGCAGATTCAGAGTTTCAGATAAGGTTATTAATTAGTCAATAATATGAATATTACGAACGTAAACATTAGGTGAGCAGGTTACATTGTAACCCCGTGTCTTAACAACACGCTACGTGACGAGATTTGCAGTGATAAGCAATTTGGCCGTTTGCACCAGACGAAACACGACAGAAATTAAAACACAGCCATTCAGAAGCACAGAATATGCACTCACTCACAAAATGGTAAGGTTTATAATATAATTAATACATATTAAACCTCTTTAACATTATTAAATGTAGATGCTGAATCACTGATATGTGTTGGTTAGCACAGTCACAGTTCTGAAGTTCAATTTCAAAAGGTTTATTTTATTTTCAAGATCTGAGGTGAACTATCTGCTGCTGCTTTCAGTAGTATGGCAATAAATGTCACGTAAAAGGGCATTCAAACTCACATTGTTAGCATTTAACACTGAATAAAGCACATTAGGTGTACCTGAGGTGATCATTGTCAGTTTTCTGTTCAGCTGTTTCTAATATATCAATTCGAGGTGTTGGTTAGGACAAAAACTTCTTTTAATATGGAAAGCATTCCTTCTATCTTGTGCCGTTGCTTTTAGTTAGAACACGATTTAAATCAGAACTCGTCAGACTTGATCCTTGGTCCTCAATCTGGCAACCTGCGCTTGCGTTTGTTTTGATCCAGGAGTGCAATACCTAGTTCAACCACTGGGTGTCAAACTTACATACTGCACCTTTAATGAATGCATAATCGTGATAACCGTGAAACCGTGATTATTCCTCAGACTATAATCATATAGCCAAAATCTATAATCGTTGCATCCCTACCCTGGAGCACAAAACCATTCTTATATTGCAGCAGTATATTTTTGCCAATGGCCAAAAATGCATATGGGTAAAAATGATTAACAAAATCCTTAACATATTAAGTAAAGATCATGTTCCATGAGTACTGAATATTATGTACATTTCCTACTGTAAATATATCAAAACTCAATTCATCATTAGTAATGTGCATTGCCAAGCTCTTCATTTGGACAAAGTTAAAGATGATTATTTCAGTATTTTGATTTGTTTACACCCTCAAGTTTCAGATTTTTTAAAATGGTATCTCAACCAAATATTCTCCTAACCCAGCAAACCATAAATCAATGGAAAGCTTTTTTAGGGAATATATAAATCCCAATTTGTGGTCCAGGGTCACATTTTTTTACTCGTCTAGACAATGCTCTTTGATTTAAAATTTATTCATTAATTTATTTATTTAAATGTCAACTAGAAATAAGAATCTAAAGTACAAAAGGCATTATTAAGAGAGAAAAATAGGTCATTTTTTGTCATCTTTCATTAGTTGCCATACATTGCAATATAAAGTACATTCATTCATTCATTCATTCATTCATTTTCAACCGCTTTTCCGGGGCCGGGTCGCAGGGGCAGCAGTCTTAGGAGAGAACCCCAGACTTCCCTCTCCCCAGACACTTTCTCCAGCTCCTCCGGGGGGATCCCGAGGTGTTCCCAGGCCAGCCGAGAGACATAGTCCCTCCAGCGTGTCCTGGGTCCTCCCCGAGGCCTCTTCCCGGTGGGACATGCCTGGAACACCTCCCTAGTTAGGCGTCCACAGATGCCCGAGCCACCTCAGCTGACTTCTCTCAATGTGGAGGAGCAGTGGCTCTACTCCGAGCTCCTCCCGGGTGACAGAGCTTCTCACGCTATCTATAAGGGTGCGCCCTGCCACCCTGCAAAGGAAACTCATTATCCGAGATCTTGTCCTTTTGGTCATAACCCAAAGCTCATGACCATAGGTGAGAGTAGGAACGTAGATTGACCGGTAAATCGAGAGCTTTGCCTTTCGGCTCAGCTCCTTCTTTACCACAACGAACCGGTACATCGACCGCATTACTGCTGCCGCCTGTCAATCTCACGTTCCATCTTTCCCTCACTCGTGAACAAAACCACAAGATACTTGAACTCCTCCACCTGGGGTAAGGACTTTCCTCCAACCTGGAGATGGCAATATAAAGTATTTCATTAATTTTGAATTAGTCATTTTTGTACTGAAATTAATATATATAGAGTGCTCAACATATAGTACACATTTTTGTTTGTTATATATGTTAGTACCCCCCCACAAATCTCTCATTTAAATTAATATTTTCTACAGGAAGCTTTACAATATTATATTTGTGCATATACATTAGTTTAGTCAGTACTGAAGCCAAATATGGAGCTAATCTAACAAAGTAGCTTATGATAGTGATGGTCTAAAATTAATACACCCAAATTTATGTGTAAGGGAAAAATATTAAATTTAAAAAATAATAATTTCGTATGAAATTTTAATGAAATTTTGTAATGTCATTTTCCCCCCAGTATTTAGCATGAATTTAAATGTATTATATTACTGTTTCTAAAGATGTTTGGTAACTAAAATATTATTTTAATAAAAATATCCGTTAAATAAATCTGCTTTGTTCAAATGCACGAAAATATAGGACCTAAATTCACTGAAAAATGATTAAAAATATTCATTTTCAAAATCGGGTGTACTCATTTATGTTGAGCACTATATATAATTATTTTTACATTATATTATATCAAACTTACATTATATTAAACTAAGTAAACATTTAAATTCCTCTTGTAATGTCTCTTTTTTCTGAGCCCTTATTTGAGGTCCACTGGCGCTGTGATGTGTAAGATCAGTGTAATTATCTCAGAGGTTGCCGTCTCTTTCTGGAGCTACAGTTTGTCGGATCACCTGGTATGGGCTCCGGCCAAAGACGACTAAAACTGGCTTGCGAAAGCATGAAGTTGTCCTGTGGAGACCCAGCAAGCCTTCTAGCAGATGGCAGGCGCTTCACTGGTGCCAAGTAGTGATCTTAAAAGCCAGTGTGAGATAAACACATGAGGAGAAGGGATGTCCAAAATCCAGCACCGCATACTATGACCTCAGCCAGGACGTCAGCTCAGCTATGCGTATTTGAAGATGCTTTGATCGGCGTGTTGCTATTAAAAGCGGGACATATGTGCTGGAGCAATGCCTAGTGATATGAGCGGATGCATATGTTTTAAGGTCACGTACTGTTCAATTCACGCATGCCCGCATTCATGTTGCACATTTTCACAGCACATGCGTTCAAAATGTATAATGAGGAGAAGGCGATGCTTGACATTAGCGTGATTTATTATTAGACTGAATGCACGTTTTTAAAGTGCTTGTCATCTTTAGCTTCCGCGAGGATTCATTTATCCTTGTAGCCAAATCAAATCAAGCATGTAATTGTGAGTTTTGCTGAGCCATTTGTTTAAAATCTTCTAGAGTGTCTAGAATGATTTAGCTAGTGCACTATATGAATATAAGACACGAGAAATAGCACTCTAATCCTGTCGCTTGGTCACACTTATTTTAAGGTACAATTCTCGTTATTAGCAAATCATTAACTAAGACTTACTAATTTGCTCCTCATTAAAAGTTAGTAAGGTTTGGGAATTGAGTAAGATTAGGAATAAGATCATTCATTCATTCATTCATTTTCTTTTCGGCTTAGTCCCTTTATTAATCTGGGGTCGCCACAGCGGAATGAACCGCCAACTTATCCAGCATATGTTTTATGCAGCGGATGCCCTTCCAGCCGCAACCCATCCCTGGGAAACATCCATACACACTCACTCATTCACACACACACACACACACACACACACACACACACACACACACTACGGCCAATTTAGCTTACCCAATTTACCTATAGTCTTTGGACTGTGGGGGAAACCGGAGCACCTGGAGGAAACCCACGCGAACACGGGGAGAACATGCAAACTCCACACAGAAATGCCAACTGATCCAGCCGAGGCTCGAACCAGCGACCTTCTTGCTGTGAGGCGATTGTGCTACTCACTGCGCTACCGCATCGCCAGTATAATAAGATCATACACTGTAAAACAAAAACATCTT
>CAIGQW010001906.1:1873796-1884142 GCA_903798125.1 Danio choprae | reverse complement strand
TATTGGTTGCTATATGATTCTATTTTCATTATATGTTGCTTAAAAAGTCTCTCACATTTGTTTAAGTAAAACTTATTTTTTACATTTATGCTTCTAAATTTCGCATTTTTCAGCACCTAAACCAACTTCTCAACAATATAAAACTTGCAAAAGAGCAGAAAAAAGTACAGTAACAGTATTATATTTTAAAACTAAGCATAAAGGCTGGTTTATACTCCTGCGTCGAGTGATCTGCGTGACCCACGGCGCATGCCGACCAATCACAGAGCTTGCACTATGTGTCATGGCGATGTGTAGTTACATTTTTTGAGAGGTGCGCGTCAGCCACGGTGAAGGCTATGCGACCGTGCAAAGGTTGCGCCGGACTATACGCGTGCGCTTGACGCAGAAGTATAAATTAGCCTTAAGAATGCATAAAAGTACAACAAAGTACTACTTGTGGTCATTCTTCTGAAGCCTTACAACTTAAGATTTCACTTAAAATGTCGATGAAAACTCAAACATCAAATTTTTAATCAATATTTGTAATTTTTAAATCAATTATCACAACTGTAGTTATCTCAGCAAGTTATATTATGTGTTTTACCAACACAATCTCACGGCAATTCGTAACTTTTTGATTTAGTGGCTAATTCGTGTGAATTCGTACGATCTTATTCGTACAATTTAGCACGATTTGCTCGTCGCCCTGTGACGGTTGTGTTTAGGGGCGGGATTTGGTGCCACGCCTCCTATTTAAAATCGTACATTCTCATACGACTGAACCCGTATGAATTAGCCACTAAACTGACAAAACGTAAAATACTTACGTTTCCTCGTGAGATCAGGCTGGTTTTACACGTAATGTTATTGGGCAATAGAGAACGATTTAAATAAATGCGACAAATTATACAAGTTATAACGACAAAATGCTCCAATTAAATAATTCCCTTTCAATAAAACAATGGTTTTCCTAGATAAACGGATGCCAGGGTTGTATGTTTAGCATCTTAACAGTGCAAATTGACGATGTTTCAGTTGTTTCATGCTTTAATAGCGAGACTCGGCTGGGACTGCATGTATCTCCAATGGCAGCTATTCAAAAGTAAGTATGTACTTCCATAGTCTGATTAAATATAAAATAGATCAAATATTTATCATGTTTTGCCAGTGACATGTTTTTTTTTCTTACAAATGGGAAAATGGGCTTCACATGGCATAAACAGCTCAAGTCAACTGAGTGCTCATGAGCCAAGATGGCAGCTTTCAGGTCACATACAGAGAAACCGCCACTGAGACCAATGGGAAAGCTAATGGATAGACTAAGTGGATAGCAGATTAAATCTACAAGTGCTTTAAAATTCGAGTCGAACGTTGTGATAGTTGGAGTAATACCTTCAATTTCCATAGCATGCTGAAATGAAAGAGATTGGTAACTTTGGTAGCTTTAGTTTAGGTCACAATTGATGCTAGTTACTACTCGCTTATTATTACATGCCTATTATTAAGATATTAACTGTTCATTAGTAGTTATAAAGTGTGATCTTATTCTGCATCCCTAATCCTACCCAAAACCTAAACCCAACGTCTACCTTACTAGCTATTAATAAACTGCTAATTAGTAGTTGACTAAGCTAGTAATGTTAGATGATGGTTTGCTAATACAACAAATTGTGACCTAAAGTGTTACCTGAAAATGATGTCATCATTTACTCATACTACACTTGCTCCAAATTTGGGGTATATTTCTGAAAACCATTGTCAGCCAATGAAGGTCGCAAGTTTCGTCGTTATAAACATAGTTCAGCAATTTGGTGTTTCCCGAATCCGCCGTTCAAAGAAACAATCGTAAACTCCATAAAATCCGCATGTGAATCACTGAACACGTTTCATACGTTTACCAGACTTCGGATCAGTTTTACGAGGTTGTAGACGTTTTAACGGGACATTTGTAACATGAAACAATAACAGTTAATACTAGTTGATAGTTCTTTTTTGGCCTGTTTAGCAGAACCCACCATGGAACAATCAATATATAAGCATAGAACATTAATAAAAGAATGCAAATTAGGCATACGCGTAATAATTTATGACATACGATGATGAGATAAGTGCATGTATAGGTTATACTTTTAATTAAGTTCACAATATGTTTGAAAAAGTCAATTCTAATGCATGTTTTGCCTGAGTTGTTGTTGCATTTTTACAGTTTCAGTCCCTAGAATTTGCTGTTTCGAACCATTTTTGCAACCCAGGCTCATACTGATTACGTACCCGTATATACATTTCTGGAGAGTGGTAAATACGTCCCAGGAGCTACGTTTTTTTGCAGTTTTTGTTTTCGCGAATCCGCCAGAGGCCGCTGTGTACGCTTTTTGAGATCTCAAATTTCTCCCGTGAGTGCCATTCGCACCTGCTCTTCTTGCATAAATCCACCAGAGGCCGCTGTCGACTGACTGACTGACCGATCGACTGACCCACCGTCCTCCTTGCCTAAACCCAGCCAGCAGTGTTTTCAAAAGCAATCCAGAAAAAGAAAAGCCCTGATTTTTACCACGTTTTCAGATTTGACCACATTCTCACCCTGTTATGTACTTGTTTATTTAATTTTTTTGCTTTTGTTTTTGCTGTTCTGGAACCGTCGCGGTCAACCCATTGTCGCGTTCAACTCCGCTCTACGTCTCAAGTCCTCCAACGTACGGGGCGAGCCACTGGACAAACTGGCAACAGTGGGAAAGCCGTCCATACGGGTAAGCAGTCAGCTGTTAAGCGTGAAAAGGAATGGCGTCATAACGCCCCGTAGCATTCGTTTTAAAGATGAAATGCAGCCATACATTCCTCTGGCTACATAATTCGCGATCTCCAGAAATGTAATATAGGGCTATGTTTTCAAAATGAGGGTATGTTGGATTTTTGAGAGGCGATTGGTTCAGTTGTTTACACTACAGTACAGTCTGAATTATACTTTTGTTGAGTGAATTGAAATGCAGCTACAGCCTCTCACGTTACAGTAGGGAAAGGCACAGCCAATCACATTGTCCATATTTGTTTGGGGGAGGTGGGACTTGAGTAGAGATTGTGATTTAACCCTTTTTGATTGTCTAGGTCAAGGGTCTCAAACTCAATTCCTAAAGGGCCACAGCCCTGCAGAGTTAAGTTCCAGCCCTTCTTCAACACACCTATCTGTAGGTATCAAACAAGTCTAAAGCACTTAGTTTGCTCAGGTGTTTTTATTAGGGTTCAAACTAAACTGTGCAGAGCTGCGGCCCTCCAGCAACTGAGTTTGACACCTGTGGTCTAGGTTAATGAGAGTTGACAGAGCGTTATTTATTTATTTTTTTTGGAGGGGAATTAAATTATTCAATTAAATTTATTAAATTATTATTGGGTACAATTCAACAATCAGTGGATATTGGTGGGGGCACGTCACCTCCGTCCATGCTAACTCTATGCCCTTGGTGTGAGGTTGAGGAACATTTTTATATTTGGGTGAACTGTCCCTTTAAGGACAGTATTAGCACAGTGAAAATACAAATTGGTTAAGGTTTCAGAAGAAAATTGAGGTTAACCAAAGGTAACCAAAATAAACAAGGTTCGATAAAAGTGTACAATAAATTGCCTTAAAAATCGCCTTATAATAAATTATCATCTGTGTGTAAGAGAAGTAGAAAATACAGCCCTATGTTAAAAGAATTCACATGGCCTATTTACTTAATAGACCATGAAAACATAAACAAATAAAGTTATAATAAGAAATACTCATTGGTGTTTACATAAAGGGATTGTTCCTGCAAAAAAATAACTAAAAATCTATGTTGAATGTTGACAAATGGTAGCTATTGACATCAATAGAAGCAACCCAGGCTCATTATTGATACGTACCCCTACATACTTTTCTGGAGATCGCAAAATACATCCAAGGAGGTACTTTTTTGCAGTTTTTGTTTTTACGAATCCACTAGAGGCCACATTATCAGATCTTAAATTTGCCATTCGTGCCTGCTGTTCTTGCGTAAATACACCAGGGGCCGCTGTTGACTGACTAACTGACTGAACGACCGACCGATACCCCACTCACCCTCTTCCCTAAACCCAATCGATTGTGTTTTCAAAAGCAATCCAGAAAAAGAAAAGCCCTCGCGGCCACCTGATTCTAACCATGTTTTCAGACCTTACCATGTTCTCACCCTGTTATCTACCTGTTTATTTTATTGTTTGCCTTTAGTTTTTGTTTTCCCTGCTTTCTGGAACCGTTCTTCGCCGGACTTAAACCCCGGAGTCACGGTCAACTCCTCTCTGTGTCTCAAGTCCGCCGATGTACATGGCGAGCTACTGGGCAAACTGGTAATAGCGGAAAAGCCGTTCACACAGAGGTAAGCGGTCAGCTGGTATTGCAACAAGAAACAGAAGCCGTCGCCGGCATCATACCACCCCGCATCAGTCGTTTTAAAGACGAAATGCAGCCTCTGGGTACATAATTCGTGCTCTCCAGAAATCTATATGGGGGTACTTTTTCACATGAGCCTGTGTTGAATAGAAGGGTGAAAGCATATCATGGAAGTCAATGGTTATTGCTCCAACATTCCTCAAATGTCTTACTTAAAAAAAAAGAAATTACTTCATTACATTTTTGGGGGTGAAATATCCCTTTAAATGCTAAAGGGGGGAAGAACTGAGCGTAAAGTGCTGCGGGTGTCCAGTTTTTATCTCAAGACTTGATAAAAGTTGCCAAAAACAACCAGTTTTCTAAAAATGGTAAATTGGCGAATGGACAGATTCTTGTTCTAAGAGAAATATATTAAAAAAAATAATAATAAAAATAATAATAATAAAAAAAGAATAATAAAAAATAAATAAATATAGAACAAGTCACTCAAACTAGTGATTATTTTGTTTAGCTTTTTTGAGCAGGCACCGTTTGTTCTCAACCTCTTCGAAATATCTGTCAGCCAGCAATTAAGGTGAACTCGAGGTCAAAGAGAATAAGTCCTGATTTTGAATCTGTCAACATAAGTCCTGCTTGTATTGCAAAATCAGATGGCAGGAAAGCGGAAGAATATATATACTGACATAAAAATAAGTGGCGCTTCTCGGATGTGCCCCACTATCCAGTTAGTTGACATAATAAAGCCAATAGACAACATTGAAGAATGAAAATACTGTGGGGAAGATCATCCGCGACCATTTGTCAATCGAATTGACGTCAGTTAAGTCAGGGATGGTGATTTTAAGCTGGGAAGCGCGCCTCCGTAGTCGACTCTTCTTCTGAGCAACATGGCGTTCCAGCGCATTGCGTCCAAAGTTGTGCCTGGCCAGGCCGGCTTTCCGGTACTGCAGTGTGGTGCTGTCATAGGCCAGCATGGTCGCACGGGGGTCACCCAAACCCAGGGTTAACTCCGACGTGCCCATTTCATTTTTGATCTCCAGAGGAGTGAGAAGGATGTTTTCGTGGGGGTCCATCTAAGGTAAACAGATCGACCAATGGATTAGTGACAGTAACAGTTTGTCATACAGTCGGCGTCGAAATGATTCGCTCCCGTGAATTTTTTGGTTCCTATTCAAATATTTCCCAAATGATGTTTAACAGAGCAAGGAGTTTTTCACAGTATGTCCTATAATATTTTTTTTTCTTCTGGAGTAAGTCTTAGTTGTTTTCTTTCGACTAGTGCTGTAGTGCTGTCCCATTTCTTAGGGGTAAATTTGAATCCCTTCCCCTTTATACTCTTTCAAGGGCCAAGGGGAAGGGGTAGGGGTAAAAAATAGAATTGGGATTGGGCCCAGATCAAAAGTCATGGCTCCTGATGACACACTGAGGTCTTGTGAAGCGAAACGATTGGTTCGCGTAAGAAATTAAACCTTATTATAATAAATAAATAATATTATTATCTTTAATGGTCAAAACAGTTCTCGAATGTGCGAATGTAGTCCGATTGTAGTCCGCTTCGCACATGCACTGATATCTGTTTGATCAGGCTATAAACTAAAGCTACTTTTAGTATTAATAATGTAAATAATGTTCAATTTATTACATGTAGAAATCATTTTGCTTCACAAGAACTCAGTGTGTCATCAGGAGCCATGACTATTGATTCGGACTTGTCTGTATGTGTTTATTTTTAACCTAAAAAACCTCTGACCATTCACTGCCATTATACGAATCACCAAGGACCACAGATTCAGCTCAAAATCTTCTTTAATGTTGTACTAAAAAAACAAAAAAAGTCCCCTAGATCTTGGATGACCTGTGAGTGAGTAAATAAATAGAAGCTTTTCATTTTTGGGGGAACTATCCCTTTAAGGGGCTATTAATATTGACCTTAACAGTTATTTAAAACATGCAATAAACAGTTTTATTTCAGGCAAACTAAAAGAAAAAAACAACAATATTTCTGTGAAAATGTCCTCGCTCTGTTAAACATGACTGGACATCTTTGAAATAGAATACAAATGTCACAGGAGGGCTAATAATATTGCCCTCAAATGTATATTCACAATTAATACCCAACAAATTGACTATTACAAAGCAAGATAAAGTCAAAATAAGAGAACAAATACGGACTTACCTACTGGTTTTAGAGAAAAGATTTTGACAAATCAACACAGTATCAAACAAAGACTGAGACAAACCAGTTAGACTGAGACACATTCCAGTAATGGACGAGCATATGGAAAGAGGTCGGTGCACATGGAGATGTAATGCAAAGTATGGTGGTACACATGATAAAATTACAGCCTTTTTTGTGACAGCTAGAAAAGTTCCCTCTAAACCCTCTAAAGTTCCCTTTAGAAAACTCTATTAGCAGCAAATACATTAAAATTTAGCAAACATTCAATTGTTCTCTCTCATTTACAAAAGAAAATATGGCCTTTTTCCGAAATTGTACTTTCACTACAAAATGTATTGATCATATATTTAATGTATACGTCTGGTTACCTTTGTAAAAATGTGCTTTTGAGAGTGGTTTGAGGGGAAAAGAGAGGTGATAATGACAATGGAGAAAAAAAAGAATAATTCTTTAAACATTATTCACCAAAAAAACAAATAAATAAAAATAAATCAACATTCTGCCATGATATATTCACCCTTGTGTTATTCCAAACCTGATTTTTGTTAAAAATTGTAGCCCGTGTAACACAAAATAATATTCTAAATTTTGTTTTTGGAAAGATTTTGAAAACCGCGACTGAAAGGGCATCCGCCACATAAAACATATGCCAGAGTAATTGGTGGTTCATTCCTCTGTGGATAAATCGGTGACTAAGTTGAAGGAAAGAGAGTGAGTGGTTTTGAAAGCACAGGCTCATTGTAAATATGCGCTTTAACTTACTTCAACATACGTTTGACTGATGTTTCTAGGTAAAGTGAACACTAGAGGGCAGTGTGACGCTGACAAATTTGTTTCTTTTCACACTATCAATATTTACAGGACTTATTAATGATAAGTAAAGGATTGTTATTTGCACACCACCAAATAATTACCATGAAAAACATTAACAGTGTCTATGATTTGACTGCAGTTTCTAGGTAAAGTGAACACTAGAGGGCAGTGTGACGCTGACAAATTAGTTTCTTTTCACACTAATGATATCTACAGGACTTATTAATGATAAATAAAGGATTGTTTTCATGTAGTTCTTTGCATATCACCAAATAATTACCTATTGTCTATGATTTGTAATGGAATACATTTGCGTCTACTTTCTATCTCCATATGGGCAACGTTTTTGTTGTCCCAATCAGTTTGATCCCTTTGTACGATGTTGTACTTGTGATTCAGATTGCTTGGATTCGAGTCCAGTGCAGCATGGTTCCACAAATAAGATAAAAGCAAGGTAAAATCAAGGTAAAGCTATGTGTGGTCGCAGTGCATTTGCATTTGAAAACACTATTGGTTGGGTTTAGGCAAGGGTTTAGGTTAGTAGTTCACTAGGTGATCTGTACAAAAAACACCACCTTCTCTTGTACGTGTAAAAAAGGACTTGTATCTGAAACGTAAAACAAAACATACTTTCCGTTTTCCAAAATTATAGGCTGAGACATATTTCCAATGAGCCTGGATTGCTTAAATCTTACCTACACATTACCTTCTTGTCTGTTTGGACAACACAAGAGTGTGTAAATGATGACAGAAATTGCTAGTTGGGTCAACAATTCCTTTTAAGAGGAAACAAGGAATCGTAAAGTAAAGCTGGGTCTCAAATAAATTAGTCACGTGGTCTCTTAATGAACATTTCCAGTACCTTATTTTTTGAATCGCCTAGTCCTAATGCTGCATCGTCCACAAAGATCGGTTCCCACATGGAGTCATGTGCGTCAATATCCCTCTGTTTCATTCTGGCATACAGACCATCGTCTCTCTGAACTACATTTCCCACCAACCACTGAAAGCATACAAAATCATCACTGTCAAAGCAGTCACTTTTTCAGGAAAGGTGCTATACTGGATTTCTTTGCTTCGAGGTGAAGCCATTTGGTATTATGAATGCCCCTCAAAGAAAACCACTGCTCTAAATCTAAAGTCTTCCTTCAGTCTACTACATCTTAGCACTGACGAAACAGAATTGCACCAAACAAAATAACCAGAAGTCCAGTTCCCAGAGTGCTGTTGACTGATCCACTGAATCAGTGGTTAAGAATATGTGGGTCAGTACCCAAAAATGGGTCACAGATCTGTTCTAACAGGGTTTCAGAAAGCATGAACGTAAACATCCTGGTGCAGAAGCAAAACCAGCAGAGAGCTACTGATATGTGTATATACAGTTAATCCTGAAATGATTCATAACCCAGGCGGATATGACGCAGATAAAATAGTCTTACATCTGCGTGCATGCGCAGTACATGAACAAATGCGTTTTCAGTCGTTTTAGTGTGGATGATGGAAAGAAGTGAAAAACGATCATGTGGACACAATTTTCAAATTTATCCGGATTAGTGTAGATGTAGCCCAATACTGTAATGTAATAACGTGCATCATTCGTAATGCTGCTTTGGAACGACACTTACTGTGAAAATAAACTTGGATTGAAATGAATCGAACAATCTTCCTCCACCCCAACGTAAACTCATTCATTCATTCATTCATTTTCATTTCGGCTTAGTCCCTTTATTAATCTGGGGTCGCCACAGCGGAATGAACCGCCAACTTATCCAGCATATGTTTTACACAGCGGATGCCCTTCCAGCTGCAACCCATCACTGGGAAACATCCACACACTCTCATTCACACACATACACTACGGACAATTTAGCTTACCCAATTCACCTGTACCGCATGTCTTTGGACTTGTGGGGGAAACCAGAGCACCCGGAGGAAACCCACGCCAACACGGGGAGAACATGCAAACTCCACACAGAAACGCCAACTGACCCAGCCGAGGCTCGAACCAGCAACCTTCTTGCTGTGAGGCGAACGTGCTACCCACTGCGCCACCGTGAGGCCCCAACGTAAACTCATAACTTGATTTCAGCAGCAGTCAAGCGATCTTTAAATATGACTGCATAATGGCCATAATATTAGAAAAGGACGACTGCTTTCATTGTCAAACAAACAAAATAATCTCAGAATGCGTATTTTTATAAGGCTGTCTTGTGTCGGTCAGACATTGAAATTACAGTGAACATATGAATATAGACTCGACAGAACAATAATAACACTGGTCACAAGTAAAAGGTGTTCACATTGACATCGATTTACAGCAACAAAACCATCTTAATGCATCAAATTAAAGTCCTGTAAAATGAGTTTCTATCATCTCATCATTATTCAATGTGGTTTCTAGCCAGTGTATTTGTGAATACCTTCAGCACAGTGATTTGCAAAACCTTTTGAGTAGACTTACAACTTACAACAGTAGAATAAAATAATCCTTTGGTAACCAACAATAAGGTTCCATTAGTAATGTGCAGTAATGTTCCATTAGTAAATGCAATGCACTTTTTACATACGTATGCGCATGTTTTTAAATGTAATATTAATGTATTAATAGCCTTGTAATAATGTAAAATAAAGTACATCCCATGGAAAGTGATGATATATTTGGACAAGTAGATATTCTTCCTTGAATGAGCAATCTGTACACTTCACGATTGATTGATTTGGCTAATTGATTAGTTGGTTGGTTAGTTGGTTGGTTGGTTTATTGGTTGGTTAGTTGGTTGGTTGGTTTATTGGTTGGTTGGTTGGTTGGTTGGTTTATTGGTTGGTTAGTTGGTTGGTTGGTTTATTGGTTGGTTGGTTGGTTGGTTGGTTGGTTGGTTTATTGGTTGGTTGGTTTATTGGTTGGTTTATTGGTTGGTTGGTTGGTTAGTTGGTTGGTTGATTTATTGGTTGGTTGGTTGGTTGGTTGGTTTATTGGTTGGTTGGTTG
>CAIGQW010001906.1:1711314-1744176 GCA_903798125.1 Danio choprae | reverse complement strand
TAGATAGATAGATAGATAGATAGATAGATAGATAGATAGATAGATAGATAGATAGATAGATAGATAGATAGATAGATAGATAGATAGATAGCCTAAAATCAAAAACAATATTTAGGACAGAAACACAATAAATAAGTGGATGGATGGATGGATGGATGGATGGATAGATAACACACATTGAGCCTAAACTGCAATATAGATGCATATGTAAATACAAATAATAAAAAAAGTATGATCAGTAAAAGAAAATAATATAAAATAAAAATAGCTATTCTAAATAAAAAATAATAATAAAAACTATATAAACATGGATAGTTCCCCTGTGCTTTCCATTTATAAATAAAGCAGGGGCAAGGAAAACAGGCCATGTATAGAGGTTTTTAGTGTCACATTTTATAAGTAAAAGCTACATCTACAACCTACACTAAGTAGTGACTTTTCAGGCCTCACGACTGAATTTGGAGAGTGAACTTTTGTGTTGTGTGATTGAAAACGAGTTGTCTACCTGAGATGGGGGACTCTCTGACATGTTGCTTTGCCCCTGTGATAGAACAAGCTTTTCTAAGACAGCGGTGAAGAAAGCATCGAGGCAATGTTTCAGCAGATCTGTCTGTAGTAGAGCCCCCTTCTTGTGTTTCAGTAGAGGAGCATATTTAATTCTGGACAATGTCCCATACATCTCCAGTCTGCTGTCTCAGCAAACAGAGTCTCTCAATTCCCCTGACTCCTGTTTGTTGAGAATGCCTGTCTAAATTCAAACATTTGGATAAAACACTGAGGAAAATAAAAAACACAAGGAACACAATATTGAAGCGATACTGATGCTAAAGTATTCATGTAAAAACGTTTTCCAAGATACTAGTATTTAGCTTGAAGTGACATTTAAAGGCTTAACTAGGTTAATTAGGTTAATTAGGCAAGTCATCGTATAACAGTGGACAAAAATATTGATTAAAGCTGCCATGGATGTGCAGCCGACAAATCTGCGTGATGCTATCATGTCAATATGGACCAAAATCTCTGAGGAATATTTCCAGTACCTTGTTGAACCTATGCCACGAAGGATTAAGGCAGTTCTGAAGGCAAAAGGGGGTCCAACCCAGTACTAGTAAGGTGTTCCTAATAAAGTGAGTGAGTGTATCTCACTAAAGCAGACATCTGGAAATGAAGCTGAGGTTAAAAGTATTCAAATAAATGTAACATTTAAAATGCCAGATACACTATTTCAGACTCAGAATTTACAAAGAAAGTCTGACTCATATTGAGCAAATTGTAAACATGGAATAAAACTGTAGGCTTATTTCTGTTCTTCATGTAAATGAGCCATAATGTACAGTATTAGTTCTCGAATCAGCTAATTAGTAGGAATTATTATTATTAATAATATAATAACACTAATACTGAAATGGTTACAGTGTCACCAATGACCAAAACAACATTTCAGATGTTTTACAGTGCTGTCAGCCTGCTGGTTTGCCCATTCACACACATTTTTATCATCACATGATCTCTTATAACACAATCACATGACTTTTTTAATGTGCATACTGGAATTTGTTCGGTAAGTGTTTCCATTGTAGCTTATGCTAATTTTTTCTTATCAAATAAAAACGTTATCCTACTCAGTTATGCGCATGCGATTTTTATGCGCATTTTCAAATAGCATATCCAAATTGCGCATATAAATAGGTGGATGTAAACATAGCTATTGTTGTACGGATGCTACGTATCCATCTAAAATAGCAAATTTGACTTATGCTCTGGAATTTTGGTGAAAAAAAAGCACCGTTTCCACCCAGAGTCAAAGAGAGCAAAATTGTCACTCAATGATCAACTGGTTGCAAATATCAAAAAGAAAAACGAAAATTGCTGAGGTAGGCGAAGCCACTGTGGGCCTTTTTTCACACAATGAATTCAACACAATGTTCTTTGGGAGCGCAAACGCTCAAGATAGTTCTGGAGGTAATAATACTGAACCACTTCAATGACAAACTTTGGTTAAGGAATTTTAGAATGACCAACATTTCAGATGTTTGTCCAAAGAACCCATTTTTGATATCACATGATCTCTTAAAACAAAATCACATGACTTTTTTGATGCGCATGCTGGAATTTATTCGGTAAATGTGTTTTCATCGTAGCGCATTTTTTCTTATCGGATAAAAGGTTTATCCTCATAAGTTTTTTTATGCACAGTTTCAACATTTATGAGCATATTGGTGTTTCCTTTAAGCTTGTTTTTCTCCAATGTTCCAAAATGCGCATAAAAATAGGTGGATGGAAACATGACCTAAATCCTTCCCTAAACCCAACCAATAGTCCTTTCAAAAGCACACAGAACAGAAAAATGCATTAAAAAGATGTAGTTTAGCATGACTTTGCATGTTTTGTGTAACTGTGCTTCACCAGACTCAAAAACTGAACGCTCTGTATTACAAGTGCAACACCGTACAAGGTGAGCTACTGAGCAAACTGACCGTGCCAGAAATGTTTTCCAGACACATCAGTGAGACAAACGTATTCGATTACAAATCATAGACCTCTTTAAGTTTTATTTATTTAGTCTTGTGCAAAAAGAACTGCGTCAAAACAATCCTTTATTTGTTGGTAATATGTCCCTGTAAAAATCATTAGTGTGAAAAGGAACAAAGGTTGTTTGCATCATACTGCCGCGTAGCATTTGTTTGATTCAGAGATATGTAGGCTGAAGCGTGTATTTCCACTGAACCTGTGTTGTTTAAAAGAGAAAAAGAATCAAGGTCCACTAGTGTATTCGCCTTGTAATTGAGACAAACGCTTTTTAATTGAGGAAGATTCTCTGAGTATTCCAGCACAATGCTTCTCTAACAAATCATTTCGCTCTGAGTGGATGGCGACTGAAGATGTGACAGAATTTTTAATCTCTCTGACACTTGTTTCTATCAACCTTGTTTCCAAGCAACCATAAAAACCTCATAAGCGCAAGAAGTCTGATCTGGTCCCAGTCATATACTCATGTACCAGCTGACATTTCACTGCCAGAACTGTGAAGTAATGACAGCTCACATGTTAGTAATCAAATCGAAGCTTGCGCACCTTATGTAACAGCTCCAGTCCTCAAACTAATCATATTACTTCACATTTGATTTATTTTCTGCAGTATTTGCAGGAAACTCCTCCAAATATACAAAGAATGATCATGTTTTTTAGGCACCAACCTTTACTGCTTTAGTTATTGTTATTCAGTTGAAACCCACACAGGCGGATTTCCTGATGCTATACCTGTTAATTATATTATTATGCAAATATATCCATTTTTGCTGCTAACCTGACAGGCATCTCTCAAACCCAGCAGATAAATACATGCCTCTAAGCATCGCGAGTTGGTATAATTGATAATTATAATCTTGGAATGTTCCCTAGCGTGATTTTTAAACATGCAGGTAAAATGTTTATACTATTTCTGCATGGCAGAGTTTTATGTCGACTTTCTCTGTTTCATTAAACAATGGCATTGTTCAATTGTGCATGCACAGTGAGGATTCAAAACCATGTAAGTGCTTTTGCATATGATCAATACTTTCATCCAGCATTGCATGCAAAAAAAAATCTCCCTGAGGAAAAAACTCCATAGGCTGCTGTAATGTTGTTCTGACACAACATACAATAAGCCTTACATTTACAGTGAATTAAGGCATGTTAAAGATTCTTCAGCATTATGATCTGTATGCATTTTTTATATCCGTGTAGACAATAATAATCTTTTACATTTTAATCCTTTAATTTTCAAAGATGCTTTTTCATTTTAAAGATGTTTGTGTGCTGCTGTGCATCGCTATGTGTGTAATAAGCAATGTGTATGTGTGCTATGAACCCGCCTATCACTAACATGTCCTTTCAATAATATATATATATATATATACACACACTCACCGGCCACTTTATTAAGTACACCTTACTAGTCCCGGGTTGGACCCCCATTTGCCTCCAGAACTGCCTAAATCCATCAGGGCATAGATTCAACAAGGTACTGGAAATATTCCTCAGAGATTTTGGTCCATATTGACATGATAGTATTCCGCAGTTGCTGCAGATTTGTCGGCTGCACATCCATGGTGCGAATCTCCCGCTCCACCACATCCCAAAAGTACTCTATTGGATTGAGATCTGGTGACTGTGGAGGCCATTTGAGTACAGTGAACTCATTGTCATGTTCAAGAAACCAGTCTGAGATGATTCACGCTTTATGACAAAAAAGAGAAAAAGAGATAGACATGGTCAGCAAAAATGCATTGAGTTGCTGCCATGTGATTGGCAAGAAATTTGCATGTGATTGATAAGAAATTTGCATTAACGAGCAGTTGGATAGGTGTACCTAATAAAGTGTCCGGTGGGTATATATATTAAAATGCACCATTGACCAGCATTTAGTGTGTCAATGGCATGGCCTATTTCAGTTACGCGCCAACAATGCGCCTTAACACACTTCCTTTCAGAACAACACGCCCATGCGCACACAAATCAGGGCAAATGCATTTGCTATTTAAACAACGTGAAACAGGACGTGAAGAGTTCTTCAAAGTGTTTAGGTCTTTTCGCACCTAAATCCAAAATTTCCGTATGCTTATTTTCCGTATTTGTATCAGAAAAACTTGTCACATACAGTGCTCAGCATATGAGTACACCCCATTTTGAAAATGAATACTTATATCCATTTCTCAGTGAATATGGGTAATATATATTAGTGCATTTGAACAAAACTGATTTATTAAACAGATATGTTTATTAAAATAATATTTTAGTCACAGAACATCTTTAGAAATGGAAAGATAATACATTTAAATTCATGCAAAATATTGCAAAAAAAATGACAAACTACAACATTTCAACTAAATTGTTTATATTTTTTGTTTCTCTTGTTTTTTGCTATTTTTTGCTGTTTTTGAAAATTGTATTTAATATTTTTCCCTAACATACATTTGGGTTACAAATTTTTGAACCATTTTTGTAAGTTATTTTGTTAGATTAGCTCCAGATTTGCCTTCAGTACTGACCAATCTAATGTATATGCACAAATATAATATTGTTGTCACACCCTCTGCACGTTCCATCAGCCCCAATCACCCTTCACACTCTCCATCCACTACACACCGCACACAGTCACCTGATTACTGATCACGAACACCTGTGCACTAACAACACTCACCTGCTCCAGCCATCACCCACGCACTATATAAACTCACAAGGGAAGTGACTGTTTATCTTTCTTGACTGTTATCATCTATATGCCTGCTTGCACTACGGTGCGAAGACCATTGCTGTGTTTTAATAAACACCCTGAAAAATAATCCTTTCGTCTCTGCATTCTGTGACCATGACAATTGTAAAGCATCCTAAAGAAAATATTAATTGAAATGAGAGATTTGTGGGGGGTGTACTCATATACGCTGAGCACTGTATACAAACCTTGCACAGTCAGTAAAATGCAAAGTTTATTTCGGGAAATCAGTGGAATTTTGATACTTTGCATGTGATACTTCACACATTTCCATCCGTAAACAAATCCTGACACTGGCAGTATGTCAAAGGTATGGACACACACACACACAAGCACTGAATCCAGCATATAATAGTCTACAGCAGTGGTTCTCAACTGTCTGCCACATTCTGTCTTTATATTGCACACTATGTTTGTCATAAAGTGATCTCTGCTCAAGAATCAAGTGACGGCATTCTGGATTTTGCCTTTCACTTGTACGGTGGCTTTGAACTGTCAAAAAAACTCTCAAAATTATTTTTCATATATGAAAAACTAAAAGATTTAGGGCTCTATTTTAATGATCTAGAAGCAAAGTCTAAAGCGCATGGCGCAAAGGAATTAAGGGCATGTCCAAATCCACTTTTGCTATTTTAAGGATGGAGAAATATGGTTTGCGCCCTAGCGCATGTTCTAACAGGGTTGTGCTTATTCTCTTAATGAGTTATGGGGGTGTTTTGAGCATAACGTGCATTAAACCAATCAGAGTCTCATCTCCCATTGCCTTTAGGAATCAGCTGCGTCGCACCATGGCGCATTTGCTATTTACATGGCAGACTTTGTAAGTGGAAAAACTGAACGCTTCAATAACAGACCATCTGCAGCGCGAGGATAAAGAACGAGCCTCCTCCATTCGGCCTCTTTACTTTCTCTTTACTTTACTTTTACTCTTTACTTTCGTGGAGTAAGGAAATGGTGGGAACTCACTCCACTGAAGGCATCCATTAGCCTGCATATTTAATTTTGTGGATGTTAAGCGCATTTGTTTCAAAACTATTTCTAAATTCAGTTCTAATATCCAGCAAACGAATGAATGAACAATAATAACCAAGTGTGGTCAGTTATATCCAAACACACGTCTTATTCTTATCAGCTGAATGTTGATAAGAATATGGTGATGCAGACTAAACGATGCAGACATCCAAAACCCGACAGATGGACAAATCTAAACTATTTTTTTAGTCAAACAAATATAAATATGCATATAATAAATAATACTGCTAATAATAATAACATTATTCATTCATTCATTTTCATTTCGGCTTAGTCCCTTTATTAATCTGGGGTCGCCACAGCGGAATGATCCGCCAACTTATCCAGCATATGTTCTACGCAGCGGATGCCCTTCCAGCTGCAACCCATCTCTGGGAAACATCCACACACACCCATTCACACTCATACACTACAGACAATTTAGCTTACCCAATTCACCTATACCGCATGTCTTTGGACTTGTGGGGGAAACCGGAGCACCCAGAGGAAACCCACGCCAACACGGGGAGAACATGCAAACTCCACACAGTAATAATAACATTATACAAATGTATTGTCATCAATAAACTGAAAAAAGGTAGTGGTTTAAAATAAAATAAAAATTAATCCTTAAATTTTTTTCATATGTAAAGATATGTAAGCAATATGTAAGCGTGTGGACTTGCATAGGTGCATAACTAAAGCGATCTGTGCTGGACTTTAGAGCAGCTTTTAGTTGGTCAATGGCACGGTTGGTCTATTTCAGTTCCTCAAAATAGCAATGCACCAACAATGTGCCTTAACACACCTCCTTTTAAGACCAGCACACCCATGAGTCCACAAAGTGGTGCAAATAGCAACAAATCGCGCCATACACGTCATGCGCCTTATTGCGCCGGGTGTATGATAGAGCCCCTAAGGTTTGACACAACCTGAGGTCGAATTAATTTTTTTACGTGTGAAAATTTTGGATCCAGGGCAGCACGGTGGTGCAGTGGGTAGCACAATCGCCTCACAGCAAGAAGATCACTGGTTTGAGCCACGGCTGGGTCAGTTGGCATTTCTGTGTGGAGTTTGCATGTTCTCCCCGTGTACATGCGGTACAGGTGAATTGGGTAAGCTAACCCAGTGATGGGTTGCAGCTGGAAGGGCATCCGCTGCGTAAAACATATGCTGGATAAGTTGGCGGTTCATTCCGCTGTGGCGACCCCAGATTAATAAAGGGACTAAGCCGAAATGAAAATGAATGAATGAATTTTGGATTCAGTGTGCAATAATGTTTACATACAAACGTAGACTCTTTTAAGGAGTCATTCACACAAGACAAAAACAAATGTCAATACAAAATGTCAAGTGTGTTGTGTATCGTGTTTTTACAGCAAACAGCTCTAAAGTAAAGAGCTCTAAAGAGTTTTAAGCATCATACCAACATACAGGTCTGTAGGCATGTCTGGAAATGTATCAGTTCCCCATATTTGAAGCTGTCAGTGTCTCTTAAATGAAGCAAGAGCAGCAGTTGCTTCATTAGCCGCAATAATGAAAGAGTTCCAGAGCTGCTATGGAGGAGAGCTTCGTTGCAGTTATAATACTTGATCAAAGTGGATGAAATAAAGCACATATCAAAGCACAAAGGCAGAAAAAAAAACATGGCTTTTATAGACCTTGTACTCATTGGTGTAATGGATACAAGCATGTGACGTTCGGCTGAAAATCCGAATCATTTAAAAGAGGAACTCAGAGAATGTTCACTGAATAATGAATTGAATTATAATCTTTGATGCTGCTTATGTCATTTATGTTTCAGGTACTTTTTACCTCATTGTTCTATGTTTGCTCTTTGTTTCGCATTATTGCCAAAGAAGCATAAAAACTGACAAATAAAACAAAGAAACAAAAAAAAGTATGAAGTTAAAAGAAGATATATATATATATATATATATATATATATATATATATATATATATATATATATATACAGTGGTCTCTTGTTTATCGCGGGAGTTACGTTCTAGAAATAACAATAGGCGAAATCCGCGAAGTAGTCATCTTTATTTTTTTACAATTATTATAGATGTTATAGGGCAGCACGGTGGCGCAGTGGGTAGCGCTCTCGCCTCACAGCAAGAAGGTCACTGGTTCGAGCCTCGGCTGGGTCAGTTGGCATTTCTGTGTGGAGTTTGCATGTTCTCCCCGTGTTTGCGTGGGTTTCCTCCGGGTGCTCCGGTTTCCCCCACAAGTCCAAAGACATGCGCAATAGGTGAATTGGGTAGGCTAAATTGCCCATAGTGTATGAGTGTGAATAGGTGTGTATGGGTGTTTCCCAGTGATGGGTTGCAGCTGGAAGGGCATCCGCTGTGTAAAACATATGCTGGATAAGTTGGTGGTTAATTCCGCTGTGGTGACCCCAGATTAACAAAGGGACTAAGCCGAAAAGAAAATGAATGAATGAATGAATAGATGTTTTAAGGCTGTAAACCCCCTCACTGCACACTTTATACACTTTTCTCAGACAGGCATTCACATTTTCACACTTTTCTCTCATTTAAACACTCTTAAAGTTCAAACTTTCGTAGAAAAATAAGTCCAGTATTATAGAAGGAAAGCAAAGATCAAAACCTGTTGTCAGGCGCAAACATTCACCACTGTCAGCAAAAGGTTCATGAAGCTTTTTAGCTTTTGTGTGGATAATATTAGCATCCAGCGTAATGTTCTTTATCCTGCAGTCACTGATCCACAAAGCTAAAGCAGACTCCAAGCATGACAGTTGGAAGTAACACACACCGGACGTGCACAGTCACATGTTATTTAAAATGAAATTATTCAGATGGCGCTCTATGGCGTGGCAGAAATATAAACAGTGTCCTGAGTCGTGGCTGGGCACTTGCGACGCCGGTGTGCGTACCCTGATAGAAACCTATGTTTGCATGGCATGTCGTGGCGCGGCGCATACAGTGTGTGACCCCTTTTTACGCCGCCAACTTATCCAGCATATGTTTTACACAGCGGATGCCCTTCCATCACTGGGAAACATCCAAACACACTCATTCACACACATACACTAAGGACAATTTAGCCTACCCAATTCACCTATAGCGTATGTCTTTGGACTTGTGGGGGAAACCAGAGCACCCGGAGGAAACCCAAGCAAACACGGGGTGAACATGCAAACTCCACAAAGAAATGCCAACTGACCCAGCCGAGGCTCAAACCAGCGACCTTCTTGCTGTGAGGCGATCGTGCTACCCACTGCGCCACCGTGCTGCCCTATTTTTCAAATAATATTTCCTAAATAATGTTTATCAGAGCAAGGAATTTTTCTGAAATCATTAATACGCGCGCCTCAGGCTGCGTTTGGTAAGCGAAACGTTTTCTAGTGATACAACAGTGATCATTTCCCTCCCTTAGTTATTTTAAGTGTATATTTCACTATGTATTTGGGACTTTTATTTTGAAAACGCAAGCCCCAAATTGTTTACTTTGCGTTACTGGCCAACGACAGCACGAGGCATGTTCAAACTCGCCTCAGGACACAAAAATGCAAGATTTACAGATTACACATTCATTTATCTCCACTCCAAAGAGGTATAAGGTATGTTTAAACGCATCTTTTGTTCAATTATCGTGTTTGTTGTGAAATTTGATTTGTATGTTTCAACAAACGAACGGCACGTCAGAGTGAAGCTCATTAATATTCACGACACAAACCATATATGGTCAATCATGGACCTCATTCTGAAAACTTACCCTAATATACGTTTCTGGAGATCGCGAATTATGTAGCCAGAAGTACGTATTTTGTTTTTAAAACGAGCGCTACGGGGCGGTATGACGCTGTTCCTTTTGGCGCTTACTAGCTGACCGCTTGCCTCCGTGTGGACGGCTATCTCGCTGTTACCAGTTTGTCCAGTTAGCTCGCCATGTATGTCTGAGGACTTAAGACGCAGAGAGGAGATGATGAGTCCGGTGTAGAACGGTTCCAGAAGACGGGTAAGACAAAAACAGAAGCCCAATAATAAAATAAACGAGTAAATAACAGGGTGAGAATGTGGTAAAACGTGGTAAAAAACAGGTGAGGGCTTTTTCTGGATTCTGGATACTGTTGGTTTGGTTTAGGGAAGGAGAAGGGTGGGTCAGTCGATCAGTCAGTCATTAAGTCAGTCAAACAGTCAGTCGACAGCGGCCTCTGGTGGATTTACACGAGAACAGCAGGCGCAAATGGCACTCACGAGAGAAATTTGAGATGTCAAAAAGCGTACACAGCGGCCTCTGGTGGATTCGCGAAAACAAAAACTGCAAAAAAGCATAGCTCCTGGGACGTATTTGGCACTCTCCAGAAATGTATATAGAGGTACGTTTTCAGAATGAGCCTGGGTTGGATTCTATGGGTATTTTATGGAGTAATAAATTAGCTTATAAAACCGTTTCTGGAGATTTATTTGAACTGACCGAAGCCATGAACCTACTATGTAGATATCAGAGAACAATTTAACTTATTAAACCAATGCAGTATATGGCACCTTTAAAAAAAAAAAAAAAGTCATTTAATATGTGTTGACATGATATACTGTAAATCATTAACTGCAATTTTGCCCATTAATATGTCGTACCCATGTTATTATTTTCATTATTATGAATCAGAATTAAAAGTATTATCTGCTGCTGCCTTTTTCCTCCCACATATAGTGCTTATGAAGACGAACACTGGCAAGTCAGACTCACTCTGAAACAAACAGACCATCACAAAGACAATGTCATAACAGATTCCCAAGAATAGAGTGTAGCGTTCAGTGCTGCGGTAATACACTACATGAGTATATAGGAGCAGAAAGTAATTACATATCAAACTGTATAGCTGCTATAAAAGTCCTCAAGTTTCTCTTTCTTCTGTGGGAATTGGATTTCCTCGCTTACCGCTGTTCTCTCCATTTTGCTCTTCAGCAGTCTATTTCTCTCACTGTAACACCTACTCACCAACACAAACACCAGCACACCGTCACAAAATCCAACCGCCGCTCTTACGTTTGTTGTTAAAAATACATTAGGATACAGAAGGGAGCCATTATTAGAGCACATTAAGCTACTGTATAATCCAGGCAAGCAATGCACCTAGTTCACAATGTTTACTTTGTTAGCCTCTCAGTAGCTATTTAGATCTTTTCGGTAACACTTTAGTTTAAGTAACAATTCACAGTCTTTACTACTGTTCTATTATTAAGACGTTAACTCTTTATTAGCATTTATAAAGTATGATCTTATTTTACATCCCCAATCCTACCCAATACCTAAACCCAACTACTACCTTACTGACTAGTCCCTTAAAGGCAAGCCATTTCACTCGGTAGGGATTTAGCGGATCATGACCCACTAATTTTTTTACATGTAAACTACCTGTCGCCTATCCAAGTTTTAGGAACAACAAATAATAACTTGACTTCTAGTTGATCATTTGGTATCAGAAGTGGCTTAAATAAAAGGCAAAGGCCTCTAGATTATTATTGTACCAAAATAAAATATGATCGTGGCTTGATTTTCAATTATTTAATTAGGACAGTGAGGTCTAACTTTGCTTAGACAAAAGTAATTTTGTCATTTAGCAGATATAATATACAGTATAGAATATAAAGTCATGGTGCAGTGGAAAAAGAATATTGTGTTTGGCTCCCATGAGCTTGGAGGACTGCATCCAAACATCTCTGCAATGACTCAAATAACTTATTAATAAAGTCATCTGGAATGGCAAAGAAAGCCTTTTTGCAAGACTCCCAGAGTTCATCAAGATTCTTTGGATTCATCTGCAATGCCTCCTCCTTCCTCTTACCCCAGACATGTTTAATAATATTCATGTCTGGTGACTGGCCTGGCCAATCCTGGAGCACCTTGACTTTCTTTGCTTTCAGGAACTTTGATGTGGAGGCTGAAGTATGAGAAGGAGCGCTATCCTGCTGAATAATGTGCTCTCTCCTGTGGTGTTAATGTAATGGGCAGCACAAATGTCTTGATACCTCAGGCTGTTGATGTTGCCATCCACTCTGCAGATCTCTCGCACGCCCCCATACTGAATGTAACCCCAAACCATGATTTTTCCTTCACCAAACTTGACTGATTTGTGAGAATCTTGGGTCCATGCCGGTTCCAATATAGGTCTGCAGTATTTGTGATGATTGAGATGCAGTTTAACAGATGATTCGTCAGAAAAATCTACCTTCTGCCGCTTTTCCAAATGATTAACTAGAAGTCAAGTTATTATTTGATGCTCTTACAACTGGGATCAACGACAAGACTTTTGTCAGGTAGTGTAGATTAATTCAACATTCGTAGCGATCGCAATAAGATAACCCCCGTGTCATTTAAATCGCACGAGTAAAAAACATTTAGGCTTTCCTGTAAAATATAATGATGACAGAAGACCAAATGTTTAATTAGGTTATTAAAAGTGTTTTCTGTCACTACTTGTTTAGCCTGTATCAATGCATTCAGTGTATAGCTTCACAATTAATCATTAAAAGATCGGGGTCTCAATTCAAACACCCACGCAGTGTTTAGATATAAACACTGATGTTTATGGTAAAGATTAAAATCACTGTTTAATCATCACAACTGCAGAAACTGTCATAAAAACACACACGTCTGGTTCGAGCCCCTCCCCTGAAGAATCGGCAGTCTATATCGATCGATGATTGTCTCGTGTGCAAGAAGGCGGGGCTTCATTCGCCATATTGACCGTTTATATAGACTTTTTTTCATTAAAAACCGCTAATAATACATTCTAGAGATTTTCATAGAGACCTTCGAGAGGTCTCCATAAGCCTGGACCAGGCCGTATCCTGAGCAGATGCTGTGGCAGTCATGGAGGGGTAGAGAGCATCTCGTGGGTCAGCCTGTACACCCGCCGATGACCTACTCACACCTGCAGCTTCTCCACGATGAACGTCCAAACATTCTCCAGCCCTCGGCGCCTAGACTGCAACTCTAGAGAAGAAAAAAGCTTGGCCCGAGGAGAAATGGTTGTGCCCAACTAAGCCTGGTTTCTCTCAAGGTTTTTTTTTTTTCCTTCACTTTCGTCAATTGGTGAAGTTTGTTCCTCGCCAATGTCGCCACTGGCTTGCTTGGTTTGAGATTTGTGGAACTGCGTATCGATGGATTTGCTCTTCAGTGTTTGGACTCTCAGCAGTGAAAATTAAACCACACTGAACTGAACTAAACTGAACTTCAACTCTGAAAACTGGACTGACACAGTTTCAATTTCAATTTACTAGAACTTCTATGTTCAGCTGCTTTGACACAATCTACATTGTGAAAGAGCTATAGAAATAAAGATGAATTGAATTGAATTAATAAGCAACTAATTAGTAGTTTATTGAGCTAAAAGTCTTCGTTTGCTAATGGTTTGTTAATAGCGTGAATTGTACATTAAAATAAAGTGTGAGCTTTTATTCTTTCCCCAACCCAGACAACAGTACTCCATTTTGGTGATTGGAATTGAAGTGTTTATCTTTTTAAACTGATCCCTAACCTACAGATTTATGGCAGTACAGAGCTTTATACTCATCAACGATTGTCTAAAGCAGTACAATTCAAAATGTGTCTGAGAGGCCAAGAAACCGGCAAGCAATGCCAGCAAACCTCTCTGGGTATCATAAAAAAGTGTTCGCTCAAATAATATAGCGCAGTTTCATCAGGTATTACATTTCCAAGTAGATGTCAGACGACACCTGAAATGGATCATACATTTTCTTAAGTATAGGCATTCAATCTGCCATCAAGTGCATTGAATGCCATAAGTGCTATTATAATGTATGCACTCTGCCTTCAGTAGTGGACGTAACTTTGTTTGTATGGTGCTTGTCTTGTTTTTAGGTAATCTCCCCTACATTTTATGTATACTTATATGGCTGTGGTGACACGGTGGCTCAGTGGTTATCACTGTTGTCTCACAGCAAGAAGGTCGCTGGTTCGAGTCCTGGCTGGGCCAGTTGGGATTTCTGTGTGGAGTTTGCATGTTCTCCCCATGTTGGCATGGGTTTCCTCCAGGTGCTCCGGTTTCCTCCACAAGTCCAAACACATGTGCTATAGGTGAATTGAATAAACTAAATTGACCATAGTGTATGTGCGTGAATGAGTGTGTATGGATGTTTCCCAGTACTGGATTGCAGCTGGAAGGGCATCCGCTGTGTAAAACATATGTGTGGTGAGGGGGGCGGGGCCGAGAGCCGTGGGATTCGAGGCCGGTGTGCGCTGCACCTGTAAGCACTTACGCCACGGCCTCATTCCGTTCCCACGGCTCTCGGCCCCGCCCCCTCACCACAATATGCTGGATAAGTTGGCGGTTCATTCCGCTGTGGCGACCCCTGATGATTAAAGAAACTAAGCCAAAGGAAAATGAGTGAATGAATATGGCTGTTTTTAAATGTATTACAGATGGGCCAACTGAGACAGACAAAAATGTGAAAATAATACAAATAATCTGCAGTCCATCAATCAATCCAATAATAAAGAAACAAACCCAAATTACACAAATCTGTTCTGGAAATCTCCAAAATTATAAATGTCAACAACGCAAATTAGAGATGTGCGACTGCAATTTGCTTGGCTGTGGAATCTGCCAATACACATTTTTGCCAGTTCTGGGTTTCTTCCCAAGAGCTATAATTGACAGCACATAGCAAACTACATTAAATTACAGGATCTTCTCTCATTTAAACAACGCTCAAAATAAAGTGCTCTGTGACTGGAAAGAGGTACAGAAAATAAGTACTGAAAACTAGTTAATGTATATAACTAAAAATATATTATCTTATACACTACTATAAGTTATAAATTCACCTTTTTCCAACAAAGGCTCATTAGAAGTACGCTTCAAGCTACATTTTTGTGAAACCACTGGAAGTATGATGCCAACATATTATCGACAGGTGACATGGTGACATGTTGACTCACAGCAAGAAGATCACTGGTTCAAGTCCCGGCTGGGCCAGTTGGCATTTCTGTGTGGAGTTTGCATGTTCTCCCCGTGTTGGCGTGGGTTTTATCCGGGTGCTCCGGTTTCCTCCACAGTCCAAAGACATGCGGTGCAGGTGAATTAAAACATATTAAAATTTAAAACATATGCTTCATATACATCAGCGGACTTGTGACGTGGAGCGGAGTAGACCGCGACGACGGGTATTCGAGTCCGGCGTAGAATGGTTCCAGAATGGCATAAACAAAAGCCAAAAAATAAAATAAACAAGTGAATAACAGGGTGAGAATGTGGTAAAATCTGAAAACGTGGTAAAAATCAGGCGAGGGCTATTCTTTTTCTGGATTGCTTATGAAAACACTGTCGGTTGGGTTTAGAGAAGCGGGTGAGTGGGTCAATCAGTGCTTTTTAAAACACTACCGGTGGGGTTTAGGGAAGGAGGAGGCTTGGTCAGTCGATCAGTCAGTCAGTCAGTCAGTCAGTCAGTCGACATCGGCCTCTGGTGGATTTACCTGAGAACAGCAGGCACAAATGGCACTTGCGAAAGAAATTTGAGATCTGAAAAAGCATACTCAGAGGCCCCTGGCGGACTCGCGAAAACAAAAACTGCAAGAAAACGTACCTCCTGGGACGTATTTGGCGCTCTCCAGAAATGTATATATGGGTACGTTTTCAGAATGAGCCTGGGTTGGAAATGAACTATCTAGACCACTCAGCAGATCAATGCATTTTTTCCTCTACTCTTGGCATCTCAAATAATGTACACCTGGCTTGGTTTTGCTTGGTTTGGCAGTGCATGTTCAGCTGGTTGATGCTGTTTTCAATAATATCAATAATAGCAGCACTATTGAAGTACCATTACATTAAATCCATCTAACGTTGGTTTTAATATGTTTTAGTCACATCGAGGTATAATAAATCTGCATAATAGGATAGGCTTTCAGTACAGCGGTAAAGGGGGGAGAAAAAAAGCAAAAGGCAGCATAAAGGGTTGTCAAAATAAATTCTGAAAATGGTTTGTTTGTGTTCATTAGCGTTCTGTCTTTTTCCCACAATAATAAGGGATGTTGTAACCCGTGTGGGCTGCGCAGGGCAGAAAAACCATCTGCAGCTGTCAAACACTTGCTTGAAACTACTACGGTTTCATCTCCGGTATAATAACTCTCACGCTTGAGAGAGAGAGAGAATCACAGTGGTTATGGTTTAGGTTTTTAAGCTCTTTGTAAAACCAGTGATCATTTATAGCGCTCAACCTCGTGTCATTCCAAACACATTAAATCGCTTTGTCTTCAGAGCATACATTAATATTTATTTAATAAAATATGAGCAAAAAATGCTAACATATACAGTCGTTCATTCATTCATTTTCTTTTCGGCTTAGTCCCTTTATTAATCTGGGGTCGCCACAGCGGAATGAACCGCCAACTTATCCAGCATATGTTTTACACAGCGGATGCCCTTCCAGCTGCAACTCATCACTGGGAAACATCCATACACACTCATTCACACACATACACTACGGACAATTTAGCTTACCCAATTCACCTATACTGCATGTCTTTGGACTTGTGGGGGAAACCGGAGCACCCGGAGGAAACCCACGCAGACACGGGGAGAACATGCAAACTCCACACAGAAATGCCAACTGACCCAGCCGAGGCTCGAACCAGCGACCTTCTTGCTGTGAGGCGATCGTGCTACTCATTGCGCCACCGTGAGGCCCATATACAGTCTTGTAAAAAAACAAAAATTAGGACACCCTATGAAAGCCTGCGTATTTATAAGGTTTTTAAATATATGGTTATTTATTCTTAATTTTAACAATGCAGAAAGATTAAAGTAATAGAACTAAACAATTAAGACTGAAAAAAAGACTTTTCAAGGTCTTCTGTAGATTTAATTCTACAAAAATGCATATTCTAACTGAAGAAAAGGTTAGGACACCCTACCCCTTAATAGCTACAGTAGTGTTACCCCATTGGCTGAAGTAACTGCAGTGAGACGTTTCTACCAATCTGACATCGGTCTGAGGAAAGTGTAGCCCACTCTTCAATGCAGAATTCATCTGTCCAAACAACATTATTCCAGAAGTCCTGGTCTTTGTCAATATTCTCTCTGGCAAACTTAAGTCTGGCCTTGATATTTTTCTTAGAAAGCAAAGGTTTCCTCCTTGATGAACACCTCCCATGCAAATTAAACTTGTATAGTCTATTCTGATTGTAGAGGCATGCACTTTCACATCAGCAGTTGCCAGAGCTTGCTGTAGGTCCCGTGAAGACATTTAGGGTTTTTGAAGACCTCTTGCTTTAGCATCTTGCAGTCTGCTCTCTGGGTAAACTTGCTGAGACGACCCGACCAGACAAGACCTTCTGAAAGCCTTCCACTTAAAATCTTTTGAGATCTTTTTAAATCCTTTATCAGACTCGTAGGCTGCTACAATTTCTCTTCTGAAGGCATCAGACAGCTCTTTTGCTCTCACCATGGTGCTCACTCTCATTTCAGTCAGGAGCACACCAAAATCAATTTCAGAGGTTTAGAATGGGCAAGCCTCATATAAAATGCTGAGTAACGATTTGCCAATAACGTGCACCCAGTGTGGTATACCTGTCTGTGATTTGAGCCATTTTACTTGTGAATATTGACAAAGACCAGGACTTCTGGAATAATGTTGTTTGGACAGATGAATTCTGCATTGAAGAGTGGGCTACACTTTCCTCAGACCGATGTCAGAGACTGGTAGAAATGTCTCACTGCAGTTATTTCAGCCAATGGGGTAACACTACTGTAGCTATTAAGGGGTAGGGTGTCCTATCCTTTTCTTCAGTTAGAATATGCATTTTTGTAGAATTAAATCTACAGAAGACCTTGAAAAGTCTTATTTTCAGTCTTAATTGTTTAGTTCTATTACTTTAATCTTTCTGCATTGTTAAAATTAAGATTAAATAGCCATAAATTAAAAAACCTTACAAAATACCATTATTAAGACACCCTAATAGCGTGGCTTTCATAGGGTGTCCTATTTATTTTCACATGACTGTATACCGTATAAAGAGATCAGATGTAAAAGTGCTTTAAGAGTTGTCTGAATGTTTTTTAAGGTTTTTCAGGCTCCTAGGTTCAATAATTTCACTTTTATGGTTATGAATAGCTTCCTTTCATTGCCTTTAAAGTGTATATAAATATATGCGACCAAGAAAAATGCTCAAATGAGAAGAAATTTTCAGATGGCACTTGTCAATATTCATTCATTCATTCATTCATTTTGATTTCGGGTTAGTCCCTTTATTAATCTGGGGTCGCCACAGCGGAATGAACCGCCAACTTATCCAGCATATGTTTTATGCAGCGGATGCCCTTCCAGCTGCAACCCATCTCTGGGAAACATCCATACACACCCATTCACACTCATACACTGCGGACAATTTAGTCTACCCAATTCACCTATACCGCATGTCTTTGGACTTGTGGGGGAAACCGAAGCACCCGGAGGAAACCCACGCCAACACAGAGAGAACATGCAAACTCCACACAGAAACGCCAACTGACCCAGCCGAGGCTCGAACCAGCGACCTTCTTGCTGTGAGGCGAACGTGCTATCCACTGCGCCACTGTGAGGCCTACACTTGTCAATATGTTGTTTATTTAAGAACAAACCCAATGCTGCTTTGTGGATACAAGTTATAGGCTTTTGAATTCCAATGCTCTTCACATAAATAAAATACAAATAATATTAATTAAAAGAAATTCATATTCTATAAACCACTAACCACAGCTAATTATCAAAAGTCAGGTTTAGTACATGACCGTGAGAAGACCTGAGAGATTAAAGCTCTTTCCATAAGTGCTTGAAAAATGCACCTCATTTTATTTTTATCGCAACAATGCAGCTCCATCATCTGTAAACAGTCACGTTAATCTAATTACAAATTGAAAAAAATGCAAAAATCATATGGCGTGTCTCCCAGTTTGCATGTTTGAGAGGCAAACGTGCTCCTTATCTCAAGAGTATTGAAACGGCGCAGTCCAGCTGGGTCAACAACACACACGGAAAACCAGTTCATGCTTCAGCAAGAACAGATACGCCACTCATCCTAAAACATCGCCCATTTCATGCTCACAAATTATCGTGATTTTCAATCAGAGCAGGCAGAGGTCACCAAAATGGCATGTCACAGGATTTGTGGCATATTATACCATCAATCTAGCACATCATTATCAGCATTCCTACACGAAAAGATGTACATTTCAGAATTTGGAGGATTAATGTTCCCTTTTTTTTTTTTTACCCCCTTTTAATTTAGACTTAAAACGATTGGGATGGTTTCCAGGATCCTCCAACACTCATGCTAAGCTCTCAGCCTCTTGGTTTCCTGAATATCTTATTTTTTTGCAGTGTGATTATTATGCCATCAACCTGTTCTGAGAATTTTCATTGACTTATGGAGCACATTTAATGTTTTACCTTCTTTAAGTACCTAAATCTATTGTTTAATTGTGTAAAGGAAAAAAATAGCAGGGGGTGAGAGGGTGGGATTACTGATAAATAAGTACATTCCTCTATTGAATAGAGAGAAAACTCTATCGCCGCAATGAGTTATCTGTAATTAACTTCTGAGATAGAATCATTTTAGTCAGCGTAAAAGCGATTGAGATATTATTATTATTACATATTTATTATGACATTTACTGTATCTGGGTGAAGCTGTGAAATGAAATAAAAGCATGTAGAGCGAAACTTGGATAACTTGATTATTTCGGTTTGCTACTGGTGGCAGTGGCATCTCCAGTATAAAAACTCTCATGCTTGCAAGACAGAAACACAGTGTTTGTGGTTTAGGTTTTTAAAACCAGTGATCATTATAGCCCAAAACCTCATGTCGTCTCATTAAATCAGTTTGTCTCGAAAGCGAGACTTCATTGTGTCCATTGAGAACTTACTGAATAACTGGGTTGTTTTGGTTTGCTATTGGTGGCAGGTGCCATTTACATTTATATTTAGTGACTTGCAAATGAGGTATACAGCAAGCAAATATTCACATGTGCTTAAGTATTCACAGCCTTGACACTCCAAATGACACTCAAAAGTGAGCTCAGGTGCGTTCTGTTTTCACCGATCCTCCTAGAGATGTTTTTACCGCTTGATTGGAGTCCACATGTGGTAAACTCACTTGATTGGACAAGTTTTGGAAAGGCACACACCTGTCTATATAGGATCCCACTGGTAGGAGTGCATGTAAGAGCACTAAACAAGCCATAAAGGTCAAGGAATTGACTGTAGACCTCTGAGACAGAATTGTATTGACAAATCTGGGGAAGGGTACAGAAAAATTTCTACATCATTGAAGGTCTCAATGAGCACAGTGACCTCTATTATTTGTAAATGGAATATTGGAACCACCAGGACTCTTCTTATTGGGGGACTGGAGGATCGGGGGAGAAGGGCCTTAGTAAGGGAGAATCTGATGGTCACACTGAACAAGCTCTAGCTTTAAGCTGGGGTAAAACTGAACTTTTCGCCCCATAGAATTTTTAATCATACGTATGTATATGTGGCAGACCAAGTTTGTGCGACAAGTTTCACATGTTGCTGCTTGTAAGGTTTAAGCTTGGTGAACTCTGACCTGTGAAATCACATTATAAAATATTGATCATCTTGTTTAATCCTGCCCCTTTTCACAGCACCATACGACAGAACTTCACACGCTCAAACTCTAGTGTGACCACGGCTTTACTCAGTATAGCAGGGTTTTCCTGGAGACTTCAGCTCCAAACCTGATCAAACACAACTAAACCAACTAAGTGGGATCTGAAAGGGTCTCAATTAAAGACAGATGTGTTTCATTAAGGTTGCTGCTAAACTCTGCAGGAAGATAGATCTCCAGGCACAGGGTTAGATACCCCTGCTGTAGAGAAAGGGGAATCTTCCAGAAGAACCATCATCACTCCAGAACTCCACCAATCATGTCTGTATGGTGAAGTGTCCAGAAGGAAGCCTCTCTTCAGTAAGAGACACAACACAGCCCACCTGGAGTTTCTCAATAGGCACCTGAAGGACTCTCAGACCTTGAGAAACAGAATTCTCTGGTGTGATCAAACAAAGATTGAACTCTTTGGCCTGAAATGCAGTGGTAATCTTTAAGGAAACGAGGAAAGTATAGTGTGTGTTTTGTTGTTGTTGCTCAAAAGACTTCTGGGGAAAGTTAGGAGGATGCAGATTTGGTGGCTGCTATGTACCAAACATCAATGTCTTGAGCTTGATATGAGATTCAACCAGTAGCCAGTGACAGGATATAAAGAATGTGACATGGGCTCTCTTGAATTTGCTGAAAACAGGGGCCTGTAGCATGAATTCAAATTAGCTGCCTAGCCAGTTTAGTTTCTGTTTAGTGTCCACCAGTTCTAGGTTTTAGGTACCATGAAGGTAACTCAGCTGCTCCATAATACCATGGAAACAAAGAGTGATTAAAGTCGAGCTGCTTCATGTTGCCTGAAACCCAAGATTGGTGCAAACAACAGAATGATAAATCAAAAGCTGCAATTGTCTTGCACATGTTGTGAGGAAAGTATGGTGATGTGATCAGTAGTGAGTCTCCTCCGAATCTAGAGGGTGCTATCTCTCTCTCGAGTTGCACAGAACAACCAAATTTGCCCTAAAAATCCAGGAAATACCAGTCTATGGAAAATCCTTATAGCGTAGGATAAACAAGATTAAACTGCTTTCATTTGATTCAATTCATTACCACAACAACATGGTTTATCTGAGTTCTTTATCCCTAGTGCAAACTAAACTGAAACTTAACTGGCTAGCCCAGGCATGGGCATAGTTTGGTCCTGGAGGGCCGGTGTCTTGGAGAGTTTTTCTCTAACACTAATCAAACACACCTTAACATGCTAATCAGTGTCTTCAAGATCACTAGAAATCTATAGGCAGGTGTGTTTTGAGTGATTTGAATCATCCAAAGAGGTTTTATTGTGGTCTATTCAATTGAGCTGCAATAGTCAGCCTATTAATTACAAGAAGTCAAAAGAAGTTCCACAACGGGGGATGTATAACGACAAAAAGCGTAGGATAAAAAAAATCGTATAACATGTTATCTATGAGTTTATGGGCATCGGTCCATGGCGCCCAGCTACAACTCAGGATGCTGTTCAAATTCCTGCTGTTCCACACAGCGCCATCTGCTGTTTTATATTAAATAACATTATAATTGTGTATAGAGTGTGTGTGCAATACCTCAAGTTTTCACAGAGACAGCTCAATGAATGCTGTTCTTTATGTCCAATGTGCGACCCCCTTTTAGGAAGGGCCTGATCTTGTTTTATGTTCTGCAATGCAAACCTCCACAATGATGCTGTTTTTTGCCATTTGATCAACAAAGAAAGGAAATTGTTTGATGAGGGAGTGCAAAATTATTGAAATGAAATATTATAACAGCACTTTTTTTTAGAAATCAATTAATATGACTTACAATTTATAAGAGCATGAGACCACTGTTGAAGCGCAGCGAGAACTAGTATAAACTGAATGAAACTAAGCATAGCTTATTTTTATATGTTGTCTTGAAGGTAGCTTATGAAAAAGCGCTTGAGTTCAGATTGACCCTTGCTTCTTGGAAAATTAGGCCACTGTTTGAAAATTTTGTTGAGATTTAATTTCAAGCAGGGGATTTCGGCCACCGTTTCTCTTGATCTTATTGCTGCCTGAAGCAGTATTTCCCAATCCTGGTCCTTGAGGCACACCAGCACTACACATTCTCGAACTCTTCCTAATCAAGCACATCTGATTCAACTCATCAGAACATTAGTAACTTAGATTAGAGGGAAATCCAAAATATGTACTGTTGGCATGCCTCAAGGAACAGTATTGGGAACCACTGGTTTAGAGAAAATAACTGAGATCTCATTTGTGATTTTTCTTTCCTATAGGTCAAGGTCATGGTACAAAAAAAGAGCTGTAGTGAAGACCAAAAGAAAGCAAAAAAACCCGCATGTTTACACTGCAGACATCAATCTGCACCTAAGAGCAAAAAAGCATCAGGCTTCAATTGAGCCTGGAAGCTGCAAGACCGTTTATTAGCACTCGGTTTCACTTTCACCTCTTTGTTTGAATTCATCTGTCCTTTGGTGAATCACACACACACCCAAGGCGCTGCGAGGAGCGCGACCTTCCCTAGAACCACACCCCTGACTGCCTTTAAGAAAATGGCAGGTTGTTAATGTCATGAAGCTTTTGCAAGTCTATGTCGGCGAGTCATATCGCCTGCAGTCATGTCTGGCCTTTGCTCTGCTCTCCAGGCAGACCTACTATACCATCTAACACCTACTGCGGGTGATGCAGAGGACCTTTGGTGATGTGACCACGTACGTGAACAGAATCGAATGAGTCAGAAGCAATATAGAGCGTTAAGTTGAAAGGCACGGAGGCTTTTTGCTCCGGCACAGCTCCAGCGGGATAATTCCGAGCAAGCCTCATATAAGTTCATATATAATTTAATAATGCAATGGAGCCCAGTCCAGAGAGGTCTGTGGAAAAAAAAGGGGGTAACTTTATTTCAAGCAAATGTTTGCTCTGCTAACAACATCTACAAGATGGACGGGGTGCATTTCACTTCACACACTTCCGAGAGTCGAGTCATTTGTGCTCAATGATTCAAAAGGGAATTAACTGAAGATTATGGTGCTCAAAATGAAACCGTCTAAGCATGTCCTTTTCTGTCCAAATTGTAGCTGTGATAAGACATCTGATTGTTATTAAACCCAGCAATATGTTGTTTGAAATCCAGTCCCAAAAGCTAACGTAACTTTTTGAAATCCATTTCAGTACGAACTCAGTTCAGTCAGTGTGACTGCATTGATGTAAAAGTACAGCATCATATCTATTGCCATGTCTGAATTCTCTAAACAGTGAATGAGTGGTTTGAATGCTTGAATGTGTAAATAGTACGGTAATGCCTCTGACACATAACTTGCTTCAATGTGTGACATCCGGAAGGACGTAAAGATCAGAGTTTAAGAATGAATGTGTGCAATATCATAAATGCACCTTCTAGAGAATCGCACAGCCACTATCCTCCTGCAACACAGATAAACAGAGAACGGGGAAGAACATCATCACAGCACTGCACTCGTTATTCTGTCAGGAATGATAATGAGCCTGCGATGTAATAAACATTAATGTCTTGTTTTATGATCTACGAAAAAAAAAAAGGAGAAGACAAAATAATCAAACCGTGTCAATGTTTCCATCACGTTTCTGAATATTTTCTACCACATTTCATGGGCTTCATGAGTTTCATCAGTATTTATATTCAAAGCAGTCAAGTGCAATTACCTCATCACCCTAGGTTCTAGAACCAGTTTGATCAAGGCACCCATTGCATTTTAGTGGATTGAAACTGTTTACAGCATACAGGAGAGGCGGAGATTACATCAAGTCGGGTTTCACGGATAAGAAGGGATAGTCAGAGAGCAAAACAAAAAAAAAATCCCCAAAAACAAAAAGTGAAAGATTGTTATCTCTCATTCATGATGAATGTGTGGGACTGAATCCTTTATTGTTTATTCAAAGAGGGAAAGCCTGGCCTGCTCCTCATCTCCAATTATGACGCAGTGCCAAAACCAAACATTCCCCATTGCCACAGGGAGCTGCACGACATCAAGGTTCATGGTGATTTGGACACTCACTCTAGCTATTTATCCAGTGCAGAAGAATGTTTAATCCAGATGAATGCATGCTGCATCCCAGCCAGAAAAAAAAAAAATGTGAAAGGGCTCAGAGCAGTGATCTGTGTATATGCGCTTTCTTGGCCTTGTAATGACATCATTTAAGCTGGCGGACACACACACACACACACACACAAAGGCATTCACTCAGAAACGCACAAACTTAGACATAAACAGCGTAATTGCAATCATTGTTTTGTCCTGAGGACGTCTTGACAGTATGCATGCATGCGATGTTGCTGAAAACATCAATAATTACTGTGCGGTGGGATCCCAAAGACTACAAACAAGCACGTGTGCTTCATCTCAAATCCTGTAAACAATCAATATGCGTACTTATCATGCGCTATTTCAAGAACAATAAGACAACAATGATCTCAAAACCTGTCTGATAGCACAAATAACCCAATTTTGAGTTATTGTTATGAAAATCACCTCACTTGACCAGCCCTCAAAACACAAAACTTCATGTTGTATTTCAAAACCATCACTAGGGGATGCTCTTGCATCTAAGGGAGAGAAGGGGAAAAAAATCCTACCAGATAACCTTATGGATGGGAAAGAGTATAAATAACCAAGATGGTTAAATCCGTGCTGGTATCCACTTGTTTTGCTGTTTTAGAAATCCCAGCAAAAATAAATAAATAAATAAATAAAGCATTCATTTCATATGCAGAGGGAAATATGTTGCCATAGAAACCACAATAGCTCTTCCTGACCATTCCTCAAGTGACCACATGTGAATACTGGGTGTAATAGGTAATATATGACGTAAAAATGAGCTCTAGTGAACACTACAGAATGCTTACTGCAAAAGTATATCAGTCACTAATAATATGAAGTATGTACTAACTGGTAAAAGATGATTTTAAACTATACAACGTATGCATAACTTGGGATAGAGAAGTGAGCGGAAATGAGGTTAAAAGGAGCTCTGCATCATAGCAGACTTACCATATTTACTTCTGATACCATATCAATACTGGCTATGTCTATATTCATCCCCACTCCCACCGGAGGACCTAAAAAAACCAGACCAAACAATAGCAGTGACATTAGAGCTAATTAATTTTGTTAAGCACACTGTAATATGTGAGAGGCGTGAGACATTATTCACTCAACGTCAGCCTGATAACATCCGAGAAAAAAAACAACAAAGTAACCCCAAGCTCGCCTAAACACGCCGAATTCATTGTGACCGTAAATTCTCGGTTTGTGAATTTATTAGCTGCCATATCGTGGTAAGCGTCACCGGTGATACTATTAATGATTAATTTTGCCAAACGAGAAGAGCCACTCGGAGCTGCCATGAACGTGCAGATGTTCAAACTGCTGTTATGCGTCCATTCGTCAACTTTGCCAAGCATCGCTGGTGGGAGATCGCGTAAAATTAAAACAAGGGAACCCAAGTCCCATCTCCAAGCCTGGGGTATATTTGCGACATATTCGCGCGCATCTTCCATGTTGACGCGCGTACGGTTTCCACTATATCAAAGTTGAGAGCTGATGTTAAAAGGCTGACGTGACAGACCTAATTAAAACCGTGCGTTACCTCCAAAATCTGGCCTCAAGCGAATGTCATATCCTTTCAATAGTCTATCAACAGTTTCTTTTACGAGAGACATATTGCTTGGATCATTGACACTGCAAAGAGGGGAAAACACACACCGTTAGAGACGTCTCCTTAAAGAGCAGTGTACTTGTGTGTGTGGAGTACAGACCGCCATATGAAGTGTGAGGAGAGCTTACCTTTGCGCACACACCACGGCCACTATCACGGGAAACGTCCAGGCGCGCACGAAGCTCTTTTGTCTTATTCTGAAGATCGCCATACTTTTATATGTTTTCTGGTTTCCGTGAAGACAGAGAAGATCCAACTTAGAGTGCGCTGTGCAGTAATTCCTCTGTGGTGCGCATGCGTACATACTCCAGCGCAGCATCCAGAAGCGGTATGGTGCTGATGGTGTTCGAGGAGCACTTTCCGATCAGATACAGGGAGATATTAAAGGGAAAACAACGAAAACATCAAAGTGATGACAACTATAGTGTGTGCGAGTCAGGGAAAAAAAGCAGCACTGTCTTGTAAAGTGAGCTTTTTGTGTATTTCTTCCTCGTCTGTCCTCACATTTGACGTGAGACACACATCTGTCTTAATCTCTCTCTTTTTTTTTTTTTAATCATTAAAATATTTAAATATGAACTTTACATGGTTGTTGACTTATGCTGGTCTGCCTTTTGGAGAGGTGTAGACAAGCTGGATCCTTCAGAGGATCACCACCCCAATACGTCAAGGGGAATCCAAAGCAACCCCCTTACAGTGTGTGTGAAGGGCAGGGACCCTCAGCGGCTAAATAAATAGGCTGTGCAATTTATTTATACTGTCATAAGATTCACGACAGTCGTCTGTAGATTAAGTGAGAAAAAATCGAATGACATATTCACATATTAAGCTATATAAAATAAATAAATAAATAAATAAAATATTAATGGTGATAACGTGTGCACACATAAAGCTTTACAATAAAAAAGGGTCTATTCGTCAACAAAAAATGCCATTAATAATAATACATAAAAAATATATATATTTTTTTATTTTATTATTTTTTTAAAGAAAGGAACTACATGCTTTCTGCTCACTGAGACGTATGTAGTTAATATCTCTGTTTTAGGAGGTTTTTTGAAAATCTTTTACTTTTTGTTTTTACCGAGTCGTCTTATTGAGAGAGTAAGTAGGTAGTATCCTATACTGTTATAAATGTCCCACTGGTTTTCATTGCAAGCTTTTTTACTCTAGCCAAAATAAAACAAATAAGAAACAAATAAGACTTTCTCCAGAAGCAAAAATATTATAGGGAATACTGTGAAAAATGAATTCCTCTGTTAAACATCATTTGGGAAATATTTGAAAAAGAAAAAAAAAATTCACAGAAGGGCAAATAATTTTGATTATTGACTATATATATATATATATATATATATATATATATGAGCAATATCACAGAAGTAGCAGTGCGTTATGGCTGTATATCGGCACTGGTGGGAGGCGTGCATTGGCTCAAGGGCCTAAATGTTCCCTACCAGTGATGATATACAGCCATATCCCACTGCTAGTCGTGTGATATTGCGTTTTTACAACAGTTCGACGGCATAATCATGTATATAAAAAAGAAAATCAAACATGGAGAGTCTCAAAAATGCTTTTGTATGAGGAACTACTTTCTTCCACCGTTCATTCACATCTGCAGCTGATATCAGAACAGCAGAAACCGTTACTAATTCACCAACGTCACTTTAGAGCTAGTATTTGAATGATTCTCTAGCGTAATGTATAAAATGATGACAAAACAGGTGATTTTGCTCACATTTTAAGATTATAAGGCTGAATGGCATTAAATGCCATCTCAGTCTACAAAGATTTCCCAGTATTTCTCTATTGCAATCAGGAATTCACAATAATAAACCCCAAAAATGCCAAAGCAAAGCAAACACTACCAGATTACTATAGTATAAATACCAAACTACAAAGTACAAAAGAGAGAGATCAACTTAGAAGATCACTTACCTGTTTTATAATGATTTGATCAGCTGTGGTTTGAAATTTACGCTGAGTTTTTCTCCCCTAAAGACTTATTATGCGCTCTCTGTCGTCATCTTGCGGCGGAACGTCAATCGTTTTTGCTCTGCTCAGTATGACAGGTTGATGGCCGCCAACGTGGGCTGAATCTTCAAAATTATAAATATCTAAAATAGGCACTGTCCTTATAAATAAACTTCATAGCTGCAATCTAAACAACTACATTCTTGTCTAAAAAAAGCCTCAAAAGTACATTATGTTGTCCAACAGCTGCAATATTTGGCAAACTGTAGTGACTATTGATCTGCTGTCACTCTATGTGGGCGGAGTAATACACAAGGGTGAAGAGGCTGTACGAGTGTTGTTATTATGGGAATATCGCACGGCTATGAGATCAAGCTATCAAATTCGAGAACCAAACATAACTGTTGTAAATATATATATATATATATATATATATATATATATATATATATATATATATATATATATATATAGAGAGAGAGAGAGAGAGAGAGAGAGAGAGAGAGAATTATAATGAGGGAGCAAGATCTTTGCCAATTCAATGGTCAACATCTTTGGTTATAGTTGTATTTTTAGAGATGCTGCTGCTCAAGTACTGTAAGCGAACTGTTCCACTGGCTACTGATGTTGATCTCGAGTTGGCTTTGTGTCCTTTATGTATGTAGGCTTCTGGTGCGTGACAAATGTGCTGGCTGCTGCGAAGAAATGGTCAAAGGAAGGATTGCTTCTGTGTGCATCAATTGATCGCACTAGCATCTGCAATCATTAGATCCATGATCAGCCCTTTATTCATCTTAGCTTGAGCGAGGAGATGTCAAGGTTAAAACCACAAGCTGCCATGTGTTTGGGACCTGACATAGATGCTGGAGGACAGGTCTACCTTGACTGCTCTCATCATGCTGAAGAAGATGCAAGAGAGCATTGTGGCTAGCTTCGTTTGATGTTGTTTCCAATTGAGCTTCAGTACTTCATGCAGTAAATTAGCTTAGACTTGAATAGAATTTTTAAGTCGGAACGAAATCAAAATTTACTGTTCTTATTTTTATATGTATATAATGTATTTCATTCATTCACTTTCTTTTCGGCTTTATTCCCTTTATTAATCTGAGGTCGCTACAGCGGAATGAACCGCCAACTTATCCAGCATATGTTTTACGCAGCGGTGTTATGTTTTGCAACCCATATGTTTTGCAACCCATCATTGGGAAACATCCATACACTACGGACAATTTAGCTTACCCAATTCACCTGTACCGCATGTCTTTGGAATTGTGGAAGAAACTGGAGCACCCGGAGGAAACCCACGCCAACACGGGGCAAACATGCAAACTCCACACAGAAATGTCAACTGACCCAGCCAAGGCTCGAACCAGCGACCTTCTTGCTGTGAGGCGATTGTGCTACCCACTGCTATAATGTATTTGTACACTTTGCCCATGTTCTCCCCGTGTTTGTGTGGGTTTCCTCCGGGTTTCTGGTTTCAGGCCCACAGCCCAAAGACGTGGTACAAGTGAATTGAATAAACCAAATTGGCTGTAGTGTATGAATGAGTGTGTGTGTGAATGTGAGTGAGTATGGGTGTTTCCCAGTACTGGGAACATGGAAATGCCTTTAGGGAGGGGCCATGAGTGCGTTTCTAATTTCTGCTCTGCCTTTATTTATTCTTCAATATATTTTTCATTGTGTTAGTAACACCCATCTTCCAACAGTCCATCTGTATCCCAAAGGGCGAAATCATGCACCACCCTATTATTTCAGGACTGTTTCAAGTTCATGTACATCATGATAGAGGTCTTAACTTCTGTTTCATGTCGACTTACAACATAATTCTAAAATATTGTAATTTGTAACAAGGTTGTATAGATTGTTGTATCACAAAAATTGCTTATTAAATCCGTGATTGGATATGCCAAGGAAGTGCTCTATGTTTTTTGTGTAAGGATTTATCTATTCCTTGTGGCTGTGTCAGGAACATTGGCTCAGCAAGGGTTCTGTAAGACATTTACCATCATTTTACACATGCTAATTAAAAAGAACAAAGCATTTCTATGCTGTTGTTACAACCAACTATAACAGGGGTCAACAAACTTGTTCCTGGAGGGCCAGTTGTTGCTAGAAGGTATACAGCTGCAGACGAAAGTTAACGAGAATTATTCATATTATTTGTTAAATTACCTATTACTTGTATTTTATTAACATATACCACTATCCCAATTATCAAAGCAATGTAAAAACAGCAGTAATTATACCAAGTATTATTTATATTATTTATTAAATTAACTATTAAATAGTATTTTCTTAACGTCTACTCTTACACAAACCCTCAAAGTAATGTAAAAATATTAACAGGGGTCACCAATCGTGTTCCTGGAGGGCTGGTTGTTGCTAGAAGGGATACAGCTGCGGATGGAAGTTAACGAGAATTATTTATATTCTTTATTAAAATTACCAATTAATTGTATTGTATTAACATCTACCACTATCCCAACCATCAAGGTAATGTAAATACAGTAATTATACCAAATATTATTCAAAATATTTATTAAATTACTCATTAAATTGTATTTCATTAACATCTACCCTAACCCCAACCTTAAACACAACCCTCATCTTAATGTAAAAATATTAACAGGGGTCACCAAACTTGTTCCTGGAGGGCAGGCTGTTGTTAGAAGGGATACAGCCACAGACAGAAGTTAACAAAAATTATTTAAATGAATTGTTAAATTACCAATTAATTGTATTGTATTAATGTCTACCCCTATCTCAACCCCTAACCCAACCATCAAAGTAATGTAAAAACAGTAATTATACCAAATATTATTCATATTATTTATTAAATTGTATTGTTTTAATGTCTACTTTTACCCAAACCCTCACAGTAGTGTAGAAATATTAACGGGTCACCAGGCTTGTTCCTAAAGGGCCGGTTGTTGCAAGAAAGAATACAGCTGCAAAAAGAAGATAACAAGATTTATATTATTTATTAAATTACCCATTAATTGTATTTTATTAACATCTACCCTAACCCCAACCTTAAACACAACCCTCACAGTAATGTAAAAATATTAACAGGGGTCACCAGACTTGTTCCTGGAGAGCCGGTGTTGCAAGAAGGGATACAGCTGCAGACAGAAGTTAACAAGAATTGTTTAAATTATTTATTAAATTACCCATTAATTGCATTTTATTAATGTTTAACCCCACACCAACCCTCACAGTAATGTAAAATATTAATTATTATTGAACAGTGTCACAAAAATTATGCTACATTGAAGTATCCACACCTGTATCCCATATAGACTTTACCCCGCTGTCCTGCAGAGTTTAGCTCCAACCCTAATCAAACACACCTGAACAAGATGACCAAGGTCTTACTAGGTATACTTGAAACTTCCAGGCTGGTGTGTTGAGGCAAGCTAGAGCTAAACTTTGCAGGGACACCGGCCCTCCAGGACCGAGATAGGTGACCCCTGAACTATAAGGTTAGGGAGGAGGTCAAACATCCAGCCCTGTAAATAATCAATATGAGTAAGTAGCAGCCATTGCCCTACTAGACAAACTCCAGCTCTGTACCATCAACAAAGAGTCTTTCCTTCTCCACAGACTCCTCTTCATGAGTCATCAACAAAATCCTTTTAAGCCCCTTTCAGATTATACAATTTTGTCATGGTTTGCTTGTCGTAGGATGCCGTGGGAATGTGTAAGCAACCAATTGGCGTTGGGATGCAAGATTCAATCGTTTCTTCTTATGTAGCGTGTCATAGTGCGCAACAACTGATGCCATGTCTGCAATGCTTCATGATGCTATTGGAAAACGTCTATTGCTGCATCCCAATTCGCATACAAATACTATGCCCTAAAGGTTTGTACTTTTTTGTGAAGGAAAAGTACATACTTTTGAGCGTGTAACGGAAGAGTATGCAAGCTATGGGACATACTACTTCCTCGTTACTACAATTATGTTGCTTAGTTACATCCCCTGTCAATCATCTCGACACATCCACATTTCGTTCATATTTAATTACCTACCTTTTTGGAGAAGCAGGATAGTCTGCCATTCGCGAGTCTTTCATGTATTGAAATCTCCTCAGGTGTTTGGATAATCATGCATTCAGAAGTTAATCTCCAAATGTATCTTGATATAAGTTCACATTGTTGTTGCAGATGAAATATAACACGTAAAACATGATTTAAATATTTTTCAGTAGGCTAGATGTTAATTAATAGTCATTCAAACAACTTTACCGAAGACTCTCTACTTGACGATTGGTCTCGCGTGTCCACCATGTTTGTTGTTTAATTACACTTTTT
>CAIGQW010001906.1:1680037-1710914 GCA_903798125.1 Danio choprae | reverse complement strand
TATGGGGGAAACTTCTGTCTGTGGGGAAACACTCGATTGACAATTACAGAGACATTCGAAATTTATATGGATTAAAGATGACAGAACGTATGTTGTAGATGTCATGCAATGATTGATCGCGAAGTAATGTCTAACACAACACTTAAAGATTTTTTTCTAGGCCAGTGATTCTCAACCACATTCCTGGAGGTCCACCAACACTGCTTGTTATGGATGTCTCCTTTGTCTGTCACACCCATTTCAGGTCTTTCAGTCTCTACTAATGAGCTGATGATCCATATCAGGTGTGTTTGGTTAAGGAGACATGGACAATGTGCAGATGGTGGTCCTCCAGGAGTATGGTTGAGAAACACCGATGTAGACAAACTTGCATAATCTGACTAGGCATGAGACGATAACCAATAAAGATTTTCTGTTGTACCACCAACATTCCATTAACTTTCCACCAACATCCAAGCATGCTATGGACCTAAACAGTGCAGTATTGTGTTCAGTGGGAAAAGTTGTTGTTTTTTACCAAGACATTCAAAAAGAGCAGTAATCACAATCCCGTCATACCGTAAAATCTTGATTTTTTTTTATTTAAGGTTATTATACCGTCAAAATCTTATGCCGGCCCATGGCTAAATCTGACACACTGTCATAACCGACAACAAATATTGTGTAATCTGAACATAGTTTAACTCCAGTTCTCCTCACACATAACAGGGGACATTGAAGTCATTGTCATCAGCTTCTTCCTGCAAATCCATGTATGATGTCCCATATTAGCCAGTCAACCAGATGTTCGTGTACTTCAGCTGTCTCAAAACCTCCTTGAACATTATCTCAAAGACCAATGTCTGTACAATCTCATATCCCTGAAAAAAATGGAGAGAACTACAACACACAGAACTAAAATACTGCTTCTTACCTCAATTTGCCAACCAGACCGAATCAACCAGTAGCTCCTACCACCTCTTCTGGGAGGCTCCCAGTCACTGTTCCAAGCAATTAAAATGTTTCTTCTTCAGTTGGGAGGCTGATTCAGCCTTGTGTACAACCCTTTTTTCCCCCTTTGGACACCAAATTAGCACTGCATGTCACCTCAGCTTTTTCTTTCCCTTTCTCAGAGTAACTCAGTTCAGAGTGAACACAGCAAGCCCCATATCTGCACATGCTATGAATTTAACATGTATTTTCCAATGTAACTTCCATTATTTCCACTTTAGTGTAATTTCCAGGTTGAGCATGGTTCAAATTCTGGAGTTTACGATGGGAGGCTTGGCAGTACCAAATACCTGTGAGTATAAAGAGGCATAGATAATAAGCTTTGTAATGAAAACTTATTGTATACAGGCCGAATGCAGCACAGGGAATTGAACATTACAAGGTTATGGTTTTGTGTGTTTGGAGATCTAACATCTGCTTCAAGTACAACCCAGGGACCAAACGTATAGTTTGGAAATTATCTGCATCCTCTGATTGAAAGAAGAGACTGGCTAGTTACTGAGCAATTTCATTCATTCATTTTCCCTCAGCTTAGTCCCTTTATTCATCAGCGGTCACCACAGCGGAATGAACCGCCAACTTAAGAAACATCCATACACACTCATTCACACTCATACACTATGGCCAATTTAATTTATTCAATTCATTTATACCACATGTATTTGGACTGTGGGAGAAACCGGAGCACCCGGAGGAAACCCACGTGAACACGGGGAGAAAATGCAAACTCCACACAGAAATGCCAACTGACCAAGCCGGGATAACCTTCTTGCTGTGAGGCGACAGTGCTAACCTAGCCACCTTAACTTAGCCACCATGTCTGCCTACTGAGCAATTTGTTTGTGGAAATGCCTCACAAATCTCACAATTCAAAATCACAATTACAATTGTTACAACTAATATAAACTGCGAAAATAAATGAAAATATGTCAGTTATAATAGTTAGCTAATACATGCATGAGTCAATCAGAGGTGTTGGGTATTTTTTTGAATGAGACATTGTTTGTGTAGTAATGAAAAACAGAACAAGCTAAATACCGGCCTCAATAGATATAATTTTTTTAGGCCTTTGTTGTCAGGCATGTTGTAAACGCCAGCATACTAACAACTAATGATCTATAACTTAATGATCTATATGCTTATTTATGTATTAATGTTGTTTTTTTATTTATTTTACTCACTTGGACTGATTGGTACTATCACACAAGACGTGTGATCACACGCGAGTGATTTACATGCTTTTAAATCAGACATCTTGTGGTGCTATTTGCGTGAATGACCCGATTTGAGCGAACGACAAGGTGTGAATTTAACGTGTGATTCGCGTAAATCGCTTGAGTTGAAAAATCTGACCTTTGGCGAACACTCGCGGCACGTTAACCAATCAGGAGCTTGCTCTAGTAGGGGCGTGATTATGACGTAGCACCTGTAGTTGGTGTCCTGAAGGGAAATCCTCCTACCGACATGGGACAACAGCTCATCAAACAGGGACCGGGTCACCACTGTGGAATGAACTGCTAATTACTCTGAGAGTACACTAACTTGTGAACCCCCAGTGGTGGGAAACACACATACACTCTCTTATTTACACACCATGACCAATTTAGCTTATACAGTTCACCTATACCGGATGTCTTTGGCCTATGGGTGAAACCGGAGCACCCGGATGAAACCCACACAAACATGGGAAGAACATGCAAACTGCACACAGAAATGCCACCTGGCAGAGCTGGGACTTGAACCAGCAACCTTCTTGCTGCCAGGCAACAATGATAACCACTCAGCCACCTCTATTTTATTGAAATGTATTTACTTTTGCTTAGATCAGTAGTGTTTAAGCTGTAAAAGCATATTCACATTAACAACATTCAAGATGTACAAATAATAACCAGGATGTGCATCAGTAGTGTTTACCCATACTATTGCTCATACTTTGAATGTGGGAGTTCTCATTCATGCGAGTGACAGTCACGCAGTCTGAATTATCAAAGACTTGATCTGAGAGAATGGCCGACGTGTTGCAGGCGCTCGGATATATTTGGCATGCTAAATTTCTGGACCTGTCAACGATTCAAAATGATGCTGTGTGAAAAGAGTTCTGACTGAAAGAGCAAGATACAGGGTAGTGGACAGTTCAGGGAGGAGTTCATTCATTCATTCATTTTCCTTCGGCTTGGTCCCTTTATTCATCAGGGGTCGCCACAGCGGAATGAACTGCCAACTTATCCAGCATATGTTTTACACAGCGGCTGCCCTTCGAACTGCAACCCAGTACTGGGAAACACCCATACACTCTCACATTCACCACGCCAACACAGGGAGAACATGCAAACTCCACACAGAAATGCCAAGTGACCCAGCCGGGACTCAAACCAGGACTTACTGTGAAGTGACAGTGCTAACCACTGAGCCACAATCCATGTTCCCTGCACCTCCCCAATCTTCTCTTTGCCCTTTAGCCACAAATCAACTCCCATGCTGGAAAAACTCCACACACACTCTCCCATTCACACACTATGACCAATTTACTTCATCCAATTCACCTTTATTGCATGTCTTTGTACTGTGGGGGAAACGGAGCACCTTGAGGGCACCCATGCAAATACAGGTAGAACATGCAAACCCCACAGAGAATGGGTTTGGGAACTCAACAGTGGTGGGACAACAATACTACCCACTGAGCCACCACGCCACCCATTCCTATATAATGTACTTTATTGTCTGCATGTTCCTATATTATAGTTGCTTAGTTACACCACAATATGTCTATATTTATTTACATAATAATTATAGCTCAGCTTGGCCTGATATAGGCTTTATTTTTTTCTTCTAATGTGCCAAGTACATGGCTTGTTTGGTGCGGAATTAATCCTGTTCTGAGTTTCTATAGTTTGACCAAGTTTCCTCTTTTATTTTTAAATCATCATTAATCCATCTTCAGTTTTTACCTGTCTTCTATTGAGTTAATCCTAATTCTCTCTATTTACCGTATTTCCTCAATTTGCTTGGTTAATTTAAGTTATGTTATTAAGTTAAAATTGGATGTCTGTTAACGCCAGTCTTGCTCTGGCGATCTTGCAAGGTCACACTCTTCCTGCCACGACTGCCGTTCCTGCACTTAATCCCACCATGGCCACTGTTCCTGATACTCGGTCCATCATGGTTGTCATTTCAGAGTCTATCCCTGCCATGGCCACCACTCCAGGGCCTTGACAGCAATCTGTCCAGAGTCTGGTTCCATCCTGACAAACTCAGCAGGCAAGCATTGTAGACTGGTGTCATATGTACCTCATCCACCATTGTGCCTTGGTGTAAGTATGAAGAGCTCTGACTCTTACAACTCAGCTCTATAGTCCACTCCAGTCCAGGTCTTCACAAATAAGTCAACCCTGCCTGCTTCCCCATGGTGGTCCAAGAAGCCAGTATGGGGGTGTGGTCTTCGGCCCCACAAAAATAGTTTTCCACTCTATCTTCTCCATCATGGTGGTCTGGAAGCCACCCCTTTGTTAGAGGGCTATATGACAGGTCTTGCTTATGTGTTTTTGTCCTGGGATTTTACATAAATTAGTAAGTAAAGTTGGCTGTCCATTTTGTAGTCAGTCTGTAGTCTTTTGTAAATGAGATAACTGTCCCCAGGTGTGTCTTGTTAGCTAATGTATCTGTTTCCATTGTTAGTTTTATGTCTATTTAAATGTAAATGTTGTTTTTGCTTCTCCATAACACCCCAAAGTGACTCAATAATATTTGGATCTGGTGACTGTGCAGGCCATGGGAGATGTTCAACTTTTACTTTCAAACCACTCTGTCATCTGTCTTACTTCAGGACAGCACCACCTTCAGGATACAATGTTTGAGCCATTGGATGCACATGGTCCTCCAGAATGGTAAGGTAGTCCTTGGCAGTAATGCACTCATCTAGCACAAGTATTGGGCCTAGAGAATGCAATGATACTGCAGCCCAAAACATCACAGATCAACCACCATGGTTCAGTCTAGGCATGCAACAGTCTGGGTGGTACGCTCCTTTAGGGCGTCTCCAGACTGTAACTCTCCCGGATGTGGGAAAGACAGTGAAGATGGACTCGTCAGAAAACAATACGTTTCACATTGTCCACTGTCACGCTCAGGTTGTAGGACATGAAGGCACAGGAACACAGGATTAAACGAACACAAATTTAATAACAAACACTTACTACAAACACAGGCACTGGAAGAAACAGGAAACTCTGGGAGGACATGGGGTGACGACAGCATGAACAGAACGGCACGTAGACAATACATCAGGCATAGACACTACACTACCGGACAATGAATACAACAAACAGAAGGGTATCAATACACAAGGGCTAATGGGACAGATGATACACAGGGAAAACGGCGAGAAAACAGAACAAAGAAATCACATGACAAGGGATAAAGCACATGGAACACAACAACAGGACAGACACCTGACATCCACAGCCCATTTTTGCTGCTGGCACAATTGAAACCAATGTTTGGCATTGGCACGATTGACCAAAGGTTTGGCTATAGCAGCTTAGCCATGTATGTTTACCCTGTGGAGCTCCTGATGAACAGTTTAGGTGGAAACAGGGGATTTGAGGTCCACATTTATTTCTGCAATGAGGTGAGCAGCTGTGGTTTTATGTTTTCCAGACAGCTTCTTCTTGCATCCACAGTTACTCCTGCTGGATATGGTTCATCCTTCTTGGTGGTTTGCTAACATTAGCCTGGATACTGTGGCTCTTGATACATCACAAAGACTTGCTGTCTTGGTCACAGATGCAATTTGTCCTCTTTTGAACTCTAATATGTCACCCATAGTGGTTTCTGCTTTGCAATATTTTAAGCAAAACTGTGCTATTACTCTGCTAATTAAACCTTCACACTCTTCTCTTACTGGTGGAATGTGCAATCAATGACGATTGGCCACCAGGCTGGTCAAATTCATCTATGAAACCTCCAACATTAAATTGGCCAGTGTTTCCGTTTCATTTGTTCTGAGATTCACTTTTTATTTTGGTGATCACACAGACTGAGATGTCAAAGTGAAAGTTTTCTTTATTTTATAAAAGCAAGGTTTTGATGTATATCAGCAAATAAAAAAAGAATCTTCACCGCTTTTTGTCTTACTCTTATCTTTATGACCAAAATGACTATTTGAATGTTTGAAGGTTTTTCACTGGCATTAGAAAAAAGCATGCATGCGTGCTTGTAGACATCACTGTTTGAAACATTTATGCAGTGTATATTGCATACTTTTAATAATACAGCATTTAAGTCAAATTAATAAAGGCTCATCATCACAAAGTTATTCTCACAACAACAGATGGGTGTGCATGCAGTAAATCACTGATTCATGGATGTCTCACTCTTGTAGTACTTGTACTTTCCTGTGAAACATCTAATAATGAGCACTGTCATCAAAACAAACGCCACAGCTTTTTTTTATCCGATCAGACTTTTTTCCAGGCAGACTGGTTAAGATTGCTGCCCAGAAATCCTGTATTTTTAAACCAATCAATGGATTAATCTGCTGAAGTGTTTCCAGTAAGTGTGACATGCATCAGGAGTTTAGCCACAGGTCCGTAGGTGGTGCTTGGCGTGATGGCTGAGACTGAGACTAGGTACAGTTCAACTACTGAGAATGTGATTAAATTCCTGGGTACTGCCTTTAGTCTCCATGGCAATCCTGATAGTTGCATACAATGGTACTCAGTTCACCTCAGTGGTTTTTGCAGACTTTTAAAAGCACAAGATGCAAGACAGGCCTAATTCTGGAACATTTCTGTCACAGAGTGGCTCAGCTGTACCAATCAATCAATCATGCCTTCCAAGGTGTGTCTCCATATCAAGTGGGAGAAGGTTGGGAACTAAGCTTAACATTCTACATTCATGGACAGGTGAAAAAGACACAGGGAAAACAAGAGAGCATACTAACCACAAGCACAGTGCTCAAAATCCTGTGCTGGATGCAGGAAAAATAAAATAAAGTTAAAGCTTCCACGTACAGCTCAAAAAGGGCATCCTAGATTCTCTACTCCTGTAACAGTAGAGAAGAGATCAGGGCCCAACACATTCTGACTCATTGATGGGAAATGCAGAATACTGCTCCTCTGGCATACTTACCTGTAATGAAGACATTGCCATTAACACATTCCACCATACAAACAAAACTACATACAGACCTGTGGAAAACCTTTTCATATCTTCAAAGAGAACTAAGCTAAGAGCTACAGTTTTATACATGGTACAAAAATGTTGTATTGACTAAATAGTTGCCCAAGATGTTACAACATTTACATATTTTACATATTTTACATTTGTACATACTATGTACTTCCATTACATTAATGGTCTGTTTCCACTGAGTGGTACGGTACGGTTCAGTACACTTTTATGCCCATTTCCACTGTCAAAAGGTACCTGAAAGCGAACCGTACCGTACCACTTTTTGGGTACCCTTTTGGAAGGGTACAATAAAAGGGTTTCTTTGTAATCTCTGATTCTGCAATCTCATTCTTCCCAGAACTTTAATAGCTCAATGCCTGCCATTTCCTAATCTGCAGGCACTCCAAACAGTTGACATTAGTCAAATTCGTCCATTTTCTCCTGACACACATGAACACCTGTCTTTTTTCAGAAAACAGAATATTTCCTTTGCACTTTTCTTTGACTTTCAAATGAAAGGTTTGAAAAACATAAAGAGCCCCCACTTTATGAAGCACCCTCTTCTGTTCTAAGTGCATTTATGCTTTGGATTTGTGTACACTAAAAAAACAGATTATTTTAGATGCATCTCTTGACATGATTTTCATGCTACTTATGAAATAGCAATTCTGATATGTGTAACACACATTACACAAACTAAATGTTGGCTAAATGTTGGTTACGAGTTCTCTTAATGGCCACACTATGTAGCAGAAATATGTGTAACAGAGGCCTGCTAGTGAAGTGCAGGTAAACCTCACTCCTCTGATCTCTAAAAGGTGCTCTAGCGACAGAAGCTACAGGCCATGGTCTTTAGCCTCCTTGTTAGATCAACCAACTCCCATGCTGAGAGTCGCCGATTTGATCCCAGCATGGTGCAAGTTGGGTGGCGTAGGACTGGCAAGGGTTATATTGGTGCCGTGACCCGGATGGGAGTGAGGTTTAGGAGGGTGAGTGTAACAGAGGCCAGCTAGTGAAGTGCTGTGCAGATAAATCTCACTCCTCTGACCTCTAAAAGGTGCTCTAGCAACAGATGCTAAAGGCCATGGTATTTAGCCTCATTTTTAGAGCAACCAACTCCCATGCTGAGAGTCGCCGGTTCGATCCCAGCTCGGAGTGGGTTGGGTGGTGTAGGACTGGTCGGAGTTACATTGGTGCCGTGACCCGGATGGGAGTGAGGTTTAGGGGGATGGTTGTAACAGAGGCCAGCTAGTGAAGTGCTGTGCAAGTAAATCTCAGTCCTCTGACCTCTAAAAGGTGCTCTAGCGACAGATGCTAGCGGCCATGGTCTTTACTTTAGTCTCTTTGTTAGAGCAACTGACATACACTATGGACAATTTAGCTAATCAAATTCACCTATAGTGCATGTCTTTGGGGAAAACCAGAGCACCCGGAAGAAACCCATGCGAACACGGGGAGAACATGCAAACTCCACATAGAAATGCCAACTGACCAGCGACCTTCTTGCTGGGAGGCGACAGCGCTACCCACTGTGCCACCGCACTGCCTCAGCGGGGGTTACATATGCAATAATTACATTAAAAAGAAAATAAAAGAAATAAGTCAATATTATACCTTCAACTTGTAAATAAACATATTCCTTTCAGTGTTTAATGGATTTCTTATCTTCTCACAATTCCAGTGTTAAACCAACCAGAACAGAGTTTCTCACTGAATCACTCATATATATGTATATGTCTTTATGTAACCTCTGTTAGATTATTAGAGAATTTCCATAAGTAGTATAATTAAATAATGAGTGAATGTAAAAGCAATTGTTAGAGATAAAAATTGGGCTACAATTGGATTAATATAAATTAAAACCCAAAAGGCAGTAAGGTAATGCAAAGTCTGAGTAAAAATAATGGTGCTTTCAGACATCTGTATAAAGTAGCATTGAACTTTGTACTTGAGAGATGAGGTGAGTGAAGTGAGATATCTCTAAATGTATAATTATCTATGTTCATTTTGTAAGGAAGGCTGCCTGATAGCACATCAGTAATAAGACATTTCAACATGTCTAATGTCTGTATCATTAAAGTAAAGCTCTCTTTCAGGTGGAAATTTGAATATGTGTTAACCTCACCTTGAGCAGAGTCATCACTGCATTCATTCAGTTATCTTCCAACCTCTACTTAGTGGCCATGTGTTTTCCCTGTGCTTTGATGCTCTCTAATTTTGGAAGAGAAACACATGTGTCCATGCCAGTACTATTGATGCCTTCAACCTTGACAGTACAGCTAACTATCAGCCAACCACAATGCCATATTACCTTTCTCTCAGCCAGAACAGAGGCCACCTGGTGTCTTTTTCAAGGCCATGTTGACTTTACTTTAATTGACTGTACTTTTCTAAATCAATCAGCTCAAAAGTATACAGCACTGTGTTTATATATATGTGTGTGTGTGTGTGTGTGTGTGTGTGTGTGTGTGTGTGTGTGTGTGCAACAGAAAAAAGCAAATCAAACATGTTTGGAACAAGTAAAGGGTGATGAAGGGCATGAACTAGCCCTTTAGTAAGGTATAGTAAGGTAAGCAAGGTATAAGTATACTTTTAAGTATATTGAATGTACTGAAGTAAGTAAAATAACATCTATTTACTTAGTGAATAGCGATTGGGTCTATAGCTGACCTTTAGTATATAGAAGTATACTTTTAGGTGATCTAGAAGTGTAACTTAACAGTACACTCCTTAACCGGTTTAGGAGAGTGAGGGTAACAGAGGCCAGCTAGTGAAGTGCTGTGCAGGTAAATCTCACTCCTCTGACCTCTAAAAGGTGCTCTAGCGACAGATGCTAGAGGCCATGGTCTTTAGCCTCTTTGTTAGAGCAACTGACTCCCATGAGGAGAGTCGCCGGTTCGATCCCAGCTTGGAGCGGGTTGGGTGGTGTAGGACCGGCGGGGGTTCATTCATTCATTTTCTTTTTGGCTTAGTCCCTTTATTAATCAGGGGTCGCCACAGCGGAATGAACCTAGCTTAACAGTAGGTAAAGGGTCATGAAACCCTCGACTAAATTTTCTGAGATTTAAGCATATATATGTGTGTTGAACATCAATTAAGATAACGTTAGCATCTGCAAGCTTTAATTGTAGGGAACAACTGGCTAATTTGAGCTTTTCTTTCCTAATTTCATCTTCGGGGTTTAAAATCTAAATGGGACCAGCTAATGATAATGTAGTATATGATTGCAAGTAATTTGATGACGCATCAATGGCTAATTATTTTTATTGAGACTGAATTTTATTATCTTACGAGAAGACACGGCTTCTGAATTATTCGGTCAAGGTGTTAGACCGCACAGTGGTTAAGTCTTCATGATGGATCATTGATAGGTATTAAGGTATTGTTGGTGCAAAACTCCCAAGCAGCTGTAAAAGTGTAATTTGTAGTTGTAAAGAAAAGCCACAAATGTGTATCAGTAAATTTGTACTCGCAGAGAGAAATGTGTAGGTATTTTTTGTCTCCAACAAGCACAACGCAACGTTTACACCTTTTCAAATCCTTCAGTGCAGGTGCACAAATCCCATTGGACGAATCACAAATAAAGAAACTCATCCGCTCATGTTTATTGCTACTATTGTTGCAGTGAATATGGTGCAAAACACATTCACACACCTGCATCCAAAAATGTGAAGTCACAGACAACACTTGCACATCTGTAGATTAGAATGTCTATTCACGCAAAGAGAGTTGCATGCATGTAGAAAGTTTGACTTTTTTTTTCTAAGCACAAACACACTACGTTACTGCAACGGCTCGAATCTGCCTCTAGGGGTCTCAAGTGCTGTTTTTCACTTACAAATCTACGTTTCGCGCTCTCGTTCTTTTGCCCCGTACATCAATGTGATATTTGGTGCAAAAGTGACTTGTGTATCTGCCAACCCAAACGCGGGCTCTGTCTGGAGATCAGAGAAATTCAGCCAATAGGGGATGGGGTGTGACGTCATCGCTCTAGCGTTGCGGCGGCTGATGGGAAAAGTCGCTGCGTTCGAAACCCTAACCTTCACGAGATTCGCCGTATCTATACTTAATTTGCATTTGAATATGCCTTCTTAACTATTTCATAGTACACGGTAAAATCCGCTGTGTTAATTAAGCTGTGTTAGTCTGCATTTACTCATAATGAGTTAATTTTACAAGAAATGGTGAAAGACACCCCCTTGTGTTGGTGAAAATGATCAGAGTTGTATTGTGCGTCGTTAACTTTGCTCTGTTAAGCTCCGCCCCTCAATCTACCCCCTAGCAGAGAACGTATTTGGAGTTTCGTCATCGCCATTTTCTGCTCCCTCGTGTGTATAGGTGTTTAACCTAGTAAAACATAATTTTATCGATTTATGTGAGTAAATGTGCTAATATTACGGCATATGTTGTACTTTGATGCGTTTTGTGCAATTTTGTTAATTAAAACATCGAATATGAGTCACTTTGTGACTATGTCATTTGATAGATTTCATCAGTGGGGTAACGTTAAAGATGAAACTTAAACAATGCCAATGATCTTAAATCGTTTTTTCTTTTTGTGCGAGTTTCTTAATCTCGTTTTTACATTTATTTAGATTTGAACGGTGAACTCTCTGAAGAAGACGATACATTTAGACTTGAAGTTTTTTTGGGGCAAATGGCAAATCTGCGATGTTCCAGATAGGTCAGTATTTTGTTGTTTTAACATGTATTAAGATGGTACAGAAAAAAGTTATATGATATAAACGTATGTAGTGTTAAATTAACTGTCTCTTTATGGCTGTCGAGCTCACTGTTGGTTAAATATTTCCAGTTACATTTCAAATAACTTACTAATTAACGTTATTCTGTTAAGAAGTTACGTTTAAACAGCACATTAGTGTTGTCATGATACTGTATTTCGGTACCTATCGGTACTGAAATTTTAAAAACGTCCATTTCCTGCGAACATTTAATCGCTGTTGAATGAAATGACAGTGATTGGCCATGAAGGTCATCAGTTCTCCACACTTCGCCGCTGTTTACAGAGTGCAAACACAGATACAGGGACACCAGATCGTTTTAAAGCCACGATTCATCAGCGGATATCTCATATGTCAGCTCATAGACACACCAGCTGATCTTTGCTGCTTTAAAACGATCAAGTGGCATGTATCTGTGTTTGCACCCGGTAAACTGCAGTGAATTGATGACCTTCACGGCCAATCACAGTCATTTCTGTTGAGCACGTGAACACAATGGGAAATCAGCTGTGTTTAAGAATGCGCTCAAAGGAGCTTAAATGTTAGCAGAAAATTGACGTGTTTAAAACTTAAAGAGCCCCTATTATGGATTTTTGAAAATGACCTTCCATGCAGCGTGTAACACAGCTCTAAGTGAAGTGAAATATCCAGCTAAGGCTTAAATCTGAAAGTGCACCGTGTTTAAAACTATTGATTCATCTATAAAAGAGTCGACTCATGGTAGTTTGTATGAATCGCTGAGGTAACGAGTCTTTAGCTGTGCCGGCGTGACGTTGAAACGGAACTCAAGCCCCGCCCATTTGCTGCACGCGCAAACCCGGGAAAATTGAAACCCCCGGCCCCACCCACAAACATTGTAGCAGATCCCGGTTGAATCATGTCACGAAGACGCTGTGCTCTGAAGTGTACAGGAAAGTTAGTGTTATTTTCCCTACCCAAACATGTGAAGAGTCAGTGGTTGAAAAAAATCTTCTGCCAAAACATCACATCATGATACATTACCCACAATGTACAGTCGTGGCCAAAAAAATTGAGAATGACACAAATATTAGTTTTGACAAAGTTTGTTGCTAAACTGCTTTTACATCTTTGTTTCAGTTGTTTCTGTGATGTACTGAAATATAATTACAAGCACTTCATACGTTTCAAAGGCTTTTATCCACAATTACATGACATTCATGCAAAGAGTCAGTATTTCCAGAGTTGGCCCTTCTTTTTCAGGACCTCTGCAATTGGACTGGGCATGCTCTCAATCAACTTCTGGGCCAAATCCTGACTGATAGCAACCCATTCTTTCATAATCACTTCTTGGAGTTTGTCAGAATTAGTGGGTTTTTGTTTGTCCACCCGCCTCTTGAGGATTGACCACAAGTTCTCAATGGGATTAAGTTCTGGGGAGTTTCCAGGCCACGAACCCAAAATTTCAACGTTTTGGTCCCCGAGCCACTTAGATATCACTTTTGCCTTATGGCACGGTGCTCCATCATGCTGGAAAATGCATTGTTCTTCACCAAACTGTTGTTGGATTGTTGGAAGAAGTTGCTGTTGGAGGATGTTTTGGTACCATTCTTTATTCATGGCTGTGTTTTTGGGCAAAATTGTGAGTGAGCCCACTCCCTTCAATTAGACGTAACCCCACACATGAATGGTCTCAGGATGCTTTACTCTTGGTATGACACAGGACTGATGGTAGCGCTCACCTTTTCTTCTCCGGACAAGCCTTTTTCCAGATGCCCCAAACTATCGGAAAGGGGCTTCATCGGAGAATACGACTTTGCCCCAGTCCTTAGCAGTCCATTCGTCATACTTTTTGCAGAAGATCAATCTGTCCCTGATGTTTTTTTGTGGAGAGAAGTGGCTTCTTTGCTGCCCTTCTTGACACCAGGCCATCTACCAAAAGTCTTGGCCTCACTGTGCGTGCAGATGCGCTCACACCTGCCTGCTGCCATTCCTGAGCAAGCTCTGCACTGGTGGCACTCCGATCCCGCAGCTGAATCCTCTTTAGGAGACGATCCTGGCGCTTTCTGGAATTTCTTGGACCCCCTGAAGCCTTCTTAACAAGAATTGAACCTCTTTCCTTGAAGTTCTTGATGATCCTATAAATTGTTGATTTAGGTGCAATATTAGTAGCCACAATATCCTTGCCTGTGAAGCCATTTTATGCAATGCAATGATGGCTGCACGCGTTTCTTTGCAGGTCACCATGGTTAACAATGGAAGAACAATGATTTCAAGCATCACCCTCCTTTTAACATGTCAAGTCTCCCATTCTAACCCAATCAGCCTGACATAATGATCTCCAGCCTTGTGCTCGTCAACATTCTCACCTGAGTTAACAAGACGATTACTGAAATGATCTCAGCAGCTCCTTTAATGACAACAATGAAATGCAGAGGAAAGCTTCAGGATTAAGTTCCCTTTCATGGCAAAGAAGGACTATCCAATTCATCTGATCACTCTTCAGAACATTCTGGAGTATATGCACATTACTATTATAAAAAAACTTAAGCAGCAACTTTTCCAATTTCCAATATTTATGTGATTCTCAAAACTTTTGGCCACGACTGTATATACTGCAAGTAAATCGAAGTAGTAAAAAGAAAATGCAAAGAAAAAGACTGTGAACTCAACTATCTGTGGGGGAAAAAAATGCTGGAAACACTTTGATTTGCACTGGACAAATGCTTAAGGGTTTTTTTTTTTAGAAAGGTCTTCTCAGAGCTAAAGATACCAGTGCTGAGTCTGTCCGACGTTGCAATGGTGGAAAGAGTACTGAAAAATCATACTCAAGCAAAAGTACCCATTACGTTTACTTGAGTATGATCGTTTAATACTTTTTCCACCATAGCAAATTTACTCAGACTCAGCACTGGTATCTTTAGCTCTGAGAAGCCCTTCCTCAAAACCCTCAAGCATTCGTCCAGAGCAAAACAAAGTGTTTCCAGCATTTATCTTGCCAAAAGATTTAGTGCAAGTAGAGGAAAAAAAATATCTGTTCTAAATACTACTCATACTAGGAGTAATAATTAGCCCTTTTAAACGTACTCAAGAATAGTGAATATTACAGTGTGAAAATGGGCCTCACAGTGGCGCAGTGGGTAGCACGTTCGCCTCACAGCAAGAAGGTCGCTGGTTCGAGCCTCGGCTGGGTCAGTTGGCATTTCTGTGTGGAGTTTGCATGTTCTCCCTGTGTTGGCGTGGGTTTCCTCCGGGTGCTCCGGTTTCCCCCACAAGTCCAAGGACATGCGGTACAGGTGAATTAGGTAGACTAAATTGTCCGCAGTGTATGAGTGTGAATGGGTGTGTATGGATGTTTCCCAGAGATGGGTTGCAGCTGGAAGGGCATCCGCTGCATAAAAAAAACATATGCTGGATAAGTTGGCGGTTCATTCCGCTGTGGCGACCCCAGATTAATAAAGGGACTAAGCCGAAATGAAAATGAATGAATGAATGAACAGTGTGAAAATGATTCCACCTCATACCCTGCAAATTAAAAAGGTCGCTTACATTAGTGTCATTTTCTTTTAAGGGTGTTTCTAAGTGTAAGTTAAATTATTTGCCATTCATGGACTATAAATGTAAAATGCGAGATTAATTTCAAATGAGAACACATTACATTAAAAATACATGAATGACAAGTGCAAAAGTGGCAAAACGACAAGAGACGCTTAATTTAAGTGTCACCATTCTTTACGGAAAATAAAGCAACTACAACCAGAGGTAGGTCAAATGTAACATGGTGCAAAACACCATGAGAGGTCTAAGAGAAGTCTGTATTCCATCAGCAACCCTTAACATTTGTTTGCAAACAGACAAACAAATAAATGATTTCATATGTTTTTTCACGTCTATTAAAACAGGGTTAGCTTTGAATTGTACACTATGCATTGCAGGGTCACTGTGAACACTGTAGTGTTATTGCATGTGTCGGCGCACTTAACAACTAGGCTATTTGCTTACTCCCAGGGCCATTTATATCGAAGTTGATATTTAGCCGTACCATATTGGTGTTTCGTAAAATCTAGTTTTTATAAGGTAAGTTGTTAGCTCAACCCCCAATCTGGAGGACTAGGATATACACACATACACTACGGACAATTTAGCTTACCCAGTTCACCTATACTGCATGTGTTTGAACTGTGGGGGAATCCGGAGCACCCGGAGGAAACTTATGTGAACATGGGGAGAACATGCAAACTACACACAGAAATGCCAACTGACCCAGTGACCTTCTTGCTACGACAGCGCTACCCACTGCACCACTCTATCGCCGCACAACTAGGCTACTTGCTAAATTAATTTAATTTACCTACTTACCTTCTATGGTGGGCCAGAAAGAAGGCTAGAATGTAGTATGCAAATGGTGGCTAGAATCGCTGGATAAGTTGGCGGTTCATTCTGCTGTGGTGACCCCAGATTAATAAAGGAACTAAGCCAAAAACAAAATGAAGAAATTAATGAATTTTGAAGATGAGGGAAAGTACCTGGGCAACACACACTTCAACTTCCAAATCGGCAGTGGTGTAAAGTCACAAATTAAAATGCTCATATCGATGTAATTGATTAGTAGGAACTGTACATAAAACATGCAGTGCGTAGTGTACAATTCAAAGCTAACCTTTTTTTAATACATGCAAAAGACATGGGAAATCATTTATAATTTATTTATTTATTTGTTTGTTTGTTTGTCTGTTTGTTTGCAACTCTTACAGAATGACTGTTGGAAGGATTTACTCCTCAGATAGTTGCCAGAGAAGTAACATGACATTTCCTGCAAAATCCAACCTAAATAATAAATAACTGTAAATAATACAGTATAAATCACTGTAAACATTGCATGATAAATCAGGCTAAGCAAAGCAGACAGTTTTGAACGCACTCAGAAAGCAAGAACATTTGGGTCAAATGTAAAAGATAGCTGTCGCATGTGACCATACACCTGACAAAAGTCTTGTCGCCTAGTTTTAGGAACAACAAATAATAACTTGACTTCTAGTTGATCATTTGGTATCAGAAATGTCTTATATGAAAGGCAAAGGCCTCTAGATTACGCTTATTTCACCAAAATAAAATATGATCATGTCTTGATTTTTAAATATTTAATTAGGACAGTAAGGTTTGACTTTGCTTAGACAAAAGTCTTGTCACTTAACAGAAATAATGTACAGTATAGAATATAAAATAATTAATTTTGTGTATGACTCCCATGAGCTTGGAGGACTACATCCATACATCACTGACTCAATGACTCAAATAACTTATTAATAAAGTCATCTGGAATGGCAAAGAAAACATTATTGCAGGACTCCCAGAGTTCATCAAGATTCTTTGGATTCATCTTCAATGCCTCCTCCTTCATCTTACCCCAGACATGCTCAATAATGTCCATGTCTGGTGACTGGGCTGACCAACCCTGGAGCACCTTGGCCTTCTTTGCTTTCAGAAACTTTGATGTGGAGGCTGAAGTTTGAGAAGGAGTGCTATACTGCTGAAGAATTTGCCCTCCCCTGTGGTTTGTAATGTAATGGGCAGCACAAATGTCTTGATACCTCAGGCTGTTGATGTTGCCATCCACTCTGCAGATCTCTCGCACGGCCCAATACTGAATGTAACCCCAAACCATGATTTGTCCTTCACCAAACTTGACTGATTTCTGTGAGAATCTTGGGTCCATGCGGGTTCCAATAGGTCTTCTGCAGTATTTGTGATGATTGGGATGCAGTTCAACAGATGATTCATCTGAAAAATCGACCTTCTGCCACTTTTCCAAATGATCAACTAGAAGTGAAGTTATTATTTGTTGCTCTTACAACTGGGATCGACGAGAAGACTTTTGTCAGGTAGTGTATGGCTTTGTTGAACATACATGGGCCAAATAAGCAGAAAAACACCAACATCCACATAATTAATTGGAATTGTTGTGTTAATCGCCAAAAAATCATTTATTTCTTTTTTTTTGTTATTAGAAAAACAGGTATGTGTTTTTCTTTAAAAATGTAATTAATTTAAAACTTATTAGCAGTTTATTTTACTAGTAGGAGCTTATAGTCTTAGTTTATGGTTTGTTAATAGTGTGAATTGTACATTAAAATAAAGTGTGACCATAACTTCATTAACATAAATATATCAATATGTATTGATTTATTTTGTCTAAACAAACTGAGGGCAACACAGTGGCTCAGTGGTTAGCACTGTCGCCTCACAGCTGGTTCGAGTCAGTTGGAATTTCTGTTTGGAGCTTGCATGTTCTCCCAGTGTTGGTGTGGGTTTCCTTCAGGTGCTCCGGTTTCCTGCACAGTCCAAAGACATGTACTATAGGTCAATTGAATAGACTAAATTGGCCAAAGTGTATGTGTGTGAGGAATGTGTTTGGATGTTTCCCAGTACTGGGTTGCAGCTGGAAGGGCATCCGCTGCGTAAAACATATGCTGGATAAGTTGGCGGTTCATTCCGCTGTGGCTCCCCCTGATGAATAAAGGGACTAAGCCGAAGGAGAATGAATGAATGAATGAACAATAAACTAAGACAGTGGCTGATCAGAGACGCACAACTGTTCTGCTGTGAACTTTACAGGAACTATTTTCATGGGCAAAACTGAGTAGGCATTGTTATGTCTAAACTATAACAAAATGTTAAATTCTTATTTAATGAATTGTTGTGCCAAAAAAAAAGGTTTAAGGGGCATACGGCTGCATCCATCAAAATAGGGCAAATAGATATATATATATATATATATATATTGATTTTATATTTATAATACCAATATATTTATTTATTTATATATTGATAATATTCCAAATATTGCATATTTCCACACTTATAATATCCAGGTTGTCTAACCATTTATAATATTACACAATGATAATGCAAATCAATACAAAATGCAATCTTTAACTGATTATTTCATTTATTAAGTGTAAAAAGCTGTCCAAACCTACCTGGCCCTATGTGAAAAATCAATTGCCCCCTCCAGATAAATCATGAAAGAAAAAAGTTAATTCTCATTACCCACACCCAGGCCTGATTACTGCCAGATCTGTTCAATCAAGAATTCACTTTCTGACTAAATGAAGCATGCCTAAAGGTCTCAAAAAGCAACACAAGAACAAATGAGAAACAAAGTAGTTGGAAAGGGTTACAAAGCCATTTCTGGTCATTTGGGACTCCAGCAAACCACTACCAGAGCCATTATCCACAAATGGAGACAATCTGGAACAGTGGTGAACCTTCCCAGGAGTGGCCGGCCTATCAAAATGACTCCAAGAGCACAGTGATGACTCCTCAAGGAGGTCATAAAAGAACGTAGAACAACGTCTAAAGAACTGCATTCCTCACTTGCATCAGTTAAAGTCAGCGTTCATGATTCTACAATAAGAAAGAGTCAGGGAAAATGGTATCTTTAGGATGGTTCTATGGCAAAAGCCCCTGCTGACCAAAAAAACAACAACACAAAGGCTCATCTCTCATTTGCCAAAATATGTCTTGAATACTCCTAAGACTTTTGGGGAAATATTCTGTAGACTAAAGAGACAGAAGCCTCTTTGGAAGGTGTGCATCCTGTTACATCTGGCATAAAACCAGCAATACATACATTACATACATTTAGAAAATGTGCACGACTCAGTAGGATACATTTTACAGGTCATGGAATAACAAAAATGTGTCCACTGGGATGGTATTAATTGACAAACCAGCTGACTGACTGTATTGCATAACATCTCGTTTCAGTCCTTCTAAAATCCTACAGTCTGCCATCAAAGTGGATAAAGGGCTGGTTCACTACGATATTGTCACACCCTCTGCTCGCTCTCCCAGTCCCAGTCCCAGTCTCCTAGTCCCAGTCACCACTCTATCACCATCCACCCCACCCCACACCCGTGAACCCTCGCCGGACTACTAATCACCCACACCTGCAATCACCCACGCACTATATATACTCACCTCTGTCATTCACTCACCGGCTTGAATCAAAGTCAGAATGTTCTCCTTCATGATCCTTCATCTTCCTGTGCCGATTTCTCCTGTGCTCCTCCTTGGATGTCCTTTCTCTCCTTTGGATGCAAAGCGCTTGATTCAGAGAAGTGACATTTGTTATACTGGTGTTTACCGAAGAACTAGTCATATTTTAAAGTTTTTGAGTAATGTAGCTGTCTGAACATAAACAGCATCTTTGAATGTTAGACGCTCAAAGTTCAATGCAAAGGGAGACATTGACTTTTACAGAGTTAGCTTAGAAGTTTGGGGACTACAAAAAATACATCTAGGTTAATGATGTCATAAACCCTTTGGTTTACAACCCAGAAAACATGCAGCGAAGAGGCATGGTTGCAGAGAGAGGTAAAAATGCTGTCCAAACGCTACCATTTTTCACTGAGGTTGTTCTATTTCTGTATTTGGGCTTTTAAAGGACATGACACAAAGAGAGACATGGTTAGAATTTATTTTTAAAGAGGTGGTCCAGAGTGTGTTTTTAAGGCTTGGTTGTGGGTGTATAAGATGTGAAGCAATGTAAATTTGTAAAACATAAATTTTCCCCCCATATATCTTACTTTAATTGTACACTAACATGAAAACGACAATCATATTTCCTAGTTCCTCCGAAAGCCCGCCCTCAAGAGGCCCTGATTGGTCAGCTAACATAATGTGCTGTGATTCGCGAGTCGGCTCCACGTCACCAGGAAGCTTCTCGTCCAGTCCCGTCTCGACTAGCACACGCTGTGCCTCTGCTGTGTAAATACTGTCAGTCAGTATAACCGTGTCAGTGTGAGCCTGAATTAGACAGAAAATGAAGAGGACACAGCTAATCCTCACGCCTGCTCTCTAAAATAAAATCTGACAAGTGTCTTTCATATATATTCGGGTTATAAGCATGTGTAAGTAATATGAAACGTATATCATTGGCGAGTTCGTTATTTGAGATGTAGAACGCAGGGAAAGCAGCTGCATAGAGAGACACTGCACGCGCTGCTGAAGATTGAAAATATTAATTTGTAGCTAAATTGTAACATCATTGTTTACGTCCTCGCTACAACATACTGTTAATGCTAGAAACTATGCATGTAATAGATCAATTTTAACAAATAAAATTACTTAAAAATTAGGTTGTGACTCACAATCCACAGCTTCTTCTATTATGGTTGGAGCTGCTCCTTCTTTGAGGAGTTTTTTTAGCCGAATCCAGGACTAAGCTGGGAGACATTATGGAAGCTGTCCTTTGTCAAATGCTAGTTATATCTTTTTTATAACATAATTAAAATTAAATTGTAAGCACTTCTCCCTTTGTGTCGTGTCCTTTGGAAGCCCGAATACAGAAACAGAACAAGCTCTGTGAAAATAGCAGCGATTGGACGGCGTTTTACCTTTCTCTGCTATAATATTACAGCGCCTCTGGCCACGCCCCTTCGCTGCACGTGGTGAATGCGCGTAATCTGAAGGGTTTATGATCTCATTAACCTGGATGTATTTTTTTTGGGTTTCCTCCGGGTGCTCCGGTTTCCCCCATAGTCCAAAGACATTTGCTATAGGTGAATTGGGTAAACAAAATTGGCCATAGTGTTTGAGTGTGTGAATGCTAGAGTGTATGGGTGTTTCCCAGTACTGGGTTGCGGCTAAAAGGGCATCCGCTGCATTAAACATATGCTGGAATAGTTGGCAGTTCATTCCACTGTGGCGACCCCAGATAAATAAGGGGCTGAAGGTAAATGAATGAATTCATATTGATCCATCAAACCCTTGTAAACACCCAGAATCTTCCCCAGCGCATGCAACGTCTCTATATGCGGCAGCTTTCCGTGCATTCTACATTTGAAATAATGAACTTGAGTTCGCAAAAGATATGTAAAGCATCTGGCAACAGTCATGTTTGCATGGGTTCAGCTACAGTATGTCCTCTTTTTCTGTGTCTGATTCAGGCTCAAACTGATACAACTGCAGTGACATTATTTACAAAACAAAGCACATGCTAGTAGAGGCATGACATTTCCTGGTAACGTGGAGCCGATCAGCAAATCACAACACATTAGGTTAGCTGACCAATCAGAACCAGTTGAGGGCGGGCCTTCAGAGGAACCAGGGAATATGATTAATATGACAAAATTAAGTTAAGGTATGTGACAAAATAACAAGATTTTTTACAAATGAAGCATGAGGACACATTTGTTTGCACCCCATAAACACAACCAAGCCTTTAAAAACACTCTGCACCACCCCTTTAAGTATTACTGCCTTCATTAATATTATTATTACCAGTATTACCATTTAGTTTGGCATTGTCTGTGTTTTCTGAGGCGCAATAAATTAATTATATAAGAAAAAAAGGCCCACAATGGCTTTTCCTACCTCAGCAAATTCCATTTTTCTTTTTAATATGTGGCGCCAGTTTATATGAAAGTGATGACTTTGTTCTCTTTGACTTATTGGATGAAAACGATGTTCCAGTTTTGCACATAAGTTTAATTCACATCTTTGGATGGAAACAATGCTAATGTGGCTGTGGTCCCAAAAAGTCTTCATTTAAAGGCCTATCTGCATTTCCCCCTAGCCCTACATCTCAAACCAAAATAAAATCGAGACCCCCGTGCAGGGGGCGCTGCTGGCCGGTACGGGCCCTATAACAACATTCTGATGGTGTCACGGACAAAAGAGGGGGGCCCCTAATAGGTTGGGGGCCCCCAATAGTAATTCTTGGGGCCCCAAAACGATGTGAGCCCATAGAATCGTCCTCTAGCGGCACCCCTGCCCCAGTGCCCTATGATGTGAACATGCAAAACGGAGAAGTAGGGGGATGTGGAAGGGCTAAGAGGTAGAAATGGGATCGGGCCAAGTGCACATGGTTAAAAGAAGTTCTGTATTCACAACCCAAATACACACTATTAGTTATGTTAAAGGGATAGTTCACCCAAAAACACAAATTCTCTCACCTTTTACTTGTTTAAAACCTTTGAGTTTCTTTCTTTTGTTGAACGTAAAAGAAGAAATTTTAAAGAAAGCTGTAAATCTGGAACCATAGTATTTGTTTTACTACTGTGAAAGTCATCCCAGGCTCATTTTGATTATGTACCCCTATATACATTTCTGGAGAGAGCAAAATACGTCCTAGGAGCTACGTTTTTTTGCAGTTTTTGTTTTCGCAAATCCACCAGAGGCCGCTGTGTATGGTTTTTCAGATCTCAAATTTCTCATTGTGAGTGCCATGTTTTTTTTTTTTTTTCGCACCTGCTTTTCTCACGTAAATCCACCAGAGGCCGCTGTCGACTGACTGACTGACTGACCAACCGACCGATATCCCCACCCTCTCCCTTCCCTAAACCCAACCAATAGTGTTTTAAAAAGCACTGATTGACCTGCCCACCCCCTTCCCTAAACCAAACCGCAGTGTTTTAAAAAGCAATCCAGAAAAAGAAAAGCCATTTTTAACCACATTTTCAGATTTTACCACATTCTCAACCTGTTATTTACTTGTTACATTTTTTTGTCTTTTGTTTTTGTCTTACCTGCTTTCTGGAACCCTTTTTCGCCGGACTCGAACCCCGTTGTCGCGCTCAACTGTGCATCTTAAGTCCGCCTACGTACGTGTCAAGCTACCGGACAAACTGGTAACAGCAAAAAAAAACGTCCATACGGAGGTAAGCGGTCAGCTGGTAAGCGAGAAAAGGAACGGCATCATACCACCCCATAGCATTCTTTTTAGACAAAATGCAGCCATATGTAGCTCTGGCTACATAATTTGCGATCTCCAGAAATGTATATAAGGCTACGTTTTCAGAATGAGCCTGTTGATGAAAGTTGTGGCAAGTCATAATGCAATGACCGCATGTATTGTAATAAAACTGCACATAATGTATTATAAGACATTTCTCAAAATGTAATAAAATATTGAGCTCACAATGTAAAAACAATTATTACATAATGAGAAACGTTACACTATAAACTCAGTAATAAGCTTTTTAAAAAATAAAACATTTGTTTAAACTATACCTACGAAAAGTCCATGCAATTCATTCATTTTCATTTCGGCTTAGTCACTTTATTAATCTGGGCTCGCCACAGCGGAATGAACCGCCAACTTATCCAGCATATGTTTTACGCAGCGGATGCCCTTCCAGCTGCAACCCATCACTGGGAAACATCCACACACTCTCACTCACACACATACACTACGGACAATTTAGCTTACCCAATTCACCTATAGCGCATGTCTTTGGACATGTGGGGGAAACCGGAGCACCCGGAGAAAACCCACACCAACATGGGGAGAACATGCAAACTCCACACAGAAACTCCAACTGACCCAGCCGAGGCTCGAACCAGCGACCTTCTTGCTGTGAGGCGAACGTGCTATCCACTGCGCCACCGTGAGGCCCAGTCCATGCAATAATAATATTAATTAAAAACTATGAATGTACATTTTCTGAAGAAAATGTGAGCCAGTATCACTGCTTCAGAATTTCATAGAGACATAGAAATACTGACACTTTGACTCATAGTAGCAGTGATAGCTGCATGCTAAGGAAGATCAAGTAGTGCTATTATCCATGCGAAGTATGTTAGCATCACCAACTACATGCTAAAATATGCTAAACATACTAATTACATTGAGTGAAATGCTAAAACATTCAACATCATATTTAAAATGTCCTAACTGTTGTTTACCTGATAAGCATGCTAATAGTATTATGCTTGTCATGCTGTCACTATGCTAGTTACAGAAGAAAAAAAAACTCATAAAAAGTCACTCGAGGAGTGTAAATAGAGAGTAAATTTGGGTGTAATACCCCCTTAATTCTTGGATTTCAACATCTAAAGTCAGCCTGTTTAATATGAGTTATTAGTTACCGTGATGTTCACACAACTTACCTGAGTACAGTGCTCATTCTCCCTCTGCAAGGGCCAGTTGTTTACAAAGTTCTGCACTGACCAAACAGAGAACATTTGATTTGGTGTAGTGTTATTTTGACCAGAAGCACAGTATCCGTGTCTGTTGGCACACCTTTACCCCCCGTTCATGCTCCAGTGACCCGCTCCGCTTGGTTTTTGCCTCTCAGTTCTCGCTATGCTTCAGTGGCCAACAGGCCCCGTCTCTGTTGGTTTTTCACAATCCAACAATCTCATTGTTCCGCAGTCATATCAGAATCCTCCTCGGCCGTCATTGTATTTCATAAAAGCTCCATGATTGTCTGGTTTAGGTCTAGGTATACAGTGTTCAGCATAAATGAGTACACCGCCTTTTGAAAATGAATATTTTAATGCATTTCTCAGTGAATATAGTCAATATTTTTTGGTCATAATGGTCATATTCATTAAAATAAGAGTTTGGTCAGCTAACATCCTCAGGAATAGAAGGATAATACATTTAAATTACTGCAAATAAAAATTACAAACTACAGAAATTCAACTATGTTTTATATTTTTTTATGTTTCACTTGATCTATCTATCTATCTATCTATCTATCTATCTATCTATCTATCTATCTATCTATCTATCTATCTATCTATCTATCTATCTATCTATCTATCATTATGTTAACGTAATATCAACATAGGCTCATTCTGAAAACATATAGCCCTATATACAGGGTGCGAATTATTATACATTGGCAATCGGGGGGGTCAAGTTTTTCAATTATGCTCGATAATATGCCTCAGTGAACCAAATTTATAGATTTAATTCAATTACATCTAGTTTATTAATCATACTTGTTGTTATGTTTTCAATGTTTTGAGGGATATTGAGTGGTTCTCAATGACATTTGTGACACCCATTACAGGGTTGGTCAAATGTATATTTAAGTTATCTATTATTTTAATTATTAATATTATTTAAGATACAGATCAGAGCAAACTATTTCTTAACTATTAAAGGGCAACCCCCCCATACATCTTGTTTTGATGTCCTTCATGCGTTAATTAGGGTGGGCCTGACCCCCCCAAACCCCCTGTAATTCACACCCTGACTATATTAATTTCTGGAGATCATGAATTATGGAGCCAGAAGTACGTATGGCTGCATTTCGTCTTTAAAATAAACACTACGGGGCTGTATGATGCCGTTCCTTTTCACGCTTACCAGCTGACCGCTTACTTCCGTATTGACGGCTTTCCCACTGTTACCAGTTTGTCCAGTTAGCTCGCTACATACATCTGCGGACTTGAGACGCAGAAAGTCGTTGACCACGACGACAGGGTTCGAGTTCGGCAAAGAAAGGTTCCAGACAAAAACAGAAGCCATAAAATAAACTAGTAAATAACAGGGTGAGAATGTGGTCAAATCTGAAAACGTGGTAAAAATCAGGTGAGGGCTTTTCTTTTTCTGTATTGCTTTTTAAAACTGTCGGTTGAGTTTAGGAAAGTGGGTGGGCGGGTCAATTGGTGCTTTTGAAAACACTAATGGTTGGGTTTAGGGAAGGGGGAGGGTGATCAATCAGTCATTCAGTCGACAGCGACCTCTGGTGGATTTACACAAGAACAGCAGGAGCCAATGGCACTCGCGCGAGAAAAAAAAGCATAACTCCTAGGACGTAATTGGCGCTCTCCAGAAATGTATATAGTAGTACGTTTTCAGAATGAGCCTGGGTTGCGTAATATCCTTATTTAACTTAAATTCCACACAATTCCTTCACGTTGTCCCAACACATTAATGATTAAGTTAGCTTAATCATTTTAAGTGGATTTAACATAAAACAATTAAGTTGTCTCAAAAACAAACATAGATATTGTGTTGTTTCAACTCGTTTCAAGTCATTTTTTGCATGTATTTATTTAGGTGTAATCATTTTTGGACTGTGATCTATACGTTTTTTTGGTAGATTAGTTCCAGTTTTGGCTTTGGTACTGACTAATCTAATGTATATGCACGAATATATTATTTTAAAGCATCCTATAGAACATATTAATTTAAAAGAGAGATAAGTGAGGGATGTACTTATTTAGGTTGAGCACTTTTGTTTATCTTATTATTACTGCGAGTGGACATCAACCGGAAGAAGTGACCTGGGGGGCAGCTTCTCTTATCCAGGGTCTGTGATGAAACTGTGTCATGGTTTTAAATCCTGCTGATCCCATATCAGCATGTAATTGTCATTCCCTGACAGTGCACGCTGAATGGCCATCAAATTTTCAAATGAATCTAATGGTGGACGATAGCCCGATGCATTAAAACCTTACGACTGTGGATTAGGATAATGGGCCGGCGTTGTTTCAATGAGAGTGGTATACGGGCTATTCCAACATCATCATTTGAATAAGCTCCTGTGGAAAGAGCCATCCTGGTGCAGATGTGATCCCATCAATTCTGAGTGAGTGAAAAAGGCTGTATCAGCATAGACAGAGAGACATTTTATCACCATGGCATTATACCCGATGACTGGCCATGAAATGTTATTGCATCAGAGATTCTGTATCAAATCATCACTAAACTAAAATAAATAAACATGAAGCGTAGTTCATAAAAATAGACATGTTTCATCCAAGTGTCATTTTTCCCCCGTCTGGCACTGCATACAATTTTATCTTAGCATATAACGTTTGCCACTAACACTACTCCCTTAAAATCTAAAATACTGGTTGAGTACTCTATCTATCTATCTATCTATCTATCTATCTATCTATCTATCTATCTATCTATCTATCTTGCAACTCTATCTATATATCTATCTATTATAAACCGTCCTACTATTAGGCTGTTATTTTTTTTAGCTGTTAGCAAGAGCACAAATATAAACAAGTGAATATATGTTCACAAATGTAACCTAAAAGCTTATTTAAACGTTCAGATATTATATAAGAGTGGGAAAACATACTAAAAAACGGAATATTTATCATTTAAATGAACATACAGAATCCAGTAAGCAAACGGAATGCTTTTGGTGACACTTAAAAAAAACACGTTCATTAATAAATAACCGGCAAACATTACATAACGCTTAAAATATCAGTAGTGGCGAACTTAATTATGAATACGATGATTTATTGATTAAAGCCTCGTGACATTTAGGGGCATTCGAATGTATATTAACTAATAATCAAAGTTCGTAGGAGTTGTTCAGACAAAATGGCAGAACAATAATCACGTCAAGTCGACCGGAAGAACAGTTCGCGGTTTTAGCAACAGCAACAAAAAAAACATCTTCGGATAATTCCCTGGCAAAACTATCTTTGTCCTCTAATCTCTCATAATGCTTTATTCGATCATTGTCAAACTCCTTTGGTTCCATCTACAGTACTCCGCCTCTTTGAAAGCACTTTAGTTTTCCATCAGAGTGAGTCAGAAGAAGCGCAACCCCACTGAGGAACTCCAGCAAGACTACACGCATGAAAAAAAAAAGCTTCAGGATTTACGCACACAAGCCTTGCGATTACACCAGCTCCTTTTCGCACACATAAATTATGGGATGTGCAACTAACACTAGTTGACAAGGGGACACTTGGATAGAGAGTGCGCGCAAAGCATGGCTTGGGTACGCACATGCTTCTTCCTATCTTGGTAAGTAGAAAGTGGTTATTTTACCTTACTGGTTCGCGCGCGTGTGTATGTGTATGTGTATGTGTGTGTGTGTGTTTGTTTTTCAGCTTTGCTTGAGAAAACAAAACCAAAAATGGAAATTGAGTTTTGGGTTTGTTTACAGTGTTGGACAGGTGGTGGCAAATCCGCCAACCGAAACAAGGATATATTTGGATAACATCACGCGCATTTTGGATAGATTATTAGATGGATATGACAACAGACTCCGACCTGGATTTGGAGGTAGGCAACTGCTGGAACCACTTAGTGTATTAAAGTGTTAACTTTAGGATGTTTAATCCCTAAATTGTCATTTTCAAAAGAAATAGAGGGTCTTTGAAGTTTGTGTAATTGGCTATGGACTTTGTGTGTCATAAGAAACTCCCTTTTGTTTTGCTTTTTAACGAAGAAAATGTGTAAGTTTAGTCTCCTCAGTTTAATAGTTTAAGAGATTGTATTTATTTACATTCATTTATACTCCAGGTCCTGTCACGGAGGTTAAAACGGACATCTTTGTCACCAGCTTCGGTCCAGTTTCTGATGTGGAAATGGTATGTGATTTAAAGCGATTACATCTATGATACGTGCAAACGTGAACTCAGATCCATTGTAACTGCATGTTTTCTATGCCCACTAGCCTCTAGTAACGTTGGCCTGGCTTCATTATTCTGACATTTGGGCAGGATGTCATTATAGCAGCTTAGGGATTTTAATCTGGTTGACAATCCCTGACAGTGAGGGTCCCGGCTCAGCTTTCTTTCCTCTGTTGCACTCTACATTGTTTTTCTAGAGTGTCCAAAGCCACCTCGCTTGCCATGTGATACACTGTGACAATCCGAAAGGCAGTATAGATAAGTCTCTGCCAAGATTAGTGGGGGGAAAAAAATATATAAAAATATACCACTCTTGAGTGAATGCATACCAACCTGGATCAGAAAACATATCCAATGACACTTTGCTGATGTGTTCGCTCATACTGAATAATTGCCGGTTGCTGTTTACATATTTCGCCACATGATAATTGAGATTCGTGTCATTTCCAAAATTACAGTCGTGGAAGATGTACAGAAGCAATTAACACTCAGAAATGTCTCGTAAATTCAGATTTAAGCGTGACATTTTGCAAAAAAAATACTTTTCTTACTTAGAGATTTGTCTTGTTTCTAGTCCAAATGTCTAAAAATACTTAAATCAGGAAGAGTTTTCAGAAATAATGTCAAAATTAAGTGTTTTTCCTAAAAAAAAAGGCTAAATAATCTGCAAAAGGGGTACTTAATATAATCTTGTTTTTCCTTTTGACATAAGATTATTTTACTTACCCCATTGGCAGATTATTTAGCTTGTTTTAAGGAAAAACTCACTTAATTTTGGCATATTATTTTCCTAATACACGCCAATATGCTTCGCTTGTCTTAAAAATGCGTCTTGATTTAAGAATTTTAGGATATTTGGACTAGAAACTATTTTTTTTGCAGTGTACAGAAATGATTTCCACTCAGAAATGTCTCCTAAATTCACAATTACAAAGAAACTGCAAGTAACATTGCGCGTGTATGAAATTGTGAAGTGCAAATATATAATTTAGAATTAAATTTATTGTAAAACGTACTCGAGTTATCTTAGTTGTGTTGCTAAAACTAAATTACAGTGCATGTGTATGTCTCATAAAACCCTAAAACGGATCAAACAACCGTTTCTTAGGAATACACGATGGATGTGTTTTTCCGGCAAACGTGGATAGATGACCGGCTGAAATTTGAGGGCCCCATTGAGATCCTGCGTCTGAACAACCTAATGGTCAGCAAGATCTGGACGCCGGACACTTTCTTCCGAAATGGCAAACGTTCGATTTCACACAACATGACCACTCCCAACAAGCTGTTCCGCATCATGCAGAACGGAACTATTCTGTACACCATGAGGTAACCCCGCGTGCCAAAACATTTGCTCTCCAAGTCAAAAATGGACTGTACACTTGCTCTTTAAAACTGCATTAGAAACACATCTTGCTTACCAGTCCACTATATACAGCTGAAGTCAGAATTATTAGCCCCCCTGTATATTTCTTCCCCCATTTTCTGTTTAACAGAAATTATTATTTTTTTCTTCAGCACATTTTTAAACATAATAGTTTTAATAACTCATTTCTAATAACTGATTTCTTTTATCTTTGCCATGATGACAGCACATAATATTAGACTAGATATTTTTCAAGATACTAGTATTCAGCTTAAAGTGACATTTAAAGGCTTAAGTAAGTTAATATTAGGCAAGTTAGGGGAATTAAGCAAATCATTGTATAACGATGGTTTGTTCTGTGGACAATCAAAAAAAAATAATGCTTAAGGGGGATAATAATGTTGACCTTAAAATGTTTTTAAACAAATTACAAACTGCTTTTATTCTAGCTGAAATAAAACAAATAAGAGTTTCTCCAGAAGAAAAAATATTATAGGAAATACTGTGAGAAATTTCT
>CAIGQW010001906.1:1638878-1652550 GCA_903798125.1 Danio choprae | reverse complement strand
GATTTCTTGTTCTGGCGTGGTCACTTTTAGCTTAGCTTAGCATAATTCATTGAATCGGATTTGATCATTTTCCTATTTAAAGCTCAAGGCCTCTGTAGTTACATCGTGTACTAAGACTGACAGGAAGTTAGTTCAAGTTAGACATTGTTGAGTGAGATACTATTGGTCTAATCCGAAGCAATGGTTTATGCTAAGCTAAGCTATAAGTGCTCCACCTGATACAGCTGAATGAATTCAAAAATGGTGTAAAACTCAAACGTTGAACTCTTGTAAAATGAGTGTTCCTTTAAATCAATTGAAGCACTTCAACTTTAAAAAAAACAAGGCTCATTTTACAAAGTCTCCTAGAGTTAAGCAGTTGACTTGAATGATTTTGAAACCATTCAGCCGATTTCTTGTTCTGGCATAGTCACTATTAGCTTAGCTTAGCATAACTCATTGAATTGGATTTGATCATTTTCCTATTTAAAGCTGAAGGCCTCTGTAGTTACATCATGTAATAAGACCAATGGAAAATGAAAAGTGTCTTTGGACTGTGGGGGAAACCAGAGCACCCGGAGGGAAGAACATGCAAACTCCACACAGAAATGCCAACTGACCCAGCTGAGGCTCGAACCAGTTACCTTCTTGCTGTAAGGCGATCGTGCTACCCACTGCGCCACTGTGATGCCCCTAATATAATATAATATAATTTGTCGTCCATTCATGAACAGAAGACAAATGTTGAATTTTTATGATAAGACATATATTTAATAGGGATTTAGTTCCTGGCCAGTGCTGAGACTAATTTTGGGTTTCATGGGGCACATTTCTTCCCTGCTCTTTTCTCTTTCACCTCCTATCCTTTATTATCCCTCAAGGAACTCATATATTTTTTCTCCTGAAGCCATAATCACTCATCATCTGATAATAGGAGTGCTGTGTCTGAGCAAGATCTGGAATTCAATAAATAAATAAATCCTTAAAGGAGAAGCTTTTTAAAAAAATAATCACCATACAGTATTCATAACATTTAAGATGGTGTGCTATTATTATTCATCTGAAACAAAAAATGTGCGATTTGACGAATTCATTCATTTTCCTTCGGCTAAGTCCCTTTATTAATCAGGGGTCTCCACAGCGGAGTGAACCACCAACTTATCCAGCATATGTTTTACACAGCGGATGCCCTTCCAGCTGCAACCCAGTACAGGGAAACGTCCATACACACTCAATCACACTCATACACTACATCCAATTTAGTTTATTCAATTCACCTATAGCGCATGTCTTTGGACTGTGGGGGAAACCGGAGCACCTGGAGGAAACCCACGCCAACACGTGTCGTTTCCCCTCGTGACACCAACAAAAAGGCACTACGTCATAATGAGGCCCCTACAAAAGCAAGCTCCTGATTGGTTAACGCAGCTCGAATATCCGTTGAAGTTCAGATTTTCCAACTCGAGCAATTCGCACGAAATTCCCGTTTAAGAGCGTCAAACGGCCAAAACGCTCAACTCGCACCGCTTCATTCGCACGTATCGCGCCGCAGGATGTCTATTCGTGTCTTTGCATTGACTTGACCTATAAATCACTCACACTGTGAATGCAGCATAAGGCTAATATACTGATACTAACATATAAAAAACATTATTTTAATTTCATTGGACCTTTAATGATTAAATGAATGTGAAAAAGTGTCAAAGTACTGATTTAGGCCCCGTTTACACTGATGCAATTTTAGTTTTAAAACCACGTCCACGTCCATCTAGCGTTTCTGAAAAGCTCTCCGTCCACACCACACTGCTGAAAACGCACATCACGTGACCACACACAAACACACACTCTGGCACACTCGCTGCAGCATATGCGCACGTCTGAGTTCCAGGGTGCTTTGAGCACACCTCCTCAGGTGAGAGCAGCGCACATCGGACAGTTCATCAAGGATCTACCGCTGGATCTCATCTCACAATAATTGTGATATAACATAATATTTAATTTATCTTGTCTCTAACGACACTTTAGTCTTGTTTTGGCTGGATAACGCAAAGATAAGTTAATATAATAATGGAATATTTAATTTATCTTGTCTCTATCTAACGACACTTTGGTCTTTTGAATTTATTACTTATTCTCAGGTAACGTGTTTTGGCTGAACGCAAAGATAAGTTAATATATTAATGTAACCACATACACAGATTCTGCACATTTGACTGATTGCTTGCCTTTATTTCCTATATTGTATAAATGTACTGTATGTTATACTTTTATAATGGCCATTGTTGATTATTAAAACTGATATTCCGCAAAAAAGACAGGGTATGTTTCATATATTTCAATGAAAATGAAAGGAGGCAGTTATGTTATAGGCTCCGTTTTGTTATAAATACGCATACAGAAGATGGCGGTCATATAAAGATGTAACTACACGACGCCTCAACATTTTTGGTGTCTGTTAAGTTAATATCAAAATGAAAATAGGCAGTACCTTATATCATGTTTTCATGTGATTGTTAAGATAGTGAAACAACGTAGTCAGGGTGATGTGAATGACGTTATAAAGTACACTGTTCCCTTTGAAGCTTTACTCGACGTGTCCTCGGGAGTGTGTTTTTCATATTAAACTTGCGAAGTCATATATATTTAAATGTTACACTTTTCATTGTCGGTTGAAACTCAGTTGTGTGTGTTGTGGTTAATGAGGAGCAGAGAGAGGTGTTTGTTTTGGAGGTCGCATGGACACTTGACTCTTTAAGCCAGTGGTCACTAAACTTGTTCCTGGAGGGCCGGTGTCCTGCAGATCTTAGCTCCAACCCTAATCAAACACACCTGAACAAGCTAATCAAGGTCTTACTGGGTATACTTGAAACACCCAGGCAGGTGTGTTGAGGCAAGTTGGAGCTAAACCCTGCAGGGACACCGGCCCTCCAGGACAGAGATTGGTGACCCTTGCTTTAAGCTGCTTTTAAGTCATCAAATGATGTTCAAATCACTAGCAAAGTTCTGTTCCCTGTCTGTTATCATGAGCAGCTGCCTAATAATGCGGAGACGCATCTATGTATAACCATAACACCTGAGCGAAGTGTTTATTATTGTGAAAAGCTGTCTGTATGGCACTGATCTGTGATGTTGTACATCCAGCTACATCTATTTATGTCCTTGAAAAATACTTCCTTTTATGTGGACTTAAAGGAATTATTAACCCCCTGAGGTCGGCAAATGCAGATACGCGTATCAGCAGATTAAGTCATAAAATACTCTGTCATTTTTGATCGTATTGATAAGACAAACGCAGATTTGAAAACTGTAAAGGGTCTATTTTTATTTGTATATATTCATAATTACAAAAAAAAAACAATATGTTTTTGTAAAATTAGCAAAACTGACAGCGAGTGCTTTCTCTTTCAGAATTTTCTGTCAATGTGCATGTGTGTGTAGTGGTTTACAAGGTCAGTTTTTTGTATAATGACATGGGAGAGAGCTAGTTGTACTCTATTACGGTTTACGAGGACCTGATGTCCTTGTAATTCAAAACACTTTAAAATCATACTTAATGGGGTCTTTTAGCATTCAAATTTTGCCACAGGTTTTCTTTGAGGCTTGGGTTTAGAAGTAGGGCCATATAGTAAGCGGTTTTTACTGTATAAAATGCATTACACTTATGGAGAGTTCCTTAGCAAAACTGACAGCAAGTGCTTTCTCTTGCTGACTCTTCTGTCAATTTGCATGTGTGTAGTGGGTTTGGGGGTTTACAAGGACAGTTTTTTGTATAGTGACATGAGTAAGAGCTAGTTGTACTCTATGGTGGTTTACGAGGACATGCCTGATATCCTTGTAATTCAAAACGCTTTAAAATCATACTTAATGGGGTCTTTTAGGATTCAAATTTTGCCACAGGTTTCCTGTGAGGGTTGGGTTTAGGAGTAGGACCATATAGTAAGTAGTGTTGTTACGATACTGGAATTTGATACCAATCGGTACTGAAATTTTTAAAACGTCCATTTCCCTCTAACATTTGAGCGCTGTTGAGCACGTTCTTAAACACCGCTGATGCTCAACAGTAATTACTGTGATTGTCCTTGAAGGTCATCAGTTCACTGAACTTACCGCTGTTTACTGAGTGTAACCACAGATACACGCACACTGGAGCGTTTTAAAGCCGTGAAGATCAGTCGATTCCTCAGCGGATCGCTCATATGTCAGCTCATAAACAGACCAGCTGATCTTTGCGATTTTGTATCAAATGCTCCAGTGTCCCTTCATCTGTGGTTACACTCAGTAAACAGCGGTGAGTTTGGTGAACTGATGACCTTCACGGCCAATCACAGCTCTGCAAAATCAGCGCAGCACAGCCATGCTAAAAAACAAATCAGAGCAGTTCAAGAACGCGCTCAACAGCACTCAAATCTTAACGGGAAATGGACATTTGTTTTTTATTTCAGTACCTATTGGTATCAAATCCCAGTATCGTGACAACTAATAGCAAGCAGTTTTTACTGTATAAAATACATTACGCCTATGGAGAGTCCCTGTAAACCACCAATACCAACAAGTGTGTGTGTGTGTGTTTTTACTGGTTTTTGTGGTTTACAAGGACAGTTTTTTGTATAATGACATCATGACCTAGTTGTACTCTATTAATGGTGGTTTACAAGGACATGCCTGATGTCCTTGTAATTCAAAATTCTCATAAAAGATACTTAACAAGGTCTTTTGACATTCAAAATTTGCCACAGGTTTCCTGTGAGGGTTGTGGGGTAGGGTAAGGTCATGTAATAAGTGGTTTTTACTGTATAAAATACATCCCACTTAAGGAGAGTCCTCATAAACCACCAATACTAACATTAAAAGGCCTTGTTTCTCATTTCAGTTGACTTTCATCCATTTTTGTGTGTTCACGGCAGCTTTTTGGTACAGATGGAACCAAACGTGAGCCAATGCAAGGTGAAACACAGTTGGGTTTCATCTGTGCTAGTTGTTTGTCGTTGGCTTCGTGTGCCCTAAAAGACATCGGTAACACTTTAGGTCACAATTCATGCTATTAACTACTGGCTTATTACCTGCCTATTATTAAGATATTAACTGTTCATTAGTAGCTATAAAGTATGACCTTATTCTGCATCCCTAATCCTACCCAAAACCTAAACCCAACTACTACCTTACTAGCTATTAACAAACAGCTAATTAGTAGTTGATTAAGCTAGTAGTGTTAGTTAATGGTTTGTTAATACCACAAACTGTGACCTAAGCTAAAGTGTTACCATAGAAACATGTTTTAGCTAAAACAAGGCGAAATTTGGGCTGTCAATGAAAATCTAACATAGACTAGTCATCAAATAGACAGGAATGAATGACTACACATGTGAACTCTGGGTAATCTGTGTATTTGAGGGCTAGTCTAGAAAACTAGCCTCGTTTAAGCCAACATGTCTATGTTTGGGAGGTTACTGTAGCATTTGTTTTGAGGCTGTGACACACTTGTGTCAAACAGTTGTTACGCATCTGTCAGCCCAGTTTTGAAGTGCTCATAACATTGGCACTAATATGCTTTGACTGACTGAATTGTTGAATTGTCATTGGGGAAATTTGGGAAGTGTTGCAGCTCGAAGGTGTCATTTCATTGGTTGAATTCTGCAAGGTTTTTATGGAGATGTCTGAGCTGACGCTATTTTAAAGAGAGCTGAAAACCTGCAACCATTGACCTCCATAGTAGGTAAAGCAAATACTATGGAAGTCAATGTTTACAGGTTTCCCACATTTTTCTAAATATCTTCTTTTGTGGAAGAAGAAACTAATGAAGGTTTGAAACATGTAAAGGGTGAGTAAATGATGACGGAATTGTTATTTTGGGTGAACTATCCATTTAAGCAAGCAATGTTTTATGTATGTTTTGTACATTTATATCTACAGCCATAAATTGTACTTTTTTTTGAATGCGGAATGTAATCTACTGCCGTCTGCTGGTATATACAGTCATCTCCTCTCATACAGTCACAGAACGTATGTGCTATTTGGCTGTAATCTGTGGAAGTGACTTTTTTGCATAACCTTTTGGCCTAGGCACAGATGACAACACAGTCACCTTTCATCACTGCTTGTTGTTTGATGTCTGTTGTTTGAAGTCATTTTTAATACCTTTAATATCTTCTAATAAGGCCTGTGATTAGATTAATCACTCCTGAACTCTCTTTAATTCGTGACAAATATATGTATGGACTGAAGGAAAATCATGTTGTTATTTCTGATACTAAATATTAAGCGTTGCATTATTTACAAGTAGTTGGTGGGTGTTTAGATTCCGAATAGGTAAATGATTAATAAACTATTCAAACAAACATTAATATATCTTATTTGTCAAACATATATACTACTCTTCGTGTTAAAAAATGCTTTACGAACAGATTTCTACAGTTGTGGGAGCTCATCTAAAGTGAGGAATAGTGTCACTGTCACAGGCTAGAGTGCCCACTAGACACACTAATGGATTATGGGATGTGTAGTCCGGTTCAGTGGCAGATGTGGTGTGTAGAGTGCACACATCACATCTGCCAATGAACCGGACTATACGTCCCATAATCTATTACACCTTAACACCTGATGTTCATGAACTTTGATTACACTACACCTGCAGCTCATTGTCACATTATGTATAGCCCCGTTTTTCAGTCTGTGTTTTTTAGCCATTGAATGTTTCAACATAGGCTCATTCTGAAAACGTAGCCCTATATACATTTCTGGAGATCGCGAATTATGTAGCCAGAAGTACGTATGGCTGCATTTTGTTTTTAAAACAAACGATACAGGGTGATATGACGGCATTCCTTTTCGCGCTTACCAGCTGACTGCTTACCTCCGTATGGATGGCTTTCCCGCTGTTACCAGTTTGTCCAGTTAGCTCGCCATGTACGTCGGCGGACTTAGGACGCAGAGAAGAGCTGACCATGACAACGGGGTTTGAGTTCGGTGAAGAAGGTTTCCAGAAAGTGGATAAGACAAAAACAAAAGCTAAAAAATCAAATAAACAAGTAAATAACAGGGTGAGAATGTGGTAAAATCTGAAAACGTGGTAAAAATCAGGCGAAGGCTTTTCTTTTTCTTGATTGCTTTTGAAAACTGTTGGTTGGGTTTAGGGAAGTGGGTGGGCGAGTCAATTTCTGCTTTTGAAAACACTATTGGTTGGGTTTAGGGAAGGAGGAGGGTGGGTCAGTCAAACGGTCAGTCAGTCAGGCGACAACGGCCTCTGGTGGATTTACGCAAGAAGAGCAGGCGTGAGTGGCACTCGTGAGAGAAATTTAAGATCTGAAAAAGCGTACACAGCGGCCTCTGGTGGATTCGCGAAGAACAAAAACTGCGGAAAACATAGCTCCTGGGACGTATTTGGCGCTCTCTAGAAATGTATATAGCGGTACGTTTTCAGAATGAGCCTGGGTTGGAATGTTTGTATGTTGTCACTGTCTGTTCTCTGGTGGATGTCTTTGGACTGTGTTTCTTTGTTTTTGTTTTATTTAAATAAGTTAGGTTGCATGTGGATCCGCCTCTCGCCTTTTCCCTGGACAAGCGTTACAAACAGTTATGCTTTGTTTATAATATAACTGAGCCTTTAATTTTCATTATAAGACATTTAACCGAATGAATCAGAACCAACAATAAATCAAAATTTTTTAGACATTGTTGAATAACACTGAAATGTTTTGTCATATTTTTATATTAAATTATATTGTTGTTTTATCAAAATAGTTTTATGTACAAAAGCAAAACGTATATCTTTTAACCTGTTATTCAGCAATGTTTCAAATGTACAATCATTTTATTTTTGGATAAGACTGAAAAGATTTGAAGGGCGGCGCGGTGGTGCAGTGCGTAACGCTGTCGCCTCACAGCAGGAAGGTTGTTGGTTCGAGTGTGGAGTTTGCATGTTCTCCCTGTGTTGGCGTGGGTTTCCTCCGGGTGCTCTGGTTTCCCCCACAGTCCAAAAACATGCGCTATAGGTGAATTGGGTAAGCTAAATTGTCCGTGTATGTGTGTGTGAATGAGAGCGTATGGGTGTTTCCCAGTGTTGGGTTGCAGCTGGAAGGGCATCTGCTGCGTAAAACATGTGCTGGATAAGTTGGCGGTTCATTCCACTGTGGCGACCCCAGATTAATAAAGGGACTAAGATGAATAGAAAATTAATGAATGAATAAAAAAATTTGTTTTTCATTTCATAAAGTTGTAGTTTCATTTTTGTATCTTGAAATGATTATTATTTTTCTTAATCACAGTTGTTATTCTTTTTCCTTTAATTGGCTTTATAAGGGATTTACAAGGCATAATTAGTCCTCTCATTATATGAGCTCACCAAACTGTATGAATGTGTGCTATTAAAGCATTTATTAACATATAGAGGGCTTGAAAAATAAAATATATACATGTTAAATTGAATAGTTTATTAATCACTTACTTACTCATTCTGAATTAACTCTTAAATAAGTTGTTTGGGGCGACACGGGGGCTCAGTGGTTTGCACTGTATCCTCACAGCAAGAAGATCGCTGGTTCGAACCCCGGCTGGGTCAGTTGGCATGTTCTCTCCGTGTTCGGGTGCTCCGGTTTCCCAAACAGTCCAAAGACATGCGGTACAGGTGAATTGAATAAACTAAATTGAGTGCGTATGCATGTTTTCCAGTACTGGGTTGCAGCTGGAAGGGCATCCGCTGCGTAAAACATATGCTGGATAAGTTGGTCGGTTCATTCCGCTGTGGCGATTCCTGATGAATAAAGGGACTAAGCTGAAGGAAAATGAATGAATGATAACTGGTTTGGAAATAACGTGACAATTTAGTAGTGAAAAATTCATCATTAAGCACATTATACATGTGCTTATAAGTCAAGAATACAGCATTTGTAGCTTTATTTATAAACTTCTTACTAATGTCTATTAATATAGAGTCAATGCTTAACAAATAATGAATTAACTATTTGCAAATGCGTAATAAATTATTCGTAGTGTGCACTTATTGTGTTAAGCATTACAAATATATTCAAATATACTTCAAAATGTTAATTTAATCAGCTAAAATGTATTTAACGCCATCTACATGAACCATTTCTATTCAATTAAAATGAATCAGCAGTAGTACTGGAGTGTTTCCGAGAACTGAGTCATTGTTTTCAATATATTCAACACGTGTAATATTAAACAGTCTGCTTTGTGAATGTCCTAAAAGTGAGAGACATGCGTTCCAACGAGTTCATTTGCATTAATTTTGGCTTTTCTTTCGTGAACTGAACATGGGTCAGGTTCTCCCTGTCCTTGTGTCACCTTTCTCTTTTCAAATCCCAAGGAAAAAAGAGAATGAAATATAAAAAGGCCTCAAAGCCTCTCTGAAAGAGCTGCCATTGGGACAAAGGGAAAATATGAGATATCTCCTCTCTCTCACACACACACACACACACACACACACACACACACACACACACACACACACACACACACACACACACACACACGCACACACACGTTTAGTATGGCGGTGTGTGCCTGACAAAGAAATCATAGTGAGCTCTACTAGCCTGCTGGTGGCTTTTTAATGAATAGTTCCATTCAGGTCCAGACATTAAGGAAGCACATTGGCTGAGTTGTTTGTTTGTGTGTGTGCGTGTGTGCGTGTGTGTGTGTGTGTGTGTGTGTGTGTGTGTGTGTGTGTGTGTGTACGCACATGTATGCAGCAGTTTCAGAGAAGCTACCTGCAGGTGATAAGCTCTTCGCTTTATTGCCCACTGGAGTGCCAGACGCGAGAGGAAGTGCTTCTCTCATAAATCAAAGGCAATAAATGTCAACGCCGCCTGAAATCCCCCCATTTTCCCATCTTCACGCGGCCCTTTGCCATAACTTTGGTGTAATGATCATTCAATTACTGCCCATCTAAGATGTGTCAGGAAATGTAGAACGTGAGACCTGGAGACCCAGATTTATCAATTCGTCATGGATTCGCAATACCAGATGTAAAGGTACAAAAGCTGTTCAAAAGGTACACTTGAACACCAATATGGAGGAATTTTAAAGGAAAACTCCACTTTTTTGGGGGTAAATGAGCTCATTTTACAAGTCCCCTAGGGTTAAACATTAGAGTTTTACCATTTTTGAATCAGCCGAGTCTGGCGGAGCACTTTAAGCTTAGCTTAGCATAAATTATTGAATCAGATTAGACCATTAGCATCTCGCTCATAACAATTATCAAAACTCTTTATTATTTTTTTATTTTTATTTAAAGCTTAACTTCTCTTAAAGGCTGATTTCTACTTCTGCGTCGAGCACACGCATATGGTCCGGCACAACCTTCGTGCGGTCGCATAGCCCTCACCGTGGCTGACACCGACTCTGACGCACACCTCTCAAAAAATGTAACTACAAAGGTGTGAGAGCCGCGAGCTGAATGAAGCAATTGTTTACAAGTGTTGAGTCCCGTGAAGGAGCTCCAGATGTAAACATTTGTTTTGTGTTTACCTTATGAATAAAGTTGTTGCACGTCTGGTGGTTCCCGCCTGTGAATGAGCGAGTTTTAGCTTCTTATACATTAGGTTAGTGTTCAGAAAAAACAAAACACCCATAAAGAAACTCGACATAGAGGAACATGAAAACCTACTGCTAGCTAGCGTTTTGGAAGTGTTGTTGCAGAGTAACACTAACAACATGCAGAGTTATAAATGCACGACTACGCGCAAGGCAGGTGCTGTGGGTCACGGCGATCACTCGATGCAGAAGTATAAATCAGCTTTTAGTTTCATAGTGTACTAAGACCAATGGAAAATGAAATGTTTTCATTTTCTACATTAAGAGCAAGGATATTGTTATGATCACCAGTGATCAAGCATTTGCAGATCACTGGAAAACTACAATTATGCCACTTTACCAAACTACACATCCCATCATGTACCTCACACACACCAGTTCCAGATCACCCCTGATTATTCACACACAGCTTGAAGCTCATGATGGACTGATTGCAGGACACCTCACAGGTCACACACACTTTGCTGAGTTTTGTTTTCTGTTAACATTACCAAGCGTTATTCTTGTCTAGCCTTTCTGTGTTTCGACCCGTTTTGTTTATTGTTCCTGTTGTTTTGCCGCCTGTCCTGACCATTCGCCTGTAACTCTGACCGCGATTTTGGATTACCTTTAATCGTCTGCCTGACGATTCTCTCTAATAAGCTGCACGTGGATCCTCACCTCAGTTGTTACAGATATGCATATGCCTGCAAACAGTCACCAGCTAGGTCACTATGTAACAACGCTGTGTAATATCATAGTATACACTACCTGACAAATGTCTTGTCATTGATCCCAGTTGTAAGAGCAACAAATAATAGTTTGACTTCTAATTGATCATTTGGAAAAGTGGCAGAAGGTTGATTTTTTTTCCCATGAATCATCTGTTGAACTGCATCCCAATCATCACAAATACTGCAGAAGACCTATTGGAACCCGCATGGACCCAAGATTCTTACAAAAAACAGTCAAGTTTGGTAAAGGAAAATCATGGTTTGGGGTTACATTCAGTATGGGGGCGTGCGAGAGATCTGCAGAGTGGATGGCAACATCAACAGCCTGAGGTATCAAGACATTTGTGCTGCCCATTACATTACAAACCACAGGAGAGGGCACATTCTTCAGCAGGATAGCGCTCCTTCTCATGCTTCAGCCTCCACATCAAAGTTCCTGAGAGCAAGGAAGGTCAAGGTGCTCCAGGATTGGCCAGCCCAGTCACCAGACATAAACATTATTAAGCATGTCTGGGGTAAGATGGAGGAGGAGGCATTGAAGATGAATCTAAAGAATCTTGATGAACTCTGGGAGTCCTGCAAGAACACTTTCTTTGCCATTCCAGATGACTTTATTAATACGTTATTTTAGTCATTGCAGAGATGTATGGAAGCAGTCTTCCAAGCTCATGGTGTCACACAGTTCCAGTCACTACACACAGTCACCATCCACCACACACATGAACAATCACTAGAGTTCTAATCACCCACACCTGCACCTGCAATCACCCACTCCCTATATATACTCACCACATTCAGTTACTCACCGGCTGGAATCAACGTTGGATGGTCTCCGCTTTTTGGATCTTCTCCCTGTTGCTCCGATCTCTCCTGTGCTCCTTTGAGGCTTGCTTTACGTACCTGTGGATGCAAATGACCAATTAAGGGAAGTGACTTTTGTTACGTTGGTGATTGCGATGAACTTGAACTTACCTCTTGGACTAGCGTGTGAGAAAGCCTTCAACCCGTTGCACCGCTCACCTGTTTACCCACTGTTTGTGCACGCTCTACAACAAATACTCACTAAGTAATCCCTGCCTACTCTCCTTTGTGTGTGTGGCCATGACACATGGGAGTCATACACAATATTAATTCTTTTCCCACTGCACCATGACTTTATATTCTATACTAGACATTCTTTCTGTGACAAGACTTTTGTCTCAGCAAAGTCAGACCTTACTGTCCTAATTAAATAATTAAAAATCAAGCCATGATCATATTTTATTTTGGCGAAATAAGCGTAATCTAGAGGCCTTTGCCTTTCATATAAGCCACTTCTGATACCAAATAATCAACTAGAAGTCAAGTTATTATTTGTTGTTCCTAAATCTTGGATAGGCGACAAGACTTTTGTCAGGTAGTGTAGTATAGTTCCAAACCATATCGATATGGTTGGCTAAATGGAGGAACCTGGAAGTGTGGTCTTCGAAATACCAATGAATACCTAATTAATATTGCGAGTTTGATCATGTCGCTTAAGGTTAAAGTGAGACTGTGGGGAACCTGCGGATTCAGAACTCCTGGAACTCCAATAAGGTCCTTGTTCAGGGGATGCACAGGTAGAAATATCCTCTCAAACTTGTACACAAAAGCTCCTTATGTCGAAGCGAAACAATTATCTGTTGCTGCTTCCAAACTTCCAAAATCATCAGCTTCAGAATCTTGCAAAAGACTTTACAACAACTTTTCTTAAAGCAGCTATACTATGTGTCTCCAAGAGGCCTTCTTAATCTTTTCTGAGTAGGAGGGATGTGCAGAGTTCCAGACTCTCCAGACTCTTGTGACTCTCTGACCGTCCTCTGATTGGGGGTTCTGTTTGTATAGCCTGAAGTTCACAGTTAGCACATTGTTTCTCAAACTAATTCCAGATAAATCTAGATTTTGTGTTGAAAACATGAGTACGGACATAAAATCGAACTTTTAACCCTGCATTTATGTTACTTTTACTTTTATAGGCAAATGTGGATGCTTGTTGTCACAAATAACACTACTTGAATATGTACAGACAGTAAATAGATTTAGCTGCATGATTTTATCATCATATTTGCTTACTGTTCATTATAAAGATAAAATACTTATCTTTTTGACTTAAAGTTAAGACAAAATAATAATTAATGCTTCTTGGTTCTCCTCACTAGGCCAACACGGAATCTGTGTGTGCAGAAATCAGCAGATTTTCCGCAAGACTTTTAGCCCATCATTGAGTCTATTTATATACTTATTTAAATGTGTGCAAATATATATTTATTCAGTTTTTATATTAATATCAGTAATGTTATTGAAAAGTATGCTAATGTTTTTATGATTTATTTACAATACAGTTTGAAAAAAGTGAGATTTTTCTGCCTTTTAGTAGATATATTATGAGAGACTTGCTTTGTTTACCAAAC
>CAIGQW010001906.1:1599545-1615689 GCA_903798125.1 Danio choprae | reverse complement strand
TCCCATTTTACAATAAAATCTCATTAGTAAACGTTAGTGATTGCATTCAAATCCACAGTGAAAAAATGCCATAGACTATTATAGTTATACGTTGAATTTTTAAAAATACAACAGAATTTTATTAGCTTTTTACTCCAACTGTAAAAAAAAGTTGACTTAACTTAAAATTGTAAGGCAACTTGCTGCACAGCTATTTTGAGTCGACTCAACGTTTAATCCAATTACTGCACTTGACTTTAAGTTGCGTTGAATTTAAGTTGAATTTAATTTGAGTCAAATAAAAAAGCTCTACAGCAAGTTGCTTTACAATTTTAATTTGAGTCAAGATTAATAAAGGCTTTTGTAGTTGACATTATATTGACTTTAGTTAAATCAACTGATGTTAACAATGGAACCTGTACAGAGTTAACGAACAAAAACGTTTATAAATAGTCACAGGATAGTCAATGTCGTTGGCCAGATTAACATGCGAAAATGTCTGAACGTAAATCGCCTATTAAGTCTCCACACATTTGGTGCTGTGATGAACAACCACTACCAATACAATCATAAAAAGCACTCTTAAACTTTAAATAACAAATAATTATTCACCGTGTTTTAAAATGTCCACGATTCCAATATTGTGCCTGTTCGTTATCAAGATATTTTGAATTACTGAATATCGGCACATGTCTAGATGTGATCATGCTATAGGATTGGATGCTATAGGTTATAGGATTGGATGTAGGCATCTTACACGGAAGGGCTCAAGTATTTCCTAAGCTAAATAATAGTATAGAAAAGTGATTCTGCATAATGCTTTGTAGATGGTAACTTTGGTGTGTATGTGGAGCTTCTTTTTGTGAAAATCCTGCTGTTTGGTAGAGACCGCAGAGGCTTGTTTCATCAGGTTAAGAATTCCTTGATCAATATTGCAGTGTTGTTATACTGTGTGTTGCTGCCCAGGTATCTAGCAGAAGTAACTATTGTAAGTATATCATTTTCAATGGTGAAAACAGATATAATGGTTGGGAGATGGACCTCAATTAGCAAACCACTTCAGTCTTCAGCCCTATTCGGATGGGACTATTTTTACGAACAGCATTTGTGTTACAATTCTTTTTAGCCGACATCTGTCATTTCATGTGTGGGTTTGGATAGGACCAAAATTTCTGTTTATTATGGAGGTAGGAGTGTGTGTGTTTTACACAACCCAGGCTCATTCAAAAAAGTACCCCTATATACATTTCTGGAGAGCGTCAAATACATCCCAGGAGGGGTTGCAGTTTTTGTTTTCGCGGATCCACCAGAGGCCGCTGTGTGCATTTTTTGAGATCTCAAATTTCTCTCGTGAGTGCCATTCGCACCTGCTCTTCTCGCGTAAATTCACCAGAGACCGCTGTCGCCCGATTGACTGACCCACCCTCCTCCTTCCCTAAACCCAACCAATAGTGTTTTCAAAAGCAATTCAGAAAAAGAAAAGCAGCCTGAGTTTTACCATGTTTTCAGATTTTACCACATTCTCACCCTGGTATTTACTTGTTTATTTTATTTTTTGGCTTTTGTTTTGTTCTTACCTGCTTTCTGGAACTGTTTTTCTTTGGACTCGATCCCTGTCATCGCGGTGAACTCCGCTCCACGTCACAAGTCATGGCGAGCCACTGGACAAACTGGTAACAGCGGAAAAAATGAAAATTTCAAGACTCCCAGTCCATTCAGTAGTCAATCACTATTACATCACACACACACACACATACACTGCATTGACATTACAAAACAGACTTCAGTTAGTGTTGTTAAAGACAAACAGTCCAAGGATTAAAAAAACAATCAGCAAAAGTGACAAACTTCCAAAAATGAAGCTTCTAAAAATGAATATGGCATCGCGAAATCTAAAATGTTTGGCAAATTGCAAAATATTGCCATTGACTGCTTGCGATTTCATGAAAAAGCGGTCAGCTGTTAAGCAGGAAAAGGAACAGCATCATACCGCCCCGTAGCGTTCGTTTTAAAGATGAAATGCAGCCATATGTACCTCTGGCTACATAATTCGTGATCTCCAGAAATATATATAGGTCTACAATTTCAGAATGAGCCTATGTTGGTTTTACATGTGGGTGTTGCATAAGACCACATGTTGAGGATGCGTTGATTGCATATGGTCATGTAAAGTAAAACATCCTAACTTGTTTAGTGTTTAAAGATTTTATTAAAAATATAATAATAATAAAAAACTTAATATACAACCAAATGTTAATGTGATGGTTTTATGGAACATCTTGTAATAAACCCACTGGAATAAAGATTTTAACATATAATTTTCACATTATGTATGTATGTTGACTGCATAAATTAAAGTACTCTTAGCTGAAACTAATATTACAGTAGCCAGTCTTAACAATTATGTGATTTGGCTCTTCTTGTTGATTAAATTTTTTAAAATTAATTTGCAGGAGGCCTCACGGTGGCGCAGTGGGTAGCACGTTCGCCTCACAGCAAGAAGGTCGCTGGTTCGAGCCTCGGCTGAGTCAGTTGGCGTTTCTGTGTGGAGTTTGCATGTCCTCCCCGTGTTGGCGTGGGTTTCCTCCGGGTGCTCCGGTTTCCCCCACAAGTCCAAAGACATGCGGTATAGGTGAATTGGGTAAGCTAAATTGTCCGTATGTGTGTGAATGAGAGTGTGTGGATGTTTCCCAGTGATGGGTTGCAGCTGGAAGGGCATCCGCTGCGTAAAACATATGCTGCATAAGTTGGCGGTTCATGAAAATGAATGAATGAATGAATAATTTGCAGGATAGCAAACACATCTAGAGATTGTTAGGTAGTTCACGTTGTCCAAAGCACACAAGAAAATGTGTTACTTTTTCGGCAATCTCAGACATTCGCTCTTCAGATGGGATTAGATTTGTCATAGGACTGCAGAGTTTTATAAAACAGTTGGTAATTTGCTCTGGATTTTTTTACAGAGGTCGCATGACAAAAAGGCATGGTTGATTCGGACATGATTAAAATAACAATGTATCTGTTAAACAAAAATGTCTTTAACGTACCCATTAAAACTTGTCCCGTCCAAATAGTGCTTTAATTGTGCTGACTTACAGTCCAAATCTGCGTATAGACCCTATAACAACACACAGTGATTAGCATATTACAACCAGAGGGCTTGCTCTGCTGAGAATTCAGTGTCTCCCTGGAACCTTTGTAGCTTAAAAAGTTTTCCATATAGCCTGAACACTTGTTATGAAGAAGCTCTTGTGAATCACAGTGGGAAGAAGTTAGTGGGAAAAAGTACTTCAGTTTCCTTGATTCCTGTCCCATCTATGGTCACATGGACCACCATCCCAGATGTGTCATAATGTTCAGAAATATTCCTGGACAGTCATGCTTTATCAGTGGTCTGACGATAACAGCAACCATTCAACTCCTGCTGATAGCAACAATGTCATTACCATGTACCATCATAACAGACATTCTATTGCTAGCAGACATGGAAAGGGAGGCAAGGCAAGGCATGGGAAGGAGAAAAAGAAGGAAAGGAGAGAGGGAAGAGAAGGGAAGTGAATGAGAGAGGGAAGGGAAGGAAAGTGAATGAGAGAGGGAAGGGAAGTGAATAAGAGAAGGAAGGGAGGGGAGGGAAGGAAAGAGGGAAGGGAAGAGGGAAGGGAAGGAGAGAGGGAAAGGAAGAGAAGGAGAGAGGAAAGGGAAGGGAATAGAAAGGAAGGAGAGAGGGAAGGGAAGGGCAAGGACATAACCTACAATACCTGCCAATACCATGACTTGCTCAACACTTGTCCAACTTACCAAGTCCAAGGAGAGAGGGAAGGCAAGGGAATCAAAGAGGGAAGGGAAGGAGAGAGGGAAGGGAAGGAGAAGAAAGGGGATGAAACAGGAAGGGAAGAGAAAGAAAGAGGGAAGGGAAGGGGAAGGAATGGAAGGAAAGAGGGAGGGCAGAAAAGGAAAGAGGGAAGGGAAAGAAAGGGAAGGAGAGAGGGAAGGGAAGAGAAGGAGAGAGGAAAGGGAAGGGAAAGAGAGGAGAGAAAGGAAGAACCTACAATACCTGCCAGTACCATGACTCGAACCTGCAAACTTTTGATCTCAAATCCAACTATTTGATTTGTTTAACTCTTGTCCAACTCACAAGTCCAACTCTTTGACCTGCCATCAATCAAATACAGTACACCATGCTCAGATGTGGAGACGTAAAGATGGAATTTTAAGCTCCAAATTGGGTGCATAGTCCCCAGTCACATTATATTTGCCATCATGAGATAAATCCTGGTGAAAAGAAGGAAAAACAGGATGATTAAGCCCTGTTATGGCTCCATGAAGCTTCAGAGCCTTGTTTACCAGATAAAATTGTCTTGCTATATTCTTTTCTCTCAGAGTGTCCTCCCTTACTTTGTCTCACTACACTTAGGTACACTTTTACCCTAGTGTGTTCCGTGGCTGAAAACTTCAGCACTCTTACAAAAATGCTCAACAGGGATCACTTCTCCAATTGTTGAAACTTTTAAAAAGCTCAGCACCTCACCATGCTGCTGGCATTCTAAAAGATGTGATGCTTTCGTTGACAATATCTGGAAATCAAACATGCTCAGCTTGGGAAAGAATGCTTTGGTGAACATGCAAATAAGAGGGGCTTGATGAATCAGAAAATTCTACACAACATTTCAGAAGAGCAGTCAGACAGCTATTGTGGATAGTGTGCCATTTCAAAACCTCATCTATACTGAAACAATGCACCAGCATTTCCAAACTAAAACAAGGTCTTTAGCATTTTCGAGACACTCCGCTGTTGTGGGTCAAAGTTGCTGGAGTAGTGTGGATGTCAGGTCCACCGAAACATATGTGTTTTAAAATGAAAATGCTTTAGTGTAGATTTAGTATTTAGGAGGAGGGAATCAGATCTGAAGCTAGTAGACTGAAGGCCTTCAGAATCTGTACCTCACCCAATAACGTTAAGAGTACGTCATGGTTCTTTGTATTATAGGAATAGTATAACCAATTTTATCTCATTTGTCAGAAGAGCAACTCCATTACATGCCCTCATGAAAGAAAGACATGAAGGCCATGGAAATGGACTGAAGAGTGCCAGCATGTTTTGGAGGAGTTAAGTGAGGCTCTTCAAAAAGCTCCCATTTCCATGCTACCAGACTGCATTTAACCCCTTTGAAGTGCAAATATGGTTCAGAGAAGGGTGAACATGTGATTGCTTCATTTGCTTGTCATGTTTACTGCAATGAGCTGAAACATCATAATCTGACTGAAAAGGAGTATTTATCCATATAAATGGTGGTGGAGAAATGAAGACAACACTTGGAAGGACTACTTTTGAGATGCTTACTGACCATGTGGCTGTGACCTGGATGTTTTAAAGTCGCCATGAAATGGAAGTTAAAGATTGACCTTTTCTCCGCTATCATGACATACATCACCTTGAAACTGTCCTGAATTGTGAAGACAAAATGTAAGGAGGTGGATGATTTCGTTCTTCGGGACCCCATTGGATTGTTGAAAGACGGGCATTGCTAACAAAGAAGGAAGACTGACAAAAGAAAGAATTCAGAGCAGAAATGAGACATGCCTGTCTAAAAGAAATTCCATGAGACCAGGAAGTGAAGAAAAGTGGTTTCGAGGGGGTAGGGAAGGTTATGGTATTTGATCAAATTTTATGAGGGCAAATGCATTTTTTTTTTTTAAATAATACAGTGCACAGATACTCCAATCTGACAAGATGGACTATCTGCTTATAAAGTTTTATTTCAAAGAGAAGTACCACAAAGGTCAATGCTACGTCATTTGGGATGTATATACATATACTGTATGTGTGTGCATACAGTATAACATGAGTTCAAGGGCCATGCTATGCACCAGGCTCTGCGGTTTGACATTTACCCATCAGCTGGGAGGAAACAGCAAAGGGCCAGAGGGATGATCAAAACACTTCACCCAGTTCTGGGATGCTTCTAGGCTTATCCAGGCAAATCCAAAGCACATCCATTATGTCATATACACTATAAGAACTTCTTGTTCCGATGCATCCAAAAACAACTGAGAGTCTCAGGCAATACTCTATGCATTTTGCTCACAACAAACATTTAATTGCACACTTGGGTCATATAAAACTGTGTGGTGACTACTTAATGTTGTGCCAGAAATGCATTAGGATCTGTGGAATCACTGTAAATTATGCCAAGTCTGCTAAAAATCTAGGCCTAGTCGGCGCTGATAGCCTAGTGGGCAGTGTGCCGACATATAGTACAATTTCACTGCAGGCATCCTGCGTTTGAGTCCCGCCTCTTGGACCTTTCCTGATCCCAACCCCCCCTCTTTCTCTCCAACTTTGTTTCCAGCCATAATAAAGGTAACAATTGCCAAAATTGCCTTGATTTTCAGAGTGAACCATCAAAATTGAGATATGTAGATGGCTATTTCTTATTTCTCTCAACCTCCCCTCACCTCCTCATTCTTATCGTTAATATTATTACTTACGTTTTTGTTATTATTACTATTCTGACTTGTCCTTTTCCTGTTATCTCCTCATTATTATTATTATTTTTATTTGCCATTGTCATTATTCAGGTTGTTGTAGTAGTAGTTGTTGTAGTAGTAGTAGTCATTGTAGTAGTATCAGTAGCAGTAGTAGTCATTGTAGTAGTAGTAGCAGTTGTTGTTGTTGTGGTAGTAGCAGTAGTTGTTGCTGTAGTAGTAGTAGCAGTTGCTGTTGTTGTTGTAGTAGCAGTAGTTGTTGCTGTAGTAGTAGTAGTAGTTGTTGTTGTTATTATTAGGGACCGAGCACCGGCACCGGTGGTGCGAGGCCCTATTGGAATTGCTCAGTTGTTTAAACACAGGTGTGTGGTAACAGTGTGTGCCCTCTTGCAATGGTATAAATGTATTAACTCAATTTTTTTGAATCACACTTGATAAAAACAGTCTGCAGAAACACTTTGGTTGACATTTTCCCTTTGAAGATGTTATCAGATGGGCTAAGCCCCGCCCATTAGTAGCGCTCTCTCCCTCATTAGCATAAACAGTCCTGAGTGAGAAGCAGCCATCCGCCGCACTACGAACAGTGCAATCTCCATAAACTGCCTTCTTTCGAGAGACTTCTTTTCACATTTTCAGTTTTTCACAGAGTTAACGTGAAACGTTCATCCTGTTTTGAATCTGCGGCTATAGTAATGCAGGCATTTGTAGCCCCGCCCCTTTTTGAAAAGAGCACAATCTCATTTGAATTTAAAGCGACAGCCACCGAAACAGCCCAATTTGGATCAAAGCCTAAAAGGGGCAGTTTCATTAATTTTCCTACGGGTTAGTCCCTTTATTCATCAGGGGTCACCACAGCAGAATGAACCGCCAACTTATCCAGGGTATGTTTTACAGAGCGGATGCCCTTCCAGCTGCAACCCAGTTCTGGGAAACATCCATATACACTCATTCACACACATACACTACAGCCAATCTAGTTTATTCAATTCACCTATAGCGCATGTCTTTGGACTCTGGGGGAAACCGGAGCACCCAGAGGAAACCCACGCCAACACATGCAACATGCAAACTCCACACAGAGAACATCCAAACTCCACACAGAAATGCCAACTGACCCAACCGGGACTCGAACCAGCGACCTTCTTGCTGTGAGGCGACAGTGCTAAACACTGAGCTTTAAGTCACTTAGACTTAAAATAAGTCACTGAGACTTAAATGTCAGATTATTGTCACATATACACATTTAAAAGTCAGTGTGTTTCATATTAATCATGCAGCATCATTTCTGAACAATGCATGTAAATAATAACAAATGGCATTGGGTTTTCCTTTTACTGTGATTGACCTTTGCCGTCTTTGCCTTTCCTGTCGATGAGAAAGTAATGGTGTTTTGTGACAGTCTCTCTGTTAATGATGCAGTTCATGTAGTCCATCTGGCTGTGATGAAAAGCAGTGGGCGTTGCACTGGTCATGGTAGATTAGTGCTTGAGGTCAGTATTCACACAGAATGAAATGAGATGCACTGAATGATGGAAGAGGCTGTTTCCTCAGAACACTGCAGTGTCAGTACCTGGCCTGACCTGGCCACTTTGGGCATGAGTCCCAGCTTCTCTACAGGCCCTGACACAGTCGAACTGACTGAATGTCTAGTGCATCTGTCAAAATCGAGCACTATTTATATCTAATGGCGTCTTTGATTTGATCCACTTCGTCTCGCTGCACAAAGCGCTTTATGACAAACAAAGTGCGGAATTCAAAGAGACAGAATAAATAGACTGATCATGGTCTTCTTTTTAACGTGTGTCTCCAGAATGACTGTCAAACCATCAAGCTGAGCCACATCCTAAAGTAAACTGTGATTTCCTTCCTTTCTACATGATCTCGGGATTAGACTGATTCAATGTTTTCTCACATTTTACCCATGATTTTAGTCAGAGTTAGTATTGGCCACTGACAGATGACAGATCCTCTTTCTCCCCTGCTTTCCACACCCATTAAGGTTGCATTTTTAAACAAATAATTCTGAGATCGACTTGAACTGAAAGAGCAGGGTTTCATGACCCTTTAACAAGAGAGAGGAAAACAAAATCATTCTCACATCTTTAGAAGATTAAATATTTGTGTGCTTTAACTTTCAGACCCCCCCAAAAAGAAAATCATGGTTATTTGATGCACGTCATGATTTTGCCAAGTGCTAGTTGTCCTGAGACCAACATTTTTTATGATGACCCAGGCACAACAACTCCATCAGCCAATCAAACGTTATCATATCATCATTATGTGCCCCCTGCATAGTCTGCCATTTTTTTTTTTACAAGTGAAGAGGGCAAGTGAAAAGGTAAGATCACAAGTTTTCTCCTATCAATCTACAGAAGTAGCAATGATCATAAAATTAATATTTGTCCACGGATTTGCTCTTTTTCCAGCTTAGCGAACATTTAACATTAGTTTGAATTGACAAGTTAGCCTAATTAGCCGTCCATACATGTCTAACGTTAGATGTATGTGCTCTAATGTACTTTCGGGCTCAAATTAAAACAAGGTAACAAATTGAATTTTTTTTAATAGTGTGCCTAGCTATCAAACGCGATTAAACTTGGTCTTTTTCTAACTTATAGCGACCGCAAATTTGTCTAATAATTCTGTTTTAGTATATATTATGCCACTGCCAATTTCGGCTGCGTCGCGTTTAGTTTCATTCTAAGACAAACGCCTGAAATGCAGAACAAAACAGCACTTGTTTAACCAAAAGAGAGTACTTGAGACACTAACGTACTGTGATTCACTGTAAAATCCAGGTTGACTCGATTTAATCAGATTATTTATCCTGTTAGATATGAATATGTTGACCTCAGGTCATCATCGCTGAACCATTGATACAAGGCAGGATGGATCCATGCTTTCATGTTGTTGACGCCAAATTCTGACCCTACCATCCGAATGTCGCAGCTGAAATCAAGACTCATCAGACCAGGCAACGTTTTTCCAATCTTATATTGTCCAATTTTGGTGACCCTGTGTGAATTGTAGCCTCAGTTTCCTGTTCTTAGCTGACAGGAGTGGTCTTCTGCTGCTGTAGCCCATCCGCCTCAAGGTTGGACGTGTTGTGCGTTCAGAGATGCTCTTCTGCAGACCTCGGTTGTAACGAGTGGTTATTTGACTTACTGTTGCCTTTTTATCAGCTGGAACCAGTCTGGCCATTCTTCTCAGACCTCTGGCATCAACAAAGCATTTGCACCCACAGAACTGCCGCTCACTGGATATTTTATCTTTTTCGGACCATTCTCTGTAAACCCTAGAGATGGTTGTGCGTGAAAATCCCAGTAGATCAGCAGTTTCTGAAATACTCAGACCAGCCCGTCTGGCACCAACAACCATGCCACGTTCAAAGTCACCTAAATCCCCTTTCTTCCCCAATCTGATGCTCGGTTTGAACTGCAGCAGATCGTTTTGACCATGTCTACATGCCTAAATGCATTGTGTTGCTGCCTTGTGATTGGCTGATTAGAAATTTGCGTTAACGAGCAGTTGGACAGGTGTACCTAATAAAGTGGCCGGTGAGTATGCATGTATATATTAAATTCACTTTCCCCAAATTCCCTGCATGACACTTTACTTTTTATGCCTTTGTGTTGACATTAATATAGTACTTTTGTTTCTCTTGACTTACACCTAATGTTGATAAATAATGTTCAAAATACTGTCAATAATAATAATATTGTCAACAATTTTACAGATTTTTTTAACAGTGTATTATTCAGCATTTGATTGGTTGATTGATATAAATCCTAGTATTTATTTACATTCACAGTGGAGGGACAATAAAGTCCTAATTGCCAACCAATTAAAGTATCACCAAATCCTAATGATCTCTCTGTGTGAATTAATGGGCTCTCTTCACCAGCTGGGTTCGCAGCCTATGGAGACTCGATGCTGCCCTGGACAAGCATGTGATCCCTGGAGTGACAGCAGTTACACTGACACTTCCTGCCTGCGCGTGGGAGGTGACTGTAAATACTCAGCAGGACAACTTTCCAATAGCCATGCAAGCATGTCTGCACATTAATGATCACCTGCTTATTCTACTGCTGCAGATCGGGGAGAGAGAGAGAGAAAAAAAAGGGGATTGAATGTCCTCCCATTGCAGCAACAGCTGAAGTCAAAATTATTATTGTTTTCTTTTTCAAATATTTCCCAAATGATGTTGAACAGAGCAAGGAATTTTTCACAGTATTTCCTATAATATTTTTTCTTCCGGAGAAAGTCTTATTTGTTTTATTTCAGCCAGAATAAAAGCAGTTTTGAATTTTTTTAAAGCCATTTTAAGATCAATATTATTAGCCCGCTTACGCATATACAGAACATTCATTCAAACAAACCACTGTTATACAATGACTTGCCTAATTAACCTGATTAGCCTAGTTAAGCCTTTAAATGTCCCTTTAAGCTGAATAATAGTTCTGTCATCATGGCAAAGATAAAAGTAATCAGTTATTAGAAATTATTTATTAGAATTATTATGTTTAGGAATGTGTCTCTAACCCGTGAAAGAGAAATTGGTGGAACAATATACAGGGGGGCTAATAATCCTGACTCCAACTGCATGTTCGTTCTCTGGCAGAGGATCGGTTTCCAGATCATCCAGGCTGTTAGGCTGCAGTAGTAGTTACTGCTAATGGGCTGAAGTGGGCTTTTGGACCGTAGGGTAGATAATGGGCTTGGCACATGGGCTAGTGGGATTGTTAGTTGGTGAAAGTCGCGAGAGCAAGCAGTCAAAATCCCCCCCTATTCTCTGAGGACAATGGAGGCGGGTTTTGACCCTCGAACAAGCTTGTATTGGCAGGAGACCACTTATTACTATTGAATGTGTAGGGCCTGACACAAGCACTCAAATGAAAGCTTCAGAAGCAAAGCTTTTTTACAAAGGATTCAAAGTGGAATAAACAAAAATCTGTTTGTTGGTCGGCAGAGGATTAATGTGTGTGCTATAATAGGGGACATTTGTTAAAATACAATAGGAATGATTGTCCTCTTGACAATTATCGTTGTCTAAAATCAGAATTATCGTCCTCTTGATTTGTTCGAATGCAGAATCATATATGTAGACAATAACAGATATGTATTTGTCTGTTTGTAATATTCATTCATTCATTTTCATTTCGGCTTAGTCCCTTTATTAATCTGGGGTCGCCACAGCGGAATGAACCACCAACTTATCCAGCATATGTTTTACGCAGCGGATGCCCTTCCAGCTGCAACCCATCTCTGGGAAACATCCATACACACCCATTCACACTCATACACTACAGACAATTTAGCTTACCCAATTCACCTATACCGCATGTCTTTGGACTTGTGGGGGAAAACGGAGCACCCGGAGGAAACCCACGCCAACACAGGGAGAACATGCAAACTCCACACAGAAACGCCAACTGGCGAGGCTAATATATTAATGATACTTAGGTTATAATATGAACAACCAGCACCCAACCAGCGTAAAAAAAAAAATCCACCTTTTTTTGTTCATAGGTAAAAAAATAAATAAATAAAATAAAAATAAATCAAAAAGAACAAATAAATACAAAATAAAAATAAAAAAGATTAAATAAATAAATAAAAGATAAATAAAAATAAAAGGAAAAGAATAAATAAAAATAAAATAAAACGAATGAATAAATAAAAAATAATAATAATAATAAAAATAAAAAAATAAATTAAATAAAAATTAAATAAAGAGAATAAGTAAATAAGTAAAAATAAAATAAATAAAAATATACAAACAAACTAATAAATAAATAAACAAACAAACAAACAAATAATTGCCTTTCCCAGTACTGGGTTGCAGCTGGAAGGGCATCCGCTGTGTAAAGCATATGCTGGATAAGTTGGCGGTTCATTCCACTGTGGTGATTCCTGATGAATAAAGGGACTAAGCCAAAGGAAAATGAATGAATGAATGAATGAATAATTAATTGCCCAGAGTGGTATCAGGAACAGAGTTTAACCAAATAAATGGGACAATTTTGCAACTAAAGTGCACCTAAAAGGGTTAAACTGACAAACTTCCCATCATATTTATAAGTATTTTTTCTGTACTTTATGGGTTGTATCACAGTGCTATTTAACAATTAATATCTATTTTACATCCGGTTGATTGCACACATATGTATGTTCCATTTAGTGTGTTCTACTATGGACAGGTTTACTTATGTTTGCATAAATACATCTTCATTTATGTCAATTCAGATGAGTCAATCATTTCAGGCCTCTACCCAATGTTGTCATGGTGCAAAATGCTATAAAAATGCATTTATGAAAAACACTGTTATTCATTCATTTTCATTCATTCATTTTCTTTTCGGCTTAGTCCCTTTATTAATCTGGGGTCACCAAAGCGGAATGAACCGCCAACTTATCCAGCATATGTTTTACGCAGCGGATGCCCTTCCAGCTGCAACCCATCACTGGGAAACATCCACACATACCCATTCACACATACACTACGGACCATTTTAGCTTACCCAATTCACCTATACCTCATGTCTTTGGACTTGTGGGGGAAACCAGAGCACCCGGATGAAACCCACGCCAATACGGGGAGAACATGCAAACTCCACACAGAAACGCCAACAGACCCAGCCGAGGCTCGAACCAGCGATCTTCTTGCTGTGAGGCGATTGTGCTACCCACTGCGCCACCATGCTGCCCCACTGTATGTTATAAAATTGTTACTAACTTTCAATTAAAGCAGAATTAAATGACAGCTATGTGTAGTCTCCATTGGTTTACACTGCAGACAGCTAGTGCTGGAGATTCGCCTTTAAAATAATTATTGTTTGGCTACATCTACTCTATTTCTATTTCTACATCTTCTATTTTCAAAGATAGAAGATGGATATTTTATTCATTTTCCTTCGGCTTAGTCCCTTTTTTATCAGGGGTCACCACAGCAGAATGAACCACCAACTATTCCAGCATATGTTTAGGGAACTGGGAAACTCCCATACACTCTCATTCACACATGCACACACTTATACACTACAGCCAATTTCATTCATTCATTCATTTTCTTTTCGGCTTAGTCACTTTATTAATCTTATCAAGCATAACTCAATTTATCCAGCATATGTTTTACGCAACTGATGCCCTTCCAGCCACAATCCATCACTGGGAAATGTCCATACACTCATTCACACACATACACTACGACCAATTTATCTTACCCAATTCACCTATACCGCATGTCTTTGGACTGTGGGGGACACCGGAGAACCCAGAGGAAACCCACGCCAACACGGGGAGAACATGCAAACTTCACACAGAAATGCCAACAGACCCAGCTGAGGCTCGAACCAGCGACCTTCTTGCTGTGAGGCGATCGTGCTACCCACTGTGCCACCGTGCAGCCTACAGCCAATTTAGTTTAGCCAATTCACCTATACCGTATGTCTTTGGACTGTGGGGGAAAGCGGAGCACACGGAGGAAACCCACGCCAACATGGGGAGAACTTAGCCCCCTTAAGATTGATTGATTGATTGATTGATTGATTGATTGATTGATTGATTGATTGATTGATTGATTCATTCATTCATTCATTCATTCGTTTATTCATTTGATTGGCTACAGAACAAAGCACTGTTCTCCAATGACTTGTTTCCCTTTAGTTAAGCCTTTAAATTGCACTTAAAGCTAAATATACAAGCGTCTTACAAAATAACAAGTGAGATATGATGTACTGTCATCATGGCAAAGCCTAAATAAATGACTTTGCTAAAACTATCACCTTTATAAATGTTTTTTAAATGATTTAACATGAGGGCTAATAATTTCCCTCAGTAACTGTATTTAAATGACATCAACCCTCTGCTGCAAATAGCCTATGAAGTCCTTGAGATATGTCCAGTGCAGAAACAAGGGGAAGACAAAGAGGCATACACAATACACAACAGTCCACATTTCTAGACTCAAGTGACCGCAAATCTCAATGATCTCTTATCTCACGCACATCCTTCTGAAGTGACGGATGCCACGGACAGGCTACAGAACTGCTCTTTTTGACTATGCCGAACAGCTTAAGATATAACCCTGATAACAAACACACCAATGCAATCTGCAGTAGGCATTACAATATTCATGTCTGCAGAACTTCCCATAGATCAAAGCCAGCCACCTTATTTATGCTCCTTATTTTTTTCCCTTTGCATATTTCGACTGCACGATTGAAGTATGCCGGACAGGGGCTATGCTAATGCAGACGAACGTACCCTTGGGGTTATTTGTGTAAGTGTGACACAAGGACGCATTCAGCACAAGTGTGTGAGCGCGATTTGTTTCATGTTACATGAAAAAAGATAAGGTTAACTTGGCATTACCATGGGAAACGCACTGGTGCCGAGCTGGTTTCCATCTGCTCAAGCTAACTTTCTGTCAAACTTCGACCGCCTGTCACCAGCTGTTAGCGCTCGCTGCTAGCCTGGCAGAGCCGCAGGGAGAATGAAAGTATGGTCAACTGTTTGTTAAGAAATACCACAGAGTAGTGCTATTTATAATGAATTCAAGCATTATCGCATGCATCGCGGGATCTGAAATGCCGATTATGCAAAATCTGCATCTCGACACGTGCCTCCGGTCGTTCGTTATATGCTGATGATGCTAATGACCTAGATAAATGATCCCGTGGGTGGCTGTCAATTTGGCGAGAGGAATTTACTAGTGCATTTTGTTTTGCACTTAACCCTGTTACTGCATGATTTATGATTACTTTTTATACAAAAAAAAGACAACTCTTTACACACCGTGGCAGGAGGAGTAAATGAAAAGCCTTTGTTTTTACACTAACCCCTTCGGACCCTGTGTCCATTACAATGTGAGCCCATGTTTTTTGTGCTTCTTGAGCATTTCATCTAATTTAAAGCCTGCAGTCCATGAGACTGGACGATTGTCATCCAATCAAACGGCGGTAAGGCTCGGCATGTTGTAATTTGAAAAAAAAATCCACTACGAAAAGGAACGGTGTCATACTGCCCCGTACCGTTCATTTCTTTTCGGCTTTGTCCCTTTATTAATCTGGGGTCACCACAGCTGAACGAACCGCCAACTTATCCAGCATATGTTTTACGCAGCGAATGCCCTTCCAGCTGCAACCCATCACTGGGAAACACCCATATACACTCATTCACACACATACACTTTGGACAATTTAGCTTACCCAATTCACCTGTACCGCATGTCTTTGGACTTGTGGGGGAAAGCGGAGCACCCGGAGGAAACCCACGCCAACACGGGGAGAACATGCAAACTCCACACAGAAATGCCAACTGACCCAGCTGGGACTCAAACCAGCGACCTTCTTGCTGTGAGGCGACAGTGCTAACCACTGAGCCAAAATGTCGCCCTATTATTATTATTATTATTATTATTATTATTATTATTATTAATATCATTATTATAAACAGTATTAAAGTACAAAAAGAAATTATAAACAAGACAATGTTTTCCAGGGCGTCACAGTGGTGCAGTGGGTAGCACGATCGCCTCACAGCAAGAAGGTCGCTGGTTCGAGCCTCGGCTGGGTCAGTTGGCATTTCTGTGTGGAGTTTGCATGTTCTCCCCGTGTTGGCGTGGGTTTCCTCCGGGTGCTCCGGTTTCCCCCACAAGTCCAAAGACATGCGCTATAGG
>CAIGQW010001906.1:1550719-1567430 GCA_903798125.1 Danio choprae | reverse complement strand
ACACACACACACACACACACACACTCTTACACACACAGACACACACATTAACAAGCACACAAAAACCCACACAAACACACACACATACACACACACACACACACACACACACACACACACACACAAAAAGCTTGGAAAAAGGCTTTATTCACAGTCTGGTGAAAAAAAAAATATGCCAAATGTCTGATATTGTAGTTGTTCAATAATATTGATATTGTTCATCGATATATGTTCACTGACACTGATATCTGATATTGTATATGCGGCGATATTCACTGTTAACCGTCAGGTTGGGCATCTACGGGGGAAGCAGACAGTGAGCAGTTTATGTAACAGTGATTACAAGCTCTGGATTTAGTAAACCGCTGCACACATTAATAGTTCTCAGGCCATCTGTTTCGCCCCTTGCTTGCCTTCCTTAACATGTAGTGTTCTTTAATACACGCTAACTGGCCACTTTATTAGGTACACCTGTCCAGCTGCTCGCTATTGCGATGTTTAAATCAGCCAATCGTCCGACCGCAACTCCGTGCATGTACACTATTTCAAATAAGCTGAAACAACGCAATTCCTGAAGGGACAACTTAATTGTTTTATGTTCAATCCACTTAAATTTGTAAAAACTAATAAGCTAACTTAAGTCCAAATCGACTGTGTGGAACCCAGCCTTTTTTACAGTGCAGGCACGCAGACGCGGTCAAAAAGATCTGCTGAAGTTCAAACTGACGGAAATATTAGGAAAGAAAGGATTATTATTATGTTTTTAAACATTTATTTTTGTGCTTTTTGCATTTTTCAAAACTACAACAGGGGCGGCGCGTTGGCGCAGTGGGTAGCGCAATCGCCTCACAGCAAGAAGGTCGCTGGTTCGAGCCTTGGCTGAGTCAATTAGCATTTCTGTGTGGAGTTTGCATGTTCTCCCCGGTTTCCCCCACAGTCCAAAGACATGCGCTATAGGTGAATTGGGTAAGCAAAATTCGCCGTAGTGCATGTGTGTGAATGAGAGTGTATGGGTGTTTCCCAGTGATGGGTTGCAGCTGGAAGGGCATCCGCTGTGTAAAACATATGCTGGATAAGTTGGCGGTTCATTCCGCTGTGGCGACCTCTGATTAATAAAGGGACTAAGCCGAAAAGAAAATGAATGAATGAAAACTACCATAAAATATAGGGAAAAAAATACAATACAATAATAATACATATAAACTACAATGCATAAAATATTAACCCATGACAGAGTAATTGAACAACAGAACACAGAGGGACAAATGCACACAAAGCAAAATATAATTTAGCCGATCAGGTAATGCATAAATAAAAGTAATTATAAAGTACCATTGTTCTTATAGTACCAGAAAAATGCATTATCCTGACTATAGTTTTATTGTCAAGTTAGTTTGGGCACATTATTAAAAGCATTATAGATTATGAATAGTGAATATCAATAACACTCAATCTTTAATTACTTCTTTAATTGACAGGGGTCACTGGTTATGCTTGCATTTCATTCATTCATTCATTCATTCATTTTCTTTTCGGCTTAGTCCCTCTATCAATCTGGGGTCGCCACAGCGGAATGAACCGCCAACTTATCCAGCATATGTTTTTACGCAGCGGATGCCCTTCCAGCTGCAACCCATAACTGGGAAATATGCTTGCATTCCTTCCAATGCATTAAGGTGTTCTAATATCTGTCCCCATGTTTTATCAAATATCTCAAATTTAGCATTATTGATACATCTCAACCTCTCCAAAGCAAGCAAGATCTTTACCAAACTTAGATACAGATTCTCAAAATCAGCCTTTTGGCAATTACCATTCCGAATAACATGGCAAGAGAGGATTGTTAAAGTGATGGGTTGTTGACATGACGTTGCATCTTCACTGTCACACGTGACAAAAAGGAATACAATTGAAGAGTTCACACTTAGCTGATGATTGGTTATAAAGCTTGTTTGGCATGCTGTCCCGGGAGAGAGCCCTGAGCTCATGAGATCCTCGAGCCCTGGGCTCCCTCCCGTTTGCAGGGCGAGAGGGGAGCTTGAGCTCAGGTAGATCTCGATGAACTCCCCCAACTTATTTCTGGCTAAAAGAATGGCTGAAAAGAGATGTATACTTATTAAGGGCTTGTAAATGGTATTGCTTAGTGTGTTCAATTTACTTAAATTGCGTGTTTTTGGACTGTGGGAGGAAACCGGAGAACCCGGGGAAAACCCACGCAAGCACGGGGAGAACAAGCAAACTCTGCACAGAAATGTCGACTAGTTTAGTTGAGACTTTAACCAGAGACATTCTTGCTGTGAGGCGACAGTGTTAGTCACTGGGCCACCGTGTCGCCCATCTGGAAAGGAGGAGGAGTAGGGGTGGGTGGGGGGAGTTCTTCAAGACGAAGATACTGCGAAAAGGGAACTCTGGTTATTTATGGTGATCTAGGAATCATCTGATTGGTGAGTCGATTGCGGGCTAATGCGGGCCAGCTGTAAGCAATCATAAGCAGGTGATCCTCTCGAAATTAGTTAATAAATAAACTTCACTTTGTGTTGAGATCATTTAAGTTGCAGTAAATGGTTAAACATTTCTTTGGCTTTCCTGGATCTCTTGTTATAATCCCAACCAAAATCTCATGGTGTGACTGTCTCAAGCATAGTTCAATAAATTATAACTTTTTTTTAATTAGTTTTACATTTTTCAATAATTACCAAACAACACAACAACAATAAAAAAATACATGAAATAAGCATGATAATACACAGAAAATAATGGTAATAATAATTAAAAAAATGATAAATAAATAAATAAAAAGATAAATAAATAAATAAATAAATAAATAAATAAATAAATAAATAAATAAATAATTATAATTTATTATTTTAAAAAAATTAAGGCATATAAACGGTTTCAATGACAATACAAAGAGGCAGTCAATAGGGGTAGTGAGCATATTAAGGATTACGCTGCTGCTCAGAATCCGCATTATATTGGTCCAGGTGATCAAGAAACGGTTGCCATATATTGTGAAACTTATCAAGATTATCAATAACTCCATTTAAATATGTCAAACCAGAAATCATAAAGTTTTGAACACGTCCAAAAGAGGTGGGTCAGGGAGCCTGCGGCAGGCTTACACTGGTCACACGTAGGGGAAACGTTAGGAACAATTCTGTGTAATTTCCATTTCGAGTAGTGCAGTCTATGCATTACTTTAAATTAATCACCGCAGAATGATTCGTCTATATAATTAAGAATGTTTTTTTTTTTCCCTTTTTGCTATGTCACACCATAGGACGTGCAAAAAGACTTAAAGAATTGATAAAGTTAATCACCCCTTATATTTTCTCAAGCTTCAAAATACATAAATAGATCTATTTTTTCTTTAAGAAAGCATTTTTATAGTCTACTTATATACAGTGCTCAGCATATATGAGTACACCCCTCACAAATCTGTCATTTAACTTAATCTGTCATTTTTCTATAGGAAGCTTTACGATATTGCATTTGTGCATATACTGTAGTTTAGTCAGTCATACTGTACTGAAGCCATCTGGAACTAATCTAATAAAACAACTTACAAATATGGTCCAAAAATTATTAAAAATCAAGAGAAACGAAAAATATATTACATTTTGTTGAAATCTTGTATTGTTTTTCTTTCAATATTTTGCATGAATTTAAATGTATTATCTTTTCATTTCTGAAGATTTTTGGTGACTAAAATAGCATTTTAATAAATATATCTGTTTAATAAATCTGTTGGTTAAATGCACTAAAATATATGACTTATAGTCACTAAGAAATGGTTAAAAATATTCATTTTCAAAATGGGGTGTGCTCATTTATGCTGAGCACTGTATATAACAATCAAGGCTCATTCTGAAAATGTACCCCTATATACATTTCTGGAGAGTGCCAAATACATCCCAGGAGGTACGTGTTTTTTGCAGTTTTTGTTTTTGCAATCCACCAGAGGCCGCTGTGTATGCTTTTTGAGATCTCAAATTTATTTAGCGAGTGCCATTCGCGCCTGCTCTTCTCGCGTATATCCACCAGAGGCCGCTGTCGACTGACTGACTGATCGACTGACCCACCCTCCTCCTTTTCTAAACCCAACCAATAGTGTTTTCAAAAGCAACGATTGACCTGCCCACCCACTTCCCTAAACCCAATCGCAGTGTTTTCAAAAGCAATCCAGAAAAAGAAGGCTCCTGATTTTCTCCACGTTTTCAGATTTTACCCCATTGTCACCCTGTTATTTACTTGTACCTTGTTGTTTTTTTGGCTTTTGTTTTTGTCTTACCTGCTTTCTGGAACCGTTCTTCACCGGAATCGAACCCCATCATCCTGGTCAACTCTTCTCTGCGTCTGAAGTCCGCCGATATACATGGCGAGATACTGGACAAACTGGTAACAGCAGGACAGCCGCCCGTACGGAGGTAAGCGGTCAGCAGGTAAGTGCGAAAAGCAGCAGGCGTCATACCGCCCCGTAGCGTTCGTTTTAAAAACAAAATGCAGCAGTATGTACATCTGGCTACATAATTTGCGATCTCCAGAAATGTATATAGGGCTCAGTTTTCAGAATGAGCCTATGTTGGTCATGTCACAAGGTTCAAATGATCTCAAACTGGTTTCTTGAAAAATCACAGTTCACTATGTTCAAATGGTCTCCACTGTCACCAGATCTCAACCCAGCAGAGTTGGGTTTTTATGGAAGATTTGGCTCAGTGGTTAACACTGTCGCCTCCCAGCGGTTCCAGAAAGTTGCTGGTTTGAGTCCTGGCTGAGCCAGTTTCCCATGTTCGCGTGGGTTCCATCCAGGTGATCTGGTTTCCACCACAGTCATGTGGTATAAGTGAATTGGCCTTAGCGTACAGTGTTGGGGAAAGTTACTTTTGAAAGTAATGCAATGCAATATTGAGTTACTCCCCAAAAAAGTACTAGTTATGTTACTTACTTTTCATGTTAAGTAATGCGTTACATTACTTTTGCGTTACTTTTTCTTTACCTTTGCTGAGGCTTGATCTCTTTCAGAACTTACAAGGTTATTCTTTTCTTTTTTTTAAATAGAGGAACTCTGCAATTAACAACGCACTGTATAACCTTCATTTACCTTTAAAAAAACATTAAAAAAATAATCATTTAGGATAACGTTATCTTCCTGACCCCAAAGATATACGTGCCTTATATACAGATTATTGAAAGTTTAAAGCAATGTGTTTCTCTCAATGCATGATAATTCAATTCAATTAGATTCATCTTTATTTCTATAGCGCTTTTACAATGTAGATTGTCAAAGCAGCTTAACATAGAAGTTCTAGTAAATTGAAACAGTGTCAGTCCAGTTTTCAGTTTAAGTTCAGTTCAGTTTAGTTCAGTGTGGTTTAATTTTCACTGCTGAAAGTCCAAACACTGAAGTGCAAATCCATCGATGCGCAGCTCCACGAGTCCCGAACCATGCAAGCCAGTGGCGACAGCGGCGAGGAACTAACTTCACCAATTGACGAGAGTGAAGGAAAAAAAACCTTGAGAGAAACCAGGCTCAGTTGGGCATGACCATTTCTCCTATGGCCAAACTTCTTGTGCAGAGCTGCAGTCTAAGCGCCGGAGGCCTGAGAAATCCAGACGTCCACCGTGGAGTGGTGTACAGGCCGGCCCCTCAGGATCAACACAAAGACCTGTCCGCCACTGGGGTCCCACAGGAATCAGTCCCACAACCCTCCACCCCTCCATGACCACCACAGCAGCCGCCCAGGATACGGCCCGGTCCAGGATTATGGAAAACTCGGGAATAATAAAACAGACTAACATAAGCGCAGATGCCGTTCAAATTATATTGTCTTTTGGGAAGTGTTCCCGGCTCCGGTTGCCCTAAATAATGCAGACTAACAGTCTGTCCTTTAGCGGATTTGGATTTCAAAAGCATTTGTGTTTTATGTGTATGCTAATGCAAAGAGATGTGTCTATAATCTAGTTTTAAACTGACAATCAGTTAAACTAAACCATAACTCGCATTACATTTCTAAAAAAAGGAACTCAAATGTTATACATTTTTTAAAGCAATGCCTTACTTTACTCCTTACGTAGAAAAGTAATATTATCACGTGCCTCACATTAGTTGTAATGCAATGCCCCCAACAGTGTTAGTGTATGAGTGTGTGTGAACTGGGGGGTTCACGAGGTAGGGTGGAAGGGCATCTGCCGCATAAAACATACCCCAGAGTAATTGGCGGTTCATTCTGCTGTGGTAACCTCTGATAAAGTGAGTGAGTGAGATTTGCATCATGGATGTGCAGCTAACAAATCTGCAAAAACTGTGTGATGCTATCATATCAAGATGAATCAAAATGTGCTAGGAATGTTTCCAACACCTCCCTGAATCTATGTCATGAAGAATTACGGCAAAAGAGAAGTCAACCCAGCACTAACAAGGTGTAACTTATAAAGCAGTCAATGAGTGCGCATAAAAGAGTTTTCACAAACTAACAACTGACTTCAAAAAAGAAAGTAAACTTTCTCAGGGCTATATGAACTCTATCTATCACCGAATAACAAAATGTTTCGGCTTGTTCACAAGAAAAGTACATTTCTGATTCCCAATTCGGAGTTGTGCCTCTGTCACTGTATTGGCCTGAGGTTCTGACAGTAGCTGTCAGCCCACGCTTGAAATAGGCAGAGAAGGATGAATCTCAGATTCTTCACGCCTGTAAATGAAACGCTGGGAGAGGTGACATAATCAACACCTATGCGCCTCAACCGTTCAAGGCTGCCAGATCTGTCACTATTTTGGGAGAGCCGGCAACCAGGCTTCCCGCATTCTGAAGCATGAGCTACAGCGAGCCGCACAGCTAATCACATGACGGCTAGAGAAGCGTCAACAGGTACTCATATGATCTGCTTGCAGAGCCAGCTGTGAATGCCATCAGTCAGGACACCAACACATTGAATTCATTCTGAGACCAGATGAGAAAATACAGAGTCTGCTCTTGCTGCATTACTCTACTTTTTTTTGTGAGCTTTCCAAAGAAGTGACATGGATGATGAAATTAAATTGATAGGCTTACAATCCGTGTATGATATATATTTGGAAAGAACATTATTATATAAACCATATAGCACGTTTGATGAATATTATGTAAATAAAAATGTGGAAAGTGTGTTTTATAGCTACACTAAAACTGGTTGGAACAATCTGTTCTAATGCATACTCGCATCATGGATGCTGTACTGTACATAATGAAAATAAACAGATTTTAAATGGGACCTATTACGCCCCTTTTTACAAGATGTAAAATAAGTCTCTGATGTCCCTAGAGTGCGCGCATGTGACGTTTCAGCTCAAAATACCACACAAAAACTTTTAGGCTTTTGTCATAATTGTGCTATTATGGTGACTGTCGCTTTAAATTCAAATGAGATTGTGCTCTTTTCAAAAGAGGGCGGAGCTACAAATGCCTACAAACAAGACTAAAGTCCTATGCTAATGAAGGAGAGATGGTCTCTAATGGGCTTGGCTTTCCCCCTCTGATGACACCTACAAAGGGAGAATGTCAATCAAAGTTATTCTGCAGACTGTTTTTATCTAATGTGATTACAAGAAATTTAATTAATACATTTTTACCATTAGAATCTGGTTATATTCACAGACTGTTGCCACACAACTGTGTTTAAACCCCTCATAAAAGTGCTTTTTGCATAATAGGTCCCTACACCATCACCACCAACAACAACCTGCCTCCCTTGACAAAGAATTCTGAAAAGTCTTCATGGACAGTATGGCAGGAAAATATGGCAAATGTCATTCGACATTGTATAGAGCTGATGCTAACTGATATAGAATACAATAAAAATGTAACTTTATTTTAAGTGTCCTTGTTACACGTTTTCTCTGTACTAACTAAAGTAATAAAAATTAACTATGTATAAATACATACAACTTAGCCTAAGCCTAAACCTAACCATGCTTAATCCCAGGGCCATTTATATCGATGTTGATATTTAGCCGCACCATGTTGGTGTTTCTTAACATCTAGTTTTTGTTTTTTTTGTGAGGTGAGTTGTTAGCCCAACGCTCAACCCCCAACCTGGAGGACAAGGACATAGACATACACTACGAACAATTTAGCTTATCCAATTCACCTACAGCACATGTCTTTGGACTGTGGGGGAACCAGAGCACCCGGAGGAAACCCACGCCAACACGGGGAGAACATGCAAACTCCACACAGAAATGCCAACTGACCCAGCCGGGGCCCGAACCAGCGACCTTCTTGCTGTGAGGCGACAGCGCTACCCTATGATTTTTAAATTGCATTCAACTTTTAATGTTGAAAAGTGTGACGAAGAATAGTAAATTTGCCATGTTTTGTGATTGAGTGGGTTTTTTCCCCACTTATGATTTTTAAATCGCATTACGGGACCTTGATTTCCCCCCCAACAACTTTTAAATATTGATAAGTTTGGAAAAAGAGACTTTTATTAACATTTTTAATAGTTTGAAGTGATGACTTGGCTGGGTTGGTGTTGTAGATTACGGACCAAAAACTGGTAACAAATTGCTAGTACTTCATTCATTCATTCATTTTCTTTTCGGCTTAGTCCCTTTATTAATCTGGGGTCGCCACAGCGGAATGAACCGCCAACTTATTCAGCATATGTTTTACGCAGCGGATGCCCTTCCAGCTGCAACCCATCACTGGGAAACATTCACACACACTCATTCACACACATACACTATGGACAATTTTAGCTTACCCAATTCACCTATAGCGCATGTCTTTGGACTGTGGGGGAAACCGAAGCACCCGGAGGAAACCCACGCCAACACGAGGAGAACATGCAAACTCCACACAGAAATGCCAACTGACCCAGCCGAGGCTCGAACCAGCAACCTTCTTGCTGTGAGGCGATTGTGCTACCCACTGCACCACCGTGAGGCCCAACTGCTAGTACTTTTTCTGTTATTTTAATATTTTCTGTTTTACTTAATTCTCTATATAATTATTTCTTACACAACATAATGTTTCAGTCAGGCAGTCGCTGGAATCAACTCACCTGGACTCACATACACCCGTTTACAATCACCAGATTACTGATTGCTATCACCTGTGCAGACACACACACACACTGCATAATAAGCACCTCTGGTCACTCTGTCACTGTCGGTCCTGAAGATCACACCCTGAGATTTACCCGATCCCTCTCCAGCACTTCCAAGTCTATCTCCAGCACATCCAAGTCTATCTCCAGCATGTCCCAGTTTATCTCCGGCGTTTCTTCAACTCCAGTGTCCCATTGTTTGTTGTGCTTCTCGTCTTCCTGGATTCCCACTACGTATGTGCCTTTGTTCAATTAATCCTTGTGTTAAATGTATCCTCTTGTGTCCAGTTCCTAGCGCACAGGTGTCAATTCCAGTTCCTGGAGGGCCGCAGCTCTGCACAGTTTAGTTCCAACCGTGCTTCAACACCCTTACCTGTAGGTTTCAAACAAGCCTGAAGGACTCAATTAGTTTGATCAGGTGTTTTGATTAGGGTTGGAACTAAACTGTGCAGAGCTGCGGCCCTCCAGGAACTGGAATTGACACCTGTGTCCTAGAGTGTCGTGACAGTTTCGAGGGCGACACGGTGGCTCAGTGGTTAGCACTGTCACCTCACAGCAAGAAGGTCGCTGGTTCGAGCCCCGGCTGGGTCAGCTCTCACTTCTGTGTGGAGTTTACATGTTCTCCCTGTGTTGGCGTGGGTTTCCTCCGGGTGCTCCGGTTTCCCCCACAGTCCAAAGACATGCGCTATAGGTGAATTGAGAAAACTAAATTAGCCGTAGTGTATGAATGTTCCCCAGTGCTGGGTTGCAGCTGGAAGGGCATCCGCTGTGTAAAACATATGCTGGATAAGTTGGCGGTTCATTCCACTGTGGCGACCCCTGATGAATAAAGTGACTAAGCCGAAGGAAAATGAATGAACGAATGAATAATGTTTCGAACAACTAATGTGTTATTAAATGTCTCTTAGTTAAAATGCACAGTTGAATTTTCAACATCAAAATAAAAGTCCTGCAATGCAATTCATAACCCTAATAAATGAAAGATTAATAAAAAATTAATGTTGCTTAGTAGTTAAATGTATAGCATACAATAGAAGCCACTGAATTTGTTTTTAAAAAGGTTATTGCGACTTTTTTTATCTCTATTTTGTGATACAAACTCCCAATTCTCTCAGAATTGTGAGATGTAAACTTGAAATTGCAAGTTATTAAGTCAGTAAGTATATAAACTCACAAATCTGAAAAAATAAAGGCAGAATTCTGAGACATAAAGTCACAATTGCGAGTTTGTATCACGCAATTCTCAGCTAAGAAGTTGCAATAACCTTTTTTATTCACCAGCGCGAACAGGCTTCCATAGAGTAGTGTTAAAATAAAGTTTCAAATATTTATAAAGAACAAAAATAAAACGATGGCATTAAATTATTCATTCATTCATTCATTCATTCATTCATGTTCTTTTCGGCTTAGTCCCTTTATTAATCTGGGGTCGCCACAGCGGAATGAACCGCCAACTTATCCAGCATATGTTTTACGCAGTGGATGCCCTTCCAGCTGCAACCCATCACTGGGAAACATCCATACACACTCATTCACACACATACACTACGGACAATTTTAGCTTACCCAATTCACCTATAGCGCATGTCTTTGGACTGTGGGAGAAACCGAAGCACCCGGAGGAAACCCACGCCAACACGAGGAGAACATGCAAACTCCACACAGAAATGCCAACTGACCCAGCCGAGGCTCGAACCAGCAACCTTCTTGCTGTGAGGCGATTGTGCTACCTACTGCACCACCGTGAGGCCCAACTGCTAGTACTTTTTTTAATTTAGTTTATTCAATTCACCTATGGCGCATGTCTTTGAAATTGTGGGGGAAACCGGAGCATCCGGAGGAAACCCATGCAAACACGGGGAGAACATGCAAACTCCACACAGAAATGCCAACTGACCCAGCGACCTTCTTGCTGTGAGGCGATTGTGCTACCCACTGCCCACCATGCTGCCCGGCATTAAATTAACAGCCCTAAAAAAGCATTTATTATAACTATAATGGAACTGTATGCTAATGAGTGCGTATTAAAAACAAAGTTAAAGGTCCCATGATGTTTTTGAGATGATAGTTTCAGTCTGTTAGTTTTAAGGAAGCTAATGTGCTCCAAAACAGTGACCAAATTTGCATTTAGAAGATATAAAACTGATATAAATATCCAAAGCTTGCAGTTTGTCACTTTCGCCTAAATGGATCAATGATTTGTTTGACGTCACCTCATACTTCAGTGTCTCATCAAATCTCCTAACCAATCGAATGCTCTCTAGTATCTGACATGCCCCGCCCCCTTCAAGGCGCTTCTCATTTCCGTTTCATTTGATTTTGATCTCAACTACTCTCACTGGCAGAGCTGTGATAAAATAAACACTATTGGCTGCTTTTTAAAAAGGGGAGGGGCTACTCAATGCCCCGCCCCCTCTCTTCTTGTTTCAGTTGAAATTACGTCAAACATCGAATAAAAAAAGTGCACATTTCAAAACACCTTTAGGGTGGAAAGTGTGAGGCGTTTCAGTAGTGTAGTGTTTGTCAGCCCTTACCACGGAGATAACAGTGGCGAGGAGCTCTCCGTGGTTCTGAACGCTGAGCTCTGGATTCTCTGTCCCCGACCGTATGACTGTCTCTTTCTGTTGGTTCAGGCTATGACAGAGTCTACGGCGAGCTGTCACACTGGAGTGGCTCATCTCAGCATGGGCTTGTCTCATCAACCTCCAGCGGCTCAGAGAGCACCTCTAGACACACCACTAAACTGCAAAGCCAAGCTTGTGCTGGAGACAGACAATCTGAGGGCTATTTCAGTCGAGTCTGAGAGCCAGCCGCTGTCAGCTCAAGCTTAAACCCCGGCAATCACGCGATAGATAACAAAGGAGAAAACAATTGTCATGTCATGTTCTGTCCTTACTATGATTTCTACATAATGATTGATTGATTGATTGAATAGTTTTAATAACTGATTTCTAATAACTGATTTATTTTATCTTTGCCATAATGACAGTACATGATATTTGACTAGATATTTTTCAAGATATACTAGTCTTTAGCTTAAAGTGACATTTAAAGTCACTTGAATATTTGAAAAAGACAATAAAATGACGAGACAATAAAATGTGGAGCACAAAATTATTTAATACATTTTCATTTTCCTTCAGCTTATTGCCTTATTTATCAGAGGTCGCCACAATGGAATGAACTGCCAACTATTCCAGCATATTTTTTACGCCCTTCCAGCTGCAACCCAGTACTGGGAAACATCCATATACTCTTGCATTCACACACACACTCATACACTACGGCCAATTTTGTTTACCCAATTTACCTATAGCGCATGTCTGGAGGAACCAGAGCACCTGAAGGAAACTCATATGAACACAGGGAGAGCATGCAAACTTGACAGAGAAATGCCAACTGACCCAGCCGGGAGTCGAACCAGGACCTTCTTGCTGTGAGGCGACAGTGCTAACCACTGAGCCACCATGCTGCCCTATTTAATAAATATGCATAACAATTATATTAAGTGTTTGTAGGTTATTTATGACATGTTGCAGACAAATAGCAACGTAATGTAGACTCTGAGACCTGATCATTGCACCATCCCAATTGTGTTTGAATTTATATTTACCAATTTTGTCATGCGGGTCAATCAAGGGTGTCCCAAAGGCCAGATGTGGCCCAAGGGCAGAAAAAAAAATGGCCCAGAGCTGTGGTCAAGCCTTAATATTGCACTTTAAGCTGGATACTATTATCTTGCAAAATAGCTAGTAAAATATTATTTATTATGGGCAACACAGCGGCTCAGTGGTTAGCACTGTCACCCCACAGCAAGAAGGTCGCTGGTTCGAGCCTCGGCTGGGTCAGTTGGCATTTCCGTCTGGACTTTGCATGTTCTCCCAGTGTTGGCGTTGGTTTTCTCAGAGTGCTCCGGTTTCTAACTGTGTTCTAACATTTAACTATGTTAACAATTATGTAATCTTATGTAATCTTGTAATCTTAATAATCCATTAGTAAATACTGAACTATGATTGATAAATGCCGTACAAGTATTGTTCATTATTAGTTTCTGTTAGTAAATACATTAACATTAACTAATGAAAACGTATTGTAAAGTGCAGTGATGAGAATAACAGCGCTATAAATAAATGGTGTTACTAACGGCGATACTTTTTTCAGTAACGAGTAATCAAATGAATTACTGCTTCCCCTGTTACACTGTAATTACCGTTACTGACAAAAAAATAAAATGTGCGTTACTATAATTGAGAACACTGAAGTGGTTTTCATGTGAGCAGCGTCTCTCTCAGCCATAGGTCCTCTCTTTGTCTGAGGTGTGTGTGTGTGTGTGTTTGGGGCTGGGGCAGGGCACATAACCAACCAGTGATGATGATTGGTGTGTCTGTGAACGTGGTGTAGCTGAGATCATGATGATTGGCTTAGAGTATATTTCTATCATTTGCCAATCAGAGGCAGAGTAGGCCAGGTGTTCACACACAAGCACACGCACAGTCAGTGGCACACACCAACGGGCAGGAGTCAGAACGATGGCAAATCCAACAAGTTCAATGTTAGCGTTTGCAAACTGGAAATATAAGTGCTACTTTTCCCTCGTTAAGGTGAAAGGCAGGAATGATTATGCATCGTGCAACTTAAGTCTCTCTGCATCGGTGACAAGTATTTCTAATCTAATGAAGCTCCTCACGTCTTCACATGCCACCACAAAATGAGTGGCTACGCAGGTGCTAACGTGAGCTCTGCTACCAAAGGAGGAGACGAAGCCACGACGTCAAAGCAAATAAAACTTCATTTTTCTCCACCGCAAACACTTATTACACTGACAGAATTAAACAGAATAATACCCAGATATATAGTTGAGGACATGCTGCCGCTGTCTCTCACATTGTCCAACAACAACATTAAGATAGTGTAGATCAGTGTACAATGTTTTATATTTATTTTATAGTCATTTGACAGATTAGATTTTTTTAAAGTAACGCAATAGTTACTTTCCCTGGTAATTGGTTACTTTTAGAATTATGTAACTCAGTTATTAACTCAGTTACTATTTGTGAGAAGTAAATAGTAACTCAAACTAATTACTCTTTTAAAGGAACGTGCCCAACACTGGTAAAGTGTCACCAGTAAGTCTATAATGTGTTAATAATTCAGACCTTGCAGGACAGATTTTGTGGCAAATTACATCTTTCACACACGTGTGTTTTGTCATATCCTTAAATAGAGTGATGTAGCTCAGGCTAGAAAGTCATTTGTATGGAGTAGCATCAGTTTGAAATATTGACCATGGACTATGCAAAACGACTACAGAGAGTCTACAAGAATAAAGGGGAGAAAATAATAAAGTAATAAAAACACAATGCGTAGGTGCTTATCTTGATTAGATTTGAAAGGATTTAAAACCAATCCACAGACTCAATGGGTAAGAAATTGCACCTAACAGATCATAGTCATAGTGTTAGCTATAGAGTATTGTTGTTGGAAGTTTATCTTTGACATATATTAATCTGTGCTTATGCATATTTTATGTATCGTTATATATAATTTATTTAAAAAAAATAATACATCTGGGCGGCATGGTGGCTCACTGGTTAGCACTGTCGTCTCAAAGCAAGAAGGCCACTGGTTCGAGTCCTGGTTGGGCCAGCTGGCATTTCTGTCTGGAGTTTGCATGTTCTCCCCATGTTGGTGTGGGTTTCCTCCGGGTGCTCCAGTTTTCAACACAGACATGCGCTATAGGTGAATTGGGTAAGCTAAATTGTCCATTGTGTATGAATGTGAATGGGTGTGTATGGATGTTTCCCAGTGATAGGTTGCGGCTGGAAGGGCATCCGCTGCGTAAAACATATTCATTCATTCCGCTGTGGCGACCTCAGATTAATAAAGGGACTAAGCCGAAAAGAAAATTAATGAATGAATAAATTGGCCATAGTTTATGAGTGTGTGTATGGGTGTTTCCCAGTAACGGGTTGCGGCTGGAAGGACTTCCGCTGTGTAAAATATATGCTGGAATAGTTGGCGGTTCATTCCAATCCCAGGTTCATTCGGTTCATTGTGGCAACCCCTGATAAATAAGGGACTAAGCCAAAGGAAAATTAATAAATGAAGTATACATCTTCCTGAATCCAGTAATTGTGTGTGTGTGTGTGTGTGTGTGTGTGTGTGTGTGTGTGTGTGTTGTAAATTGGAGTACTGTCTTTTTAAATTTCTCTTTATATTCTGGTATTTCTAAGTCACCAGTTCTTTGTTTATAACCATTCCAAACCCTACTACTAAAGCCATGTTTACACAATACACAGGTTTTAAAAAAATCCTGTCCACATGAAAACACAAACCGAACCCAGCCGTGTTGGCCAATCAGAAAGGAGAAAACAGCTCGCACTCTAACATCATGAGGCTAAAACTCCAGTTGTAGATTCTACGCGACCAACACTGTATCTGGAGTTTCAGAAAATCTTCATCCTGGCCGGAGTTTTGTAAACTTTATGGTTTCAGTCAACTGATACTGCATTTTCATGTGGACAAACTGCCAAACTGCGTAGAAAAAAAACCCAACTGCGGTTTTAAAAACACCCGTGTTCATGTGGACAGTAATGAAATCCACAAAATCATTCATTCATTCATTCATTTTCTTTTCGGCTTAGTCCTTTATTAATCTGGGGTCGCCACAGCAGAATGAACCGCCAACTTATCCAGTATATGTTTTACGCAGTGGATGCCCTTCCAGCTGCAACCCATCACTGAGAAACATCCACACACACCCATTCACACTCATACACTACGGACAATTTTAGATTACCCAATTCACCTATACTGCATGTCTTTGGACTTGTGGGGGAAACCGGAGCACCGGGGGAAACATGCAAACTACACACAGAAATGCCAACTGACCCAGCCGAGGCTCGAACCAGCGACCTTCTTGCTGTGTAATCCTAATAAATATAATCCATATAATTATATTATACTTTTTTTAGTTATTAATGTTTAAGATATAGATCAGAGAAAGCGAATTCACACTATTAAAGGGCTGACCCCCCCATACATCTTGTTTTGATGTCTGTCAAGCTTTATTAGGGGGTCAAACCCCCCTGTAATTCGCAGCCTGATTATGACCAAAAGTCCCTTTTTGTCCCTGAGAGAAAAAGTTAAGTGAAAAAAATGATACCTTATACGTTTTTCCTTCATTTTGTACAGTATAACAATCCTTATGTCTATGGGAAATCGCCTTAAATCAAGAAAACCCAAAACGTGTGTGTGTACTGTATCTTAGACACAAAAAATAAGCTCTTATGACAGACAGGCAGACAGCGGTCTCCCACCTGGCTGTTGGTCTGCTTGTTGTCACGCTCGTATCACTCAACATCAAGCTTGACTGGCCTCTCCTTGAACGCCGTGACCACTTGGCTAAATGCCACCGTGCCTTTCTTTTGCCATGCTGTGTCTGGCCTGCACCCAGTGGCTTTGCATGTTCTTTCTTTTATCTCTTTCTTGCTGTCAGCACTCAACCGACTGGAAAAAAAGAACAGTATCACTATAGCAAAACTGAACTTGTTTTAAATTGATAAACGTCACACTGAGACTGGTGAATTCTGCTGTTTTCCTGTCTAACCTGTAGGAGACGCAG
>CAIGQW010001906.1:1530075-1540719 GCA_903798125.1 Danio choprae | reverse complement strand
TTTAAGATATTTGGACTAGAAACGAGACTAAAAGTCTAAGAAAAGCTTTTTTTTTTGCAGCGTACGCATGCTTTGCAAGCTTAGACATATGTCCTGCATTCAGACAGGTGACAGTCACACTATCCTGACATTCCCATCCATATTTCAGAACAGCACTTTTAAAAATGCCATAGGCGTACACGCTCTTTTTTTTCTTCTTTATGGTAAGCTGTGCTTGTGTGAGCAGACACCCCATAGCACCGTGGCACTGGACAGCACGCATTCGACACTGTTGCTGTTCGGATGACCTGTAGATGGGGATGCTGTACAATGTTTAAAGGGGGATCTGTATTCAGCACATGGATTTCGCATATGTCTGTATGCTTTCTCATTTACCAGATCTGACCGAATTTGTTGTTTATTACGCTGCAGTTTTAATTATCACTAAATAAGTGAAGTCATATTTATTATTAATTTGGTGTGTGTGTGTGTGTACTATTGTATTTGTTTTTTTTATAATAGTGGAGATGTGATTTTAGGTCAGACTGACATTACCGGCATTACTGTTGTACTGGCATGCATGCGTAATATATGAGACCACATTTTCCTCTCATGACCCCTTTTCTGTGTCGCTCATGGGGTCTGTGTGCATGTGCGCGCGTGTATGTGTGTCTCTCTGCGCAGATGGGGGAAGGGTGGAAGTATTCTCTCTTTTTTTATTTTTTTCCGCTTGTTGTATTTGTGGCTGTCTGTCGTTGAATCCAGTGAGGTCCGAAGGTGGGGAAATGCCTCTGTTTTTTGCCTATTGCGTCTGCCTATTACACTGCAGAAAAGGCTTTTCTTACTGCGATTTGTGTCTTGTTTCTAGTCCAAATATCAAAAGGTTCTTAAATCATGAAGCATTTTCTAGACCAGCAAAAAATAATGAAATAGTGTCAAAATGAAGTGAGTTTTGTCCTTAAAACAAGCTAAATAATCTGCCAACGGAGTAAGGAAAATAATCCTACGTCAAAGGGAATCCCATGTCGCCATTGGCAGATTATTTGGCTCGTTTTAAGGAAAAACTCACTTCATTTTGACACGTTATTTCTTAAACCTCTACATTATGCTGTTATTGTCTAGAAAATGCTTCTTGATTTCTAGATTCTTGATATTTGGGCTAGAAACAAGACAATAACTAAGTAAGAAAGGCATTTTTGTTGCAGTGTAGAGTCAAATTAAGACGGTGAAAAGAAGTATTTATTAAAGTATTAAACAAATAAACGTATAGTAAAAAAATGAGCCGGCATAATCTGATTTGTAATGATTAAATCAAGGAGAGAGAGAGAGAAAACTGTGTTGAATCCTTTAAAAAAGGGCGTTAATGTTCATTCATTCATTCATTTTAATTTCGGCTTAGTCCCTTTATTAATCTGGGGTCGCCACAGCGGAATGAACCGCCAACTTATCCAGCATATGTTTTACGCAGCGGATGCCCTTCCAGCTGCAACCCATCCGTATGTTTTTGGACTTGTGGGGGAAACCGGAGCACCCGGAGGAAACCCACGCAAACACGGGGACAACATGCAAACTCCACACAGAAACGCCAACTGACCCAGCCGAGGCTCGAACCAGCAACCTTCTTGCTGTGAGGCGAACGTGATATCCACTGCGCCACTGTGAGGCCCGGCGTTAATGTTAACATTAACGCTAAGCATTTTATATGGTGACCTAGAAATGTAATCTGCAAAACATTACATTTCTTTGAAGAAGTCGACTCACGGCAGCATGGTGGCGCAGTGGATAGCACGTTCGCCTCACAGCAAGAAGGTCGCTGGTTCAAGCCTCGGCTGGGTCAGTTGGCATTTCTGTGTGGAGTTTGCATGTTCTCCCCGTGTTGGCGTGGGTTTCCTCCGGGTGCTCCGGTTTCCCCCACAAGTCCAAAGACATGCGGTACAGGTGAATTGGGTAAGCTAAATTGTCCGTAGTGTATGTGTGTGAATGAATGAGTTTGTGTATGAATGAGTATGAATGTTTCCCAGTGATGGGTTGCAGCTGGAACGGCATCCGCTGTGTAAAACATATGCTGGATAAGTTGGCGGTTCATTCTGCTGTGGCGACCCCAGATTAATAAAGGGACTAAGCCGAAATGAAAATGAATGAATGAATGAAGTGGACTCACAATTGCGAGCGCACTACATTTGATTGAACTGCATTTGTCCTGCTTTATATTTGGTGTCTTTACTATGCACTAAAGTCAGGAAAGAGTTTTAGTTATTTACTGTGTTTCTTGTACATTGCAGAACATTATTATTGCTGTTAAATGTTTAAGGTTATGAATCGTTTCAGTGGAAAACTGTAGATAGGTTTGGAGTTAGTTAAGTTTAGTGCTATGGCTAGCCCTTAAAATAAACAGTGGAACTTTTAAGTTAACTACGTAAGACATACAAGTATTCATTCATTCATTTTCTTTTGGGCTTAGTCTCTTTATCAATCAGGGGTCACCACAGCGGAATGAACCGCCATATATAAGTATAGAAAATAAGTCATTTTCATGAATTGCATGTATTTGCTATATGGTTAAGGTTAGATTACGTGTTAGTTTTGGTGTAATTATGCATAATTATTTTTAAATACTATAATTACCATAGTAAGGACAACCAAAAATAAAATGTTACCGTAGCACTTTATTTTACAGTTCTGTTTTGCTTGTGCAAAGTATGTACTTATAATTGGTGTTACGTAAACTGTGTGATAACTAGGTAATATCCCCTAGCATACCCCTAAGCCTAACCTTAAACCATTTAGTTAACCTGCACAACCCAGTTCTTTCTTAGGTAAGTACACTGTTAAGTGCATGTCAAGTTAGTACATTTTAATTACAATTTAAAAAAAAAATGACACTAGATGGGTTAAGAGTTAGTAGGATAGGTAGGTTTAAGGGTGGGATAATCTTGTATATTGGTATAAATAGTTAAGAAGTTTAGTTTTACCATTTCTGAATCTATTCAGCTGATCTCTGGATCGAGCAGGAGAACTTTTAGCTTAGCTTAGCATAAATTATTGATTTGGATTAGACCATTAGCATCTTTCTTTAAAATAATTCTTAAAAGGAATACTGCACTTATTTAAAAATACTCCCCTAGAGTTAAGACGTTTAGTTTTACCATTTCTGAATCTATTCAGCTGATCTCTGGATCGAGCAGGAGCACTTTTAGCTTAGCTTAGCATAAATTATTGATTTGGATTAGACCATTAGCATCTTTCTTAAAAAAAAATTAAAAAACGTTTTGATAATTTTCTTGTTTAAAGCTTGACTCTTCTGTAGTTACAGTGTGTACTAAGGCTGATGGAAAATGAAAAGGCAAATACTGTTAGGAACTATACTTTCATTCTGGCGTAACAATTAAGGAACTTTGCTGCTGTACCATGGCTGCAATAGGGGCAATGATATTACACTTTGCCTAAAAATCAGATATCTTTGGTCAACATAATAACATGACAGGCAGAGTGCCTTGCAAAAGCATGGGGATATTTGTGAGAGACAATTCAAAACTATTTTCAGGGGTTGTGTAATATCATTGCACCTGCTGCAGCAAATTTCCTTGACTATTACGCCAGAATGAGAGTATAGTTCCTAGCCATATCGCCCTTTTCATTTTCCTTCAGACTTAGTACACGATGTAACTACAGAAAAATCGAGCTTTAAACAGGAAAATTACGAAACTCTTTGGTCATTTTTAAGCGAGATGCTAATGGTCTAATCTGATTCAATGATCTATGCTAAGCTAAGCCAAAAGTCCCGCCAGACTCAGAGGCTGAATGAATTAAAAAATAGTAAAACTCAACTGTTTAACTCTAGGGCACCTGTGAAATGAGCCTGAATAAATATCTTCTTTAAGGCTGGTTTAAAGCTTAGTTGTCATTACTGATGGATTTATATGAATTAATTACAGTTGAAATTATATGCAAGTATTTTTAAATACAAGTAAAGTGTAAACACATGTACGTACATATTAAGGCTGTTGTATCAAATAATTAAAGTGTTAGTATACTGTAGCTGACAACACATTCATTCATTCATTTTCTTTTCGGCTTAGTCCCTTTATTAATCTGGGGTCGCCACAGCGGAATGAACCCCCAACTTATCTAGCATAAGTTTTACGCAGCGGATGCCTTTCCAGCCACAACCCATCACTGGGAAACATCCATACACACTCATACACTACGGACAATTTAGCTTACCCAATTCACCTTTACCGCATGTCTTTGCACTTGTGGGGGAAACCGGAGCACCCGGAGGAAACCCACGCCAGCACGGGGAGAACATGCAAACTCCACACAGAAATGCCAACTGGCCTAGGCACGAACCAGTGACCTTCTTGCTGTGAGGCAATTGTGCTACCCACTGGACCACCGCGTCGCCCAGCTGACAACACAACATATAATAATAGCACTTTGAGTCAATAGTCTGTCTATGTTGACTTAGTAAATTCATTATGCAATAATGGTCACACTTTACAGTAACTTTTCATTAGTTAATGTTAGCTAATGTGTTTACTAACATGACCTAATGAATGATATGTGCACAGCATACATTAATCATAGTTCACCATTCACTAATGCATTATTAAAATCCAAATTCATGCTTGTTAACAGTATTACACGGCTGTCTGGGATACTCGATTCTGATTGGTCAGTCACAACATTCCGAGGTATGGTATTCCCATGATGATAACTGCTAAATAACATAGGCTCATCCGGGAACATCGAATCACCTTCTATATACTTCCATATATTATACTTAATCAACATCTATATACTTACATTCACATGTTTCTGTTTGTCAGTCACGCTGCTGTTTTTGACTGTTTGGCGCCATCTTGTGAATGAATAATACGTAGGTTATTCATTCATTCATTTTCATTTCGGCTTAGTCCCTTTATTAATCTGGGGTCGCCGCAGCGGAATGAACCGCCAACTTATCCAGCATATGTTTTACGCAGCGGATGCCCTTCCAGCTGCAACCCATCGCTGGGAAAATACGTAGGTTAGTATGTGCTTTATTAAGGCAGTTTAATTTCTGTCAGCTCTGCGTTTGGAGCCATCTTGTGGCTGAATAAAGCGCGGGTTTTTGTATACTTGCTCAGCTTTACTAAACCGCTTTAGTTTTTATCAGCTTTGTGTTTAATTAAAGAATTAATGAACTATTACAGTTCAGAACAATGTTTTGTGTCTAATCTGTATGTTTTGTGGCAAGCAGCCATGTAATAAGCGGGATAAAGTACATCCAGGACGGTTGTTTTCACAGAAAAAGCCCTTCAGTCTTATACAGTGCTCTGCTTTAAGCATGTCAGGATTTATTCTGCGATAACAAACTCCTGGATGTACTTTATCCTTAATCTAACTAATACAACCTTATTGTAAAGTGTTACCACAATATATTATACCAGACAAACAACACCTAGCTATTCTCTCTCCATAAACAATAAATAAAATAGTAAAGTGATTATATAACTACACAGATTATATAGGCTACATATTTACAGACACACACACACAAATACAATTAGACATTTGATAAATACATACCTGAATAAGAGAAAAAAAGACTAATATTAATAATATTAATAATATATAATATAATATTATTTATAAAAAGATAAAAGAAAATTATATTAATAATACTAAAAATAAAATACAATACACAACTGTACATTGACGCAGATGGTTTGTAATAATGAATCTGACTTGTTCTATCTCTCCTTTCGTGTGTGCGTGGGTGTGTGTGTGTGTGTGTGTGTGTGTGTGTGTGTGTGTGTGTGTGTGTTTCCTTCTGTCTGTCACACTCTCTCTCCTTCTCTCTCCCTCTCGCTTTTCCATTTCAAAACACCCCCGTCCGCGCTCCATGCTAACTAATTGTGATGACCTCATCCTCTCCTTGAAATCTGTTTCCACGCCAAGCTTATTTTTGAAAGCCCAAACAGTGTTTATTGAGTCTGCAGCCGCACTTGTGGTCCACTACCTGCCAGCGGGAAGAGAAAGCCAATGATTACCCAAAAAAAAAAAAGGGAGCCATTATGTATGAACGGCCAGTCTGTGATTGTTTTTAGAGGAGGGCAAATTGGCCACCATCCGCACCGAGCTCTTCGTAAAATACCATTTACACTATATGATTCAACTGCATTTTGCTCATAATGATCTGTCTGAAATATTCATGAGGTGTTTGTCACCATTTGTGCGTCTGGCTGCTCCATGTTGCCAGATTTTCGAATAAGCACATGGTTATTTGCGTCTAAAAACAGTATTTTTTGCTAATTAATAATGCATTGTTCCTGTGTAGATCGCCCTTCTTTTGCTTCTAGGACGGAAGGAGATTTGTTGTTTGTCTTCAGGCCATTACATTGCAAAATCTCTTTAATCAGGCTGGAGTTACCCTGAGGAGGGTGTTGCATTGATTTGAACACATCAGGGTGTGTTTCTGGCCACCCTTCGCTCTTGCTGATTATTGCTTTTTTGTTGGGTTTTTAATAAATCCTCTGCTGTTTTTTTGCATTGTCAGCGCTAGTCAGAATGCAGATGAGCAGAAGGACAACACCACAGTGTTCACCAGGATTCTGGACAGCCTCCTCGATGGTTACGACAACCGTCTTAGGCCCGGTCTCGGAGGTGAGTATAGGAGTTTCACTAATCAATTGCTTCATAAAGTTGCGTTCAGCCTTGAGCGATGTTTCTAAACTTATATTATTATATTATGTAAGCTGTTTGAAATCTGTGCAAATACATGAGCAATCAATAATATTCCAGTGTTTTAAAGGGATTTAAAGGGGTAGTTCACCCAAAAATTTTAATTGTCAACATTTACTCCTCCTTTGTTTGTTCCAAACCTGTCTGAGTTTTTTTCTTCATTTCAATACAAAAGAAGATATTTTGAAGAAAGCTGGAAATCTGTAACCATTGACTTCCATAGTACTTGTTGGGGTTAGGGTTAGGACTATGGTTAGGTTAGGTTTTCATCTGTCTTTCTTTGTGTTCAATGAAAAAAATGGACATTTCCAAAGGTTTATAACAACTTAAGAGGTGAGTAAATAGTGAGTATTTTTTCATGTCTTGGTTGAAATGATCCCTTTAAGATTTGATGGTAGAATTACAAATGATTTGATAAGGCCTTCCACATAAAACTTGGTGATAAATAAACATGGATCGATAAATAAAACAATTAAATAAGGAATATATATTTGATGCAGCCTACACATGCACAGAAATAAATAATGACAATAGGAATACAAAGACTCAAATAAACACTCCCCGAATAGGATTGGGTGATTTAATCAAGGCAACTTTAATGCACATTTTGTCAGTAAAGCCGGTTCTAGTTAACCTCCAGCTTAGATGGAGCAGAGTTTACTACACAGAGTCGTAGTTCACTGAGAAGCTACGGAAAAAGTTGGTTTAAATTCGAATTTGGATTAATCGTTGGATAATGACATCGAGATTATCGTCCTGCAATAATGGCAGCTGTTTGCATCGCTGCACAATGAACTACGGTTGTAGTAAATTTGATGAATTTAAATTCATATGGTAACATGTTTTTACTCCAGACTTACCTGGATTTACAATTTAGTACATATAATTTGCTCATCCCACATTGACGGTTGGGTTTAGGGGCGGGGTTTGGTGCCACGCCTCCTTTTAAAAATTGTACATTTTCATACGACTGACCTCTTATGAATTCCTATAAAGTTTCCTCATGAGATCAGGCTGGATCATTTCATTCATTTGCCTTCAGCTTAGTCCCCTTACTTATCAGGGGTCGCCACAGCGGAATGAACAGCCAACTTATCCAGCATATGTTTTACACAGCAGATGCCCTTACAGCTGCAACCCAGCACTGGGAAACACCCATACACTCTCGCATTCACACACTTACACTAAGGCCAATTTAGCTTATTCAATTCACTTATAGCGCATGTCTTTAGACTGTGGGGGAAACCGAAGCACCCGGAGGAAACCCACGCCAACACGGGGAGAACATGCAAACTCTACACAGAAACGCCAACTGACCCAGCCAGGGCTCGAACCAGCGACCTTCTTGCTGTGAGGCGACAGTGCTAACTACTGAGCCACCGTTATACTTGGTATAATTTCTGTTTTAACATTACTGTGATGATTGGGTTTAAGGTAGGGGTAGATGTTAATAAAAAACAGCTAATGCATAATTTAATAAATAATAGAAATAATTATTGTAAACTTTCAGCAGCAGCTGTATCCCTTCTAGCAACAACCAGTATTTCCTGGGTATTTCTTCATGTGTATTTGGAGGGGCTCATAGGTTTTTGCAAGAGCGCCTTCTGGCCTTTGGAGGAGATTTACAAAAAAAAGAAAAAAAGAAATGCACGACAATCGACAATGCGATTTTAATTATGAATTAACCCATTTAACAATGAATAACCCAGCCCTAACTCCCCATATGTCCAATAAAACATGCTAGGAATTACAATTTTAGTTCTGTCAATTATATTCATCATGTGTGATTTATTTAGAATATGGCAGATTACAAAATTGCATTAGTTGAAGTCAAACCTGCAAGAAAAACAAAGTGTTTGTGTGCAGATCGGTTTCCCCCACAAGTCCAAAGACATGCGGTACAGGTGAATTGAGTGAGCTAAATTGCATGGGTGTTTTACAGTGATGGGTTGCGGCTGTAAGGGCGTCCGCTGTGTAAAACATATGCTGTATAATTTGGCGGTTCATTCCTCTGTAGCGTAAAGGGACTAAGCCGAAAAGAAAAGGAATCTAAAACTGTAGTATCATAGTAGAACAGCATGTTAAACGTTACTACTTCCACAAGCAAATGCTACATTTTCAAAACTCTGGGTGCAAGTAACAATATGATACATGATTCATAACATGAAACATATCTTGTATTGTCTGCAACTGAATGAACTTATTTTAAAAAATAATATGCTAATATTGGTGGCGCGGTGGCACAGTGGGTAGCGCTGTCGCCTCACAGCAAGAAGGTCGCTGGTTCAAGCCTCGGCTGGGTCAGTTGGCATTCCTGTGTGGAGTTTGCATGTTCTCCCTGTGTTCACGTGGGTTTCCTCCGGGTGCTCCGGTTTCCCCCACAAGTCCAAAGACATGCGGTATAGGTGAATTGGGTAGGCTAAATTGTCCGTAGTGTAGTGTATGTGTGTGAATGAGTGTGTATGGGTGTATCCCAGTGATGGGTTGCGGCTGGAAGGGCATCCGCTGCGTAAAACATATGCTGGATAAGTTAGCGGTTCATTCCGCTGTAGCCACCCCTGTTTAATAAATGGACACCCAAAAAGAAAATGAATGAATATGCTAATATTATAATGATAATACAACATTAGCATATTATTTTTCAAATCAGTCCAAATCAAGAAAAAACTATGGATTAGAATTAGAAAGCAATGATTACTGGAACAAAACTACGCATCAATGTAAAAAAAGCATGCAGCTGTGCTTGAAAACAATGTCTAGCTGTGATATAAGTGCGATCAATTTGGATTTATGAACTAAGAGTACACTGCAAAAGCATGCCCTGTTAAAAACATCATGAAAGTGACGGCTGAAGAGCGGTTTTGTTATAAACAAGCCTGCCAGGCAAAAGCACATCAAGTGAACATTGTTTTCCACATAAATGCAGATCATTTAACACCTGACATAAATTAGCTTTGAACACAACTGAATGATTCATTGAGCTGGCAAGACATTCCCCACACATGCAGCATATAATTTTTACATTTCAATGTGCCCGTTTGACCTTACTCGCATTACCTGAGCACCTACAACGTGACAACTTGTCATAAATAGCTAGCTATGTTGACTAACAACGTTTGTCCACATCTGTCTTCATTCCAAGACGAACGCACTGTTGTTGTTTTTCTTGAAGTTAAATGTTCAACCCAGGCTCATTCTTAAAGAAAGGCAACAAAGGAAAATAGACTCATTTTACAGTTGATGTTTACCATTTTTGAATCCATTCAGTCGATCTCTGGATCTGGCGGGAGCACTTTTTAGCTTAGCTTAGCATAAATCATTGAATCGGATTAGACCATTAGCATTTCGCTCAAAAAAAATCAAAAATGAGTTATGATAACTTTCCTATTTAAAGCTTGACTCTTCTGTGGTTAAATCGCGTACTGTAGATGCAATACTAATAGTCCCCAGCTAGGTAACTAGGTAACAGCACTGCGTAATATCATCAATCAGCCAGAATAAGAGCATAGTTCTTAGACGTATTGTCCTAGAAATTAGCAACTTTTTATTTTCTATTGGTCTTAGTACATAATGTAACTACAGAAGAGTCAAGCTTTAAATAGGAAAATGATCAAAACTCAATTTTTTTTTTTTTGCAAAATGCTAATGGTCTAATCCAATTCAATGATTTATGCTAAGCTAAGCTAAAAGTGCTCCCGCCAGACCCGGAGATTGCCTGAATGGATTCAAAAATGATAAAACTCAACTGTTTAACTCTAGGGGAGTTCAAATTAGACTATATGGGGGGTGGAGCGTTCCTTTAATGTATGATTGTGGGCATTTTTTATTTTTTTTGCATAGCATATTTAGGCAGAGCACTTGTATTATATTTGAGTATTTAGTAAAATAAAAAGAGATGAAAAGGAAAGAAAAGGACAAAAAAAAGGAAAAACAATCTCT
>CAIGQW010001906.1:1485988-1507347 GCA_903798125.1 Danio choprae | reverse complement strand
AAATAGAATAAAGCATTTAACTTGAAGCAGTTGTTCTTAGCCATGTTCCTGACATAAAGTATTTAATAGGCCTATAGCTGAAATATAGTGTGCTTTGCCTGGCAAATTGGTTCATCCTGTTTGCACACTCAAAACCATGGCATCTTTCCAAAACATTCAAGAACACCTTTACTGAGCAACAGGTCTCGTCCTCTACCCAATGAAGAAGGGTTACATACATTTTCGAGTTGTTTCCTTTCACGGGGTGATACCTTGGGACCAAGTCATCGTTCACGTTATAAAACTGTATGAAAGTCTACCGAGAGGTCCAACCTGCTGCCACACATATATCTTCCTAAAATAGAACAGAAGCTGCTCCTCTTCTACAGTGATCTTCAATGACAAGAGGTGAAGATAACCCATGTGCCCCACAAGAAAAATGGCATCTTCCCCCAGAGCAACGTGCTTTGTTTCATAGTGATAGCAACCTTGCTGAACCAGCAAAACAAAGAGGAAAAAAATATATCAGAGCCAAGAACAAAACAGTCTTAAGAGTCAGAATTCTCCCTGAAGCTGACTTTAACAGTTCAAATAGAGGACTCTCCATAGATAGGTCTCAAGAAGGCTGAAAAGCAGATTCTGCTTTGTTGAACCTCTGCCAAATCAGATCCATGGTCTGACAATGCAATGTCTATTCACCAGTTCTCAAACCATTCCTTGACATAGGAAATGTTGAATGTCAGAATTTTGTTTGCCTGGGACATTGGTTCATCCTGTTTCCACACTCAAAACCATGGCATCCAGAACATTCAAGAACACCTTTACTGAGCAACAGGTCTCGTCCTCTACCCAACGAAGAAGGGTTACATACATTTTCAAGTTGTTTCCTTTCACATGGTGATACCTTGGAACAGAGTCATCGTTCAACGGCAAAGGCAGAAAAGCCGATTCTGCTTTGTTGAACCTCTGCCAAATCAGATCCGTGGTCTGATAATGCAATGTTCGTTCCCTAGATCTCAAACCATTCCTTGACCTGGGAAATGTCAGAAACTTGTTCTGCACCCTAAAGAATGTGCCACAGTAACCTCTACACATGGTGCAGATTCATTCCTGATGGGTTATGTAGGAGCCTACTGACCTGTTGTCCATCTTTATGAAACTGAAAAAAAATCTTAAATCTGTTTAAGGGACATATACAATAATCACTTTTCCAGTCTGAATATTCTGAGTGACCTTTATAAACTGATCTTAACCTGTAGGTGTGCTGTGAATGATTCTTCATATAGAAACATGAAGTCCAATCGTGTCTGCATGTTACTCTTATTATTACAACCATTGAAATAACCTTGGAGGGACACAGTGACAGTGGTTAGCACTGTTGTCTGACAGCAAGAAGGTCACTGGTTTGAGTCCTGGCTGGGCCATTTGGCATTTCTGTGTGGAGTTTGCATGTTTTCCCCGTGTTCTCCGGCTGCTCCAGTTTCCCCCACAGTGCAAAGGCATGCGGTATAAGTGAATTGGCTAAACAAAATTGGCCCTAGTGTATGAGTGTGTGTTTCCCAGTACTGGGTTGCGGCTGGAAGGGCATCCGCTGCATAAAACATATGCTGGAATAGTTGGTGGTTTATTCCACTGTGGTGACCCCTGATAAATAAGGGACTAAGCGGAAGGAAAATGAATGACTGAATAAAACAACCTCATATGAAGCAGGCCCAGTGATACTGTGTTGATCAAGCCTGCATGCAGACCTTTGGAAATGTCTCTGAATTCATTAGAAAGGCTGGACTCAAGCATTACACCACTCAAAGCCATTGTCAAAACTCAGAGTTTGTTCAAACTAAACACAAACTTACCCGAGTAAAAACCCAAACCGGCTTTGTGCAACAGACGTCAGTCAGAGGACAATTGTGAATTGCTGGGCCTCCATTTTTAAAACGTTTCATTTCAGTCTTTCTATATTGAAATAAAACACCAGCATTTCCAAACTAATATGAAATCCTCAATTTCAAAATGCTCCATTTTTGTGGGTCAAATTTGTCATAGTGTGGACTCCAGGTATAACGGTAACAAAACCTATGCATGTTAAAACGTTATCATAATTACTTGCCTCAGATTTTTTGTAATAAATGTGATGTGAATTTTAAATACTTTCAACATATTTGTTTTGAATGCTCAATAAATGCATATTTCAAGAGTTCACACTTAGCTGATGATTGATTATAAAGCTTGTTTGGCATGCTGTCCCGGGAGAGAGCCCTGAGCTCATAGATCCTCGAGCCCGGGGCTCCGTCCCGTTTGCAAGGCGAGAGGGGAGTTTGAGCTCAGGTAGATCTGGAGAACTCCCCTGCTGTAGTAGCTAATGAACAGATAGTGATTGCTCTTAAGATGACTACTTACTAGGAGCATGTCTATGATGGCGATTTGGATTAGTCAATTAACTTAAGTTGCAAATTTTTGGATGGTGTGAGGAAACCGGGGAACCCGGTGGAAACCCACGTGATCAAGGGGAGAACGTGTAAACTCCACACAGAAACGTCGGCTGGCTTGGTAAGGACTAGAACAAGTGACGTTCTTGCTGTGAGGCAACAGTGCTAACCACTGGGCCACCGTGCCACCCATATAGGAAAGGTGGAGTAGGGGATTCTTCAAAACGAAGATGGCTGTGATATGAAATTTAGAGTATTTATAGTGGCTTAGGAATCGTCTGATTGTTAAACTGCGCCATATAATGGATTACATCATTGAACCAGTTTCAGAATATAACATGGGGAAAAAGTATACTTGGAGATCTCTCTTCAATATCAGCTATTTTATTGATGTTTTATTGCTTTATTATATGCCTGCCAAGAAGAAAATTAGCTCTTCTTTTCCTTCTCCATAGTATTCTCCGCAGGCCTTCATTCCCAAACAGCATTACAGAACACCTTTGAAAGTTAATTTCATTTTTGTTGCAATGTCATTACTCTGCTTCTTAATAAGTGTCTTATCCTGTCAGGGAAAACGTTGTTAAACGTATGGATCATTTTATTCATCAGAAATAGTCAGACAAAATTAGGCACAGAAGTTCCTGATTACCACACAATTTTCTTTACAAAGTTTATTAAAGCTTTACTGTTGGGTATTTCTTTACAGGATGCAAAATAACAGACTATTTCACATAGAAACTGGCAAAAACTGGCCCAAGTATTTTGCTATTTTTATTATGAATAATACCAAGGTAAAAAAGATATCATCACACGTTTGTAATATGCAAGGAAGCTACACCTATGCTATTTTCCAAGTGCGATTGGTGTAGCTTAAGAACAAAAAACTGTGGAAGTCATTGTTTGGCAAGTAGGTCAGTCCAGGTTATGCATGACTTGTTAGGCATGTTTTGTGCAGATGAGATTAAGAGACAGATTTAATGTTTAAAAAAGTCTTAAGCCAGTCTACTAGCAACTCTTAAGGGCTCTATCAAACATCTGGCACAATGCGGCACCAGGTGCGATGCAAGTGATTGTTTCAGCCTGGCGTGAATATCATTCTCAAGTCCTTTGCCACCTTGTTAAAATAGCAAATGTATTTGCCCATTTGTGTGATCATGGGCATGCTGTTTTGAAAAGGAAGTGTGTTAAGGCAACTGAAATGAACCACGCAATTAAGATAATAACAGCTGTTCTAAAGAATGGCACAAGGTTTTTGGTCTAAAACACACGTACACCTTACTCGATACACACACAGGGATGCACAGCAGCACACAAATATATTTAAATGTGAAACATTAAAGGATTTATATGTCAAATATTATTCTTGTCTACACAGATATAAAAAATGCTACCTCCTTCTACACCTTCTTCACCTCAGGCGGCTTTGATGATGATTTGTTCATGAGTTGTGACCTCGTGTATGAGCAGATCTGTTTTCGTGCTAGTGAAGCGTTCAGTCTGCGCACAAGGTCTGACGTGTAAATAGTAAATCCACTATGGTGCTACCGCAACTTGCTCGTAAAGGGAATGGGAATTAAGACTCTTGATTGGTTTAATGCATATTAAACACCCATAAATCATTAAAAGAATAAGGACAACCGTATAGGCCATGCGCCAGGCGCACCAACCGTATTTCTCATACTTAAAATAGCAAAAGTGGATATTACGTGCACCTGCAGCTTGGGTTTTAAGGCTAATGTATACTTCAGCATCAAATATGTGCACAGACGCATAACCTTCGCCGTAGCCTGATGCAAACCCTGACGAGCACCTTTCATAAAATGTAACTACACGTTGCAACGAAACGTAGTGCTGTGAATGGGCATTTTAACTATTTCTGGGGTAAACTCAAAACACCAGTGAAAAAACTCAACACAGAGGAACATAGAAACATAAGTCACTTTCACACACTGATACTGGTAAATATCTAGAAAATGTATAGAACGATTTTACCAGTAAATTCAAAAAAGCATCCTTAAATTTTCCCGAAAAGCACCATTCACACATCCATTTCATAACACCGGTAAATTCTGAAATCATTAACTAAATATTAGCTCTAAGGGGGGTCAGTCAGTTTACAAATTCAGTCGTATGATAGAGTGCAATTTTTAAAAGGAGGCCTTTTAGAATCATCTCCGCTCGCACTTCTTGGAAGATTTGCGCATTCTGCTGATGTTTTCCATCAAGGATGATCGTCACTTCTTTCTCATATATACCATTTAAAAATGTTCAAACCTCATCGTCCATCCAAACATACCTGTCACTTTCCACCATTTTTGTTATCACATGATCTGTTGAAGCGAAATCACATGACTTGATGCGCATGCTGGAATTTATTCGGTAAATGTATTTTCATCGTAGTTTATGCGCATCTTGGCATTTCCATCCAGGGTTTTTTAATGCGATATTCCAAAATGTGCATAAACATTTAATTTAACAATGAAAAAGTTAATTTTTTAAAAGGAGGAGTGAACTAAACCCAACTGTCATTGGGGGATGAGATAATCATGCTAAATTGTAGGTATGAGATTGTACGAATTCATATGAATTAGCCACTAAATCAAAAAGTTATGAATTGGCGTGAGATAGCGTTGGAGCAACACAAACAGAACACAGAAGTATAAATGCACAGCTACCCTCAAGGCATGCGTCATGGGTTACAGTAGCCATGTTTCCATCCAAACTGGAATATCGCATAAAACATTTGCGAATAAAGCTCCGTTTCAATCCAACGAGCCCAAGAGAGCAAAATCATCACTTCCTGATAAACTGCCGCCAAACATCAAATGAAAAATGTAAGTTACTGCATTAGGAGAAGACCTTTTTTCGTATATAATAACTTACTTGCGTCTTAGAACATGTAGACGAAACGCAATGTGCTCTTGCCGCCTGCTCCATTACGTCTGGGTTTTCTTTTTTCAGCCATGTGTTTTTGCTTAAGGCTCTTCCATTTATTACGCAAAATAGTCCACGGTTTGCGTTTGCCACTTCCTTTTAGAATCATCTCCGCTCGCACTTCTTGGAAGATTTGCGCATTCTGCTGATGTTTTCCATCATGGATGGTCGTCACTTATTTCTCATATATAACACTTCATCGTCCACCGAAAACATACCTGTCACTTTCCACCATTTTTGTTATCACAAGCTTCTGTTAAAGCGAAATCGCATGACTTTTTTGATGCGCTTGCTGGAATTTATTCGGTAAATGTATTTTCATCGTAGTTTATGCGCATCTTGGCATTTCCATCCAGGTTTTTTTAAATGCAATATTTCAAAATGTGCATAAAAATAGAATTTAACAATGAAAAAGTACAATTTTTAAAAGGAGGAGTGGCACCAAACCCCGTCCCTAAACCCAACTGTCATTGGGGGATGAGCAAATCATGCTAAATTGTAGATATGAGATTGTACGAATTCATATGAATTAGCCACTAAATCAAAAAGTTACGAATTGGCGTGAGATAGCGTTGGAGCAACACAAACAGAACGCAGAAGTATAAATGCACAGCTATCTTCAAGGCATGCGTCGTGGGTTACAGTAGCCATGTTTCCATCCAAACTGGAATATCACATAAAACATAAAAATAAAAAGCTCCGTCTTTTTCGTATATAATAACTTACTTGCGTCTTAGAACACGTAGACGAAACGTAATGTGTTCTTGCCACCTGCTCCATTATGTCTGGGTTTTCTTTTTTCAGCGATGTGTTTTTGCTTAAGGCTCTTCCATTTATTACGCAAAATAGTCCACGGTTTGCGTTTGTCACTTCCTTATAGAATCATCTCCACTCCGCATCTTCTGCTGATGTTTTCCATCAAGGATGGTTGTCACTTCTTTCTTGTATATAGCATTTAAAAACCTCGGACCTCATCGTCCACCCAAACATACCGGTCACTTTCCGCCATTACTGTTATCACATGACCATATTGATGCGCATGCTGGAATTTATTTACTAAATGTGTTTCCATCGTAGTTTATGCGCATTTTTTCTTATCGGATAAACATTTTATCCTACTCAGTGGTGCGCAGAATTTTTTTTACGCACATTTTTTATATTTATGCGCATCTTGGCGTTTCTATCCAGGGTGTTTTTTTAATGCGATATTCCAAAATGCGCATAAAAATAGGTGGACGGAAACGCAGCTAGTGATCACTTGACACCTAAGTACAACTCACATTTAGACCATGTGCTTAGATTGTTAAAAACGAGCCCGATGTTGTTAGTAGATTCCTCGCACTTGATTATAAACAGCTCGGCTTGTTAGTAGCCTAATTAGTTGCTGCATCTGTGCTTTTTAATTTGCTCATTGCCAGATCACTAGTTGAGCTTTTTTACAGCCATCGGCACTCTATGGGCTTGTGCGTTCATGCTAATTGTCCCTGATTAATAACTCAGGCCCTTAGTTTGGTTACATTGAACTGGACATCATACTTCATACTTAAGGGTTTTTTTTGTGCCCGCTGTCACTGTTAACATTGCGAATGTGTTCTAATATTTATAGGGACACTGTCAAGCACACTGAGTACATTGTCTTCTGCATATCTTGCCTCATTACAGAAGCTCTCTTCGTGGTCACCAAACTGAAAAAGCTCTCAGAAGTTCTTTACTCTTTAAGTAGGTCGGTATAAATTATCTGCGAGTTGGTGACAGACTATGCTAATGAATGATTAGAGCATCTATGGAGCAGTATAGATCTGAGGGTTAGAAATATAGCGGGTATGGAAGACATTGCTGCGGTGTTTGAAAGCAGATTTCATTTTGAGCGATTCTTTTGCTGGGCTCACACCAATGGAATTAATAAGACTGAGGGAAATCAGTGTTCACTGTGATGTAATGCCGGCTTTTTCCATATACTTTCTCCCATGCAGGAGTGACCACCGTCCTTACCATGACCACCCTAAGTATCAGCGCGAGAAACTCTCTCCCCAAGGTGGCCTATGCCACAGCCATGGACTGGTTCATTGCTGTCTGTTACGCCTTTGTCTTCTCGGCTCTCATTGAGTTCGCCACTGTAAACTACTTCACGAAGAGGGGTTACGCCTGGGACGGCAAAAGTGTAGTGCCAGAAAAGGTAAAGCATTTTCATTCATTCATTAAAAATGAAAATTCTGTCACGTTTATTCAAAGAAGAGAGTGTTTAATGTTTTCAGACACTAGTACAATTCATATGTGGCGATTGCTTCATTGATTGACTTGATTTGTATTTTGAATGTATATAATTATGGCTTTTTTCCACCATTGATAAATTGAAAAATGTTAATTGTGATTTTATCTCACAATAGCTTGATAAAATCTGTTTGAATCTGTTTTCTGACTTGAAGGGGTGTTTATAAGACAATCATGTTCATGACAGAGTTATGACAAGTCTTGGTAATGTCAAGTTGTCATGACAAACAACGGCATATTTGCTTTTAAAATGTCATAACTGAGCGAATGACACTTAATGACAGTTGTCATAAGCATGCAAAGAATCTCATTCACATTCACGGCATATGTCTTGTCGTGATTATAAAGGTTTATTGACAGTCTTATGAACACTCCTTCAAGTAAAGTGCTACCTAGTCATTTAACCAAGGCACTCTATTTACCTTAACTATTTTACCTCTTTTCACCCAACACGAACATTGTTTTGCTGTAGGAAAACAGAAAATATATATCAAACACCCCTGACCCAAGACATTATAAAAACATTTCTCATCCCCCAGCAGACCAGACAAGGGTTTTAGCAAAGAAAGTCCAAATATGACAGGAGAATAAGTCTGCAAGTGATCCCACATATAGAAATTCAACAAGCTAAAGGGATGCTTAAGCTTATATACCCTGGACCACAGTCTTAAGTTGCACTGGCATATTTGTAGGAATAGCCTATAGTCAGAATATTAAGTAAAGATCACGTACCACGAAAACATTTCGTAATTTTCCTACCCTAAATAAATCATGTTCATGATTAGTAATATGTTTTGCTAAGAGCTTAAAAGGAGATTTTCTCAGTATTCAGATTTTACTGAACCCTCAGATTCAAGATATTCAAATATCCTTCAAAAATCATTTAGTGCTTTTATTTTATTGAAACAAATGGAAACCGGAAAAGGACTGTATTGCAGTTATACGCTGTAAACATAAGTTGACTCAACTTAAAATTATAAGGCCCCACAGCTTTTTTTGAGTTGACTCAACTTTTAACCCAAGTACTCCACTAATTTCGACTCGACTGATTTCGACTCACCGACTCAACTTAAGTTAAGTCAACTCAAAAAGCTCTGCAGCAAGTTGCCTTACAATTTTACATTGAGTCAACGTTTTTGTTTTTACAGTCTATGGATATTTTGCCCTTGAGGTCTCTGCACCATTCAAATGAAAAGATGAAGTCTTTCTTCTTTGAAGGAGATTCACAAAAGTCAATGTATAGTGATGGAATACATTTGTCAGATATTTCTCTTGTCATATAATTGATAGTGAATGGTCTGGGGCCGCTAATCTTCCTGTTGTGCAGTCAACCAATCAGCTTTGTCATGACATTTTTGCAATGACCCAAGAGTCTTTAGTCAGATTGCATTTATATTTAAGTTGAGAGAATAGGGAACAGAGAATCCATATCTGCCATTGTGGAGTAAAATAAAAAAACAAAAACAAATCTAATATGACTTTATTACTGAATATGTCATTATATTAGACAAATAATAATGACTTACTGTATTAATTATGACTTAATATGTACAGTTGAAGTCAGAGTTATTAGCCCTTTCTGTTTAACGGAGAGAAGATTTCTTTTTTTCAACAATAGTTTTAATAACTCATTTCTAATAACTGATTTCTTTTATCTTTGCCATGATGACAGTGCATAATGTTTGACTAGATATTTGTTAAGATACTAGTATTCAGCTTAAAGTGACATTTAAAGGCTTAACTAGGTTAATTATGCAAGTTAGGGGAATTAGGCGTCATTATATAACAGTGGTTTGTTCTGTCGACAATCAAAAAGTATATTGCTTAAAGGGGCTAATAATGTCGACCTCAAAATGTTTTGTTAAAAAATTAAAAACTGCTTTTATTCTAGCCGAAATAAAACAAATAAGACTTTCTCCAGAAGAAAAAATATTATAGGAAATACTGTGAAAAATTCCCTGCTCTGTTAATCATCATTTGGGAAATATTTGAAAATGAAAAAAAAACCTAAACCACTTAAAATGTTGACTACTGTATATGTATACATACGTTAAAAATAATAATAATAATAATGATAATTTATCATAACCAAGAGAAACATTACTGTATTTTTCAGATTGTATCTCACGATCATGGGGAGCTTTCTCATAACTTTGAGATCATGATTCATATTGCATATCATTATAATGAGAATGTTTATATTAATGGTTTAGTGTCTTTTAATTTAGTATCTTAAGCTCTTTTATAATAATGACTCTATTTCATAATATTGATAATCATTCTCTTAATTATGAATACTTTATACGCAGTAGGTATGCACAAAGAAACCTGGTGTTATTATGGTACGCTACTGACATCCACTGGTCAAAAACATATTAATACTGTATGAGAACAGGAAATGTGGCATGTAGTTGTTTCTTTTTAAATAAAACGCCATCTACATTGTCATTGTAGCATTAAAAGTAGATTATTGTTATCGTAGTTGTAGAGTTGCATAACATGGTATGCTTGTGCATCAAGTCTGGAACAACAGATAGGACTGGGGTATCTGCATATGAATAGGAAATTCATCTGCTACGCATCTGCCGTGTATGGACATCTTTTTAGAAGCACTTTACACACATTACATATACACATACATTGCAAATGCCTTAAAGATTCATTTCTTTATGTCTTTTTGTAAGGAGACACTCATATTAGTTCTGAAACATTCCCCAAAAAAAAGGGGCTGTATATTTTAGATAAAAATTCATGTCAAGTAACGTCTCTATAATGTACTTTTGTTATATGGCAGATAGTTACTGTATACCAACACACAAATACATACAACTGCATATTAGAATGTGATCAAAAAAAAAAAAGAGAAGCTTTCATAACACCTCAGTAGTGAGTGCGGCACGTTCATACTTTTCAGTACAGTGGTCCCTCGCTATAACGCGGTTCACCTTTCACGGCCTCGCAGTTTTGCGGATTGTTTTAGTGCAATTTGACATGCTTTTTTTTTTACAGCTTGTGTTCTGCATCTTGATTGGCTGTAGACCATAGTCAATCAATCTCCTCTGTGTCTCCTGTACAGTACAGAATGCGTTCAGCTTGTCAAATGAACATAAATCTTATGTAGCATTGTGAGTTCCAACAAGAATGCAAAAAGGTTGTAACTGTCCGCAGCAAAACCATCGTAAAGGGGGTCGTACACCGGATAAGCTGCACCATGAAGCGCCTTGCATTTTAGAATTGTTAACATAGGTTTATATCAGGGTATGCACACCGGCGCCGCAAGCCGGCGGCTGTCTGCGGTGCCCAGCTACGACTCAGGACACTGTTCATATTTCTGTCGTGCCACAGAGTGCCATCTGAATAATTTCATTTCACACACCATTCCGGTGTGTGTTACTTCCAACATGTGCGTGGCGCATACGTTGTACGACCCTCTTAAGGATAGAGTCTACTTTCGCTGTGTGGATCAGTGACTGCAGGAAAAAGAGCATAATGCTGGATGCTAACATTATACGCACAAAGCTTCATGAACCTTTTGCTGACAGCGAGGAATGTTTGCGCCTGACAACAGGTTTTGATCTTTGGGTTCAATCTATAATACTGGACTTATTTTTTTTACAAAAGTTTGAACATTAAGAGTGTTTAAACAAGAGAAAAGTGTGAAAGTGAGGGGTTTTACAGCCTTAAAACATCTATAATAATTGTAAAAAATAAAGCTGACTACGCTGTGGATTTCGCCTATTGCGGGTTATTTTTAGATCATAACTATTTTTAGAATAACGAGGGACCACTGTACACTGTAGAAATGTCAAAATCTTGTTGTCCTAACACAAATCAATTAAGTTAACTCAACAAATTTAAGTGGATTGAACATAAAACAGTTAAGTTGTCCCCCCAAAAATCTCAAGAATTGTGTTATTTCAGCTCATTTTAAATAAGTAGTTTGAACAAGCAGCAATACTGTGTTTGAGTGTAGTCCAACATGTGTAAAATATACTTTATTTTTTATTGGTCTCAAGTAATATTTTAGTTTTCAGAGATACTGAACTTTGGGTTTTCATTAGCTGTAAGCAATAATCATCAAAATTGAAATGTATTAGTCTGAGTGTAATGAATCTATATAGTATACACTACCTGACAAAAGTCTTGTCGTCGATCCCAGTTGTAAGAGCAACAAATAATAACTTGACTTCTAGTTGATCATTTGGAAAAGTGGCAGAAGGTAGATTTTCTCCATGAATGATCTGTTGAACTGCATCCCAATCATCACAAATACTGTAGAAGACCTATTTGAACCTGCATGGACCCACGATTCTCAAAGAAAATCTTCTGTCAAGTCAAGATTGGGGAAGGAAAAATCATGATTTGGGGTTACATTCAGTATCTGCAGAGTGGATGGCAACATCAGCAGCCTGAGGTATCAAGACATTTGTGCTGCCCATTACATTACAAACCGCAGGAGGGGGCAAATTCTTCAGCAGGATAGCGCTCCTTCTCAAACTTCAGCCTCCACATCAAAGTTCCTGAAAGCAAAGAAGGTCAAGGTGCTCCAGGATTGGCCAGCCCAGTCACCAGACATGAACATTATTGAGCATGTCTGGGATAAGATGAAGGAGGAGGCATTGAAGATGAATCCAAAGAATCTTGATGAACTCTGGGAGTCCTGCAAGAACACTTTCTTTGCCATTCCAGATGACTTTATTAATAAGTTATTTGAGTCATTGAGTCAGTGATGTATGGATGTAGTCCTCCAAGCTCATGGGAGTCATACACAATATTAATTATTTTTCCACTACACCATGACTTTATATTCTATACTGTACATTATTTCTGTTAAGTGACAAGACTTTTGTCTAAGCAAAGTCAGACCTCACTGTCCTAATTAAATCATTAAACATAAATCATTGCCTTTCATATAAGCCACTTCTGATACCAAATGATCAACTAGAAGTCAAGTTATTATTTGTTGTTCCTTAAACTTGGATAGGCGACAAGACTTTTGTCAAGGTAGTGTACGAGTTTGACTTGAATTAATGAAACAAATCGACTTTATGATGATATTCTAATTTATTCAGATTCAACTGTATACACATCAATTACACATATACTTAAAAAATTATATTTACTGTTTGTTTAAACTACTTATTTAAAACAAGCTGAATCAACACAATTCTTGATTTTTTTGGTGGACAACTTAATTGCTTTATGTTCAATCCACATAAATTTGTAAAAAAATATATATCCAATCTGCCTGTCTATCCCGGAACACATTAGCAACACACTAGTAACCACTTATAAAATCCAAACGAGTCTGATACAGCCTATATAACAAAAAAACAATCCAGAATATACCATAGCTATATATAATCTACAGATAAGAGCTTGTCTAATGGAGTGGATAAAACCTCTAAACTATTAAAAACTATGCATACATTAGTGACGATCTCTCCCTCCTTAGCACAGGACATTAGTCTTGTTTTTGAATCCGCCACTATGCTGATGCACAGGCATTTGTAGCTCCGCCCTCTTTTGAGAGCACAATCTCATTTGAATTAAAAGTGACAGTCACCAAAATGTCAGAATTAGGATCAAAACATAAAAGGGGCCGTTTCAAAGAGGTATAAAACATTATCTGCGGGCCATTTTGAGCTGAAACTCCACATACACACTCTAGGGACATCAGACACTTATTTTACATGTTGTTAAAAAGGGCATAATAGGTCCTCTTTAAAAGTTTAATACACATTTATCGAAGTACAAAACTTTTAATCCCTTACACACAGTGCTCTTGAAATATGAAATGGCTCCAGATTGAATTCTCTCCAGGTCTGTATCATGACCAGAGTCTGGACTTTAAGAATTTCTGGTTTAGATGTTCGTTATCAGTATGTTCTTGCATTATATTTGGGCATTGAATCTCTTGTAATTTGAGTGTTCATGTGTGCGAGCAATAAGTTGCTGGCTGCAGTTTGCTGAATGGCCACTGGTGTCGCTAAAAACAAGCGCTATGCTAGCTGTGCTACTGCTGATGAATGCTATTACCACAAGTCAGTCTTTTGATGACAGAATTTTTATTTTGGGGTAAATATAGGGTAACGTTTTACTTGAAGGGGGTGTAATACTGTGGTGAAACCTTTGTAATCATGACATGACACGTCGTGGATATGAATTAAATTTTATGCACGCTTTTGACAACGTGTCATTCACTCAGTTGACGTCGTATGAGTAGTCTTTGTCATGACTTTACATACAAATACATTATATTCTCTCTGTCTTTGCTATGGCAACTTAACATTACCAAGACAACATTGCCTGTCATAAATCTGTCATAAACATGATTCATCATGAGGCCATTATAATTGTGACATAAATTTTATTTTATTATTATATTAGTATAATTTTATATTATATTAATTAATATTATATATATATATATTATTATTTTTCCTGACAACAACTACATTGTAACAAATCCACTAAAATGTCATTAAATAATAGTAAAACCTTTATAAAATTTGTAATTCGTAATGACACTTGAGACGTTTTAATGACCAATTCATATTATTCCACTTAAAAAAAGTGATCAGAAAAATATTAGTGACAATTCTAATGGCCTCATGACATGTTTATGACAAATTATTTTGTCTTGGTGGGGCGCCAGAAGCGCAAGAAGGTCGCTGGTTCGAGCATCGGCTGGATCGGTTGGTATTTCAGTGTGGAGTTTGCATGTTCTCCCTGTGTTGGCATGGGTTTCCTCCGGGTGCTCCGGTTTCCCCCACAGTCCAAAGACATGCGCTATTGGTGAATTGGGTAGGCTAAATTGTCCATAGTGTATGTGTGTATGTCCTGGTCCTCCAGATTGGGAGTTTAGCATTGGGCTAACAACTCACCTCATAAAAACTAAGGAACGAAGTTTACGAAACACCAATATGGTGCGGCTAAATGTCAACTTCGATATATAAATGGCCCTGGGAGTAAGTAAGTATTTTGCCTTGGTAATGTCAAGTTGTGAACAAATACATCTCAAACTATGTAATTTTGCATTTAACATGACATAACTGAGCAAATGACACTTAATGATAGTCGTCATAAGCATGCATAAAACCTCCTTCAGATTCACGAAAGGTCTGATTATAAAGGGGTCATGACAGTCTAATGAACACCCCTTCAAGTAAAGTGTTACCAAATATAGTCTTATACCAATATCTTGCAATACTGACAACGTATTCCTGTTGACCTTTTTTACAGCAAAAGAAGAAGAAAGAGTCTTTACTAAAAAAGAACAACACCTACACCGCTGCCACGGCAACAGCTTTTGCTCCGAACATTGCCAGAGACCCTGGTTTGGCAACCATTGCTAAAAGTGCCCCCCCACCCCCAACCGAGCCCAAGGAAGAGCCAAAACCGAAACCTCCAGAGGCCAAGAAGACCTTCAACAGCGTGAGCAAGATCGATAGGATCGCCAGAATAGCTTTCCCACTGCTATTCGGAACCTTTAACTTGGTGTATTGGGCAACTTACTTGAATAAAAAACCCAAATTACAGGGTATGAACCTACAACCACACTAATTCTATCTCCTCCGTTTTCCTTTTCCTTTCTCTTTGTTTTCATACGTTTCTAACACAAAAAAAGGCGAAAAGAAACAATTTGTTTCAATGATAGTCAAGTTCCCACTTTCAAGTTTGTGTAATGTAAAATGTAACATACCGTATCTTCCTATATGATAAAAAAAGAGGGACATATATGCATACAGACACAGTATATCATACCTGAGAAAATGCTACTCCGCAGACGCACATAGAACAGTAGTTAAAAACTCTCTTCCTAAAGGAATAGTTCACCCAGAAAATGATACTAAACTTCTCGTCGTGTTGTTTCAATCACACAATGAGAAACGTTGTTAGTTTTTTTCGTTAAAACAGCAGTGGCCGTGTCTGAAAAGGACAGACACACTAACAAGCAACAGAAATAAGTCAAAGTCCAAGCCTTCTGAAGTCCTGTTCTTCGCATACAGTAAAGGCTGCCACATGGCTTCAGAAGATTTGCTATATAGATCTTATATAAATAGTTTTTTATGCATGTTTGTAGTCTTTTTTTATTATTATTAATATTATTAATAAATCCTCCTCAGACATATGTGGTGACGGTGTTGTTGTATATGTAAAAATGTGTCTACTTTTGTGTAGAAGAAAAAAACTACGGTTAAAAAAACACACATTCCGGGTGAACTATTCTTTTATTTCAGCATTGTGATATGTTTTGTTTGGATTTTATTTGCATTACATTAGGGAATATGTTTGCATGGGCGACGCTTTTCTAGAGCCAGCCAACAGCTGGATTCTAACAGTCATGTGTTTCGGTTGTTTTCTTTAGCCTGTGTTCTGGATCTTACGTTATTCGACCTTGTATTCTACTAGGGTTCCATTAACAGCAATAAAACATGTCTCATGGGAAGAAAACAACAACAACAACAACAACAACAACAATCATTTACTCATGGATACAAAAGTTGTAGAGAACGTTTAAAAAAAAACAAAAAAAAAAAGAACAATGTGTATATCATGAAGCTTTCTATTTATTTTGTTTTCATGTAAATATAAAGTGTTAGAGATGTCAATAGTCATTTTGAGCTTTGCTAAATGTAACTACAAGGTACAAACTCGGTGTCTGACGGAAAGAGAGAGACAGAGAGAATGCAATTTGTTACGACTTGTAAGGAAAATTGGGTAAATTCTGTTTTTCAAGATTCTCTAAACACCTATTTATTTTTCGAGCGAAATTGTCGATACATTAAATCAGTATATGTTTATAAAGGTAGGGATAGCGTAGATTGCTTAGAAAGAATGTAAGTCTCTCAGTCTCAGTGTTGGAATGCAATTTAATATGGTAACACTTTATTTTGATGGTCCATTTGAGTATTCGTCGACTGTCTGCTTGATATCTGTTGATATGCTCCTTCAACAGACATTTAACTGACTATGAGAAAATATGCAAGTACATGTCAACTTACACTAACCCCAACCTATAAGTCTGCTTATAATCTAATGAGAATTAGTTGGCGTGTAGATGCAATGTAACCTAAATTCAACAAACAGACCATCAAAATAAAAGTGTGACCTTTTATATAGTTAGCACTAACTTTATTCATTATTTTAGTAGATGGTTTTAAAACGATTTGTGGCGGGTGCACGTAGAGACGACGGCACTAGGGTAATCCAACGCTATCTCACGGCAGTTGGGAACTTTTAGATTTATTGGCTAATTCGTATAAATTTGTACGATCTCATTTGTACAATTTGTTCATCATCCAATGACGGTTTAGGGGTGGGGTTTAGGTGCCACCCCTCCTTTTAAAAATCGTACATTCGTACGAATTAGCCGCGAAACTGACGAAACGTAAAATAGTCACGTTTCCTCGTGAGATCAGGCTGGGTAGCCACTTACGTGCTGCCACTCGCTAGCATCACTGCGGTGTGAGCAAATCAGCGTAGATCAAGAGTAGTGCCTTGTATATATTTGCAAGTCGTAAGGGTACTTTCTTAGTGCTCTCTTTGTTTGATTTAATTAGACGGGCAACCTTTCAAAAATATCACTGAGGGAAAGTATCAGCCACACTGCCTTTTCGTCTCACACGCCATAGTGAAAATATAACCATACTCCATTACAGACATGTTTGTCACTGCTTGTTAATGAAAACTAAACATGTCTAGGTATTAGCCATGTACGTGAATACACTGTTCTACATTTAAAACCAACAAAAAAAAGAAGAAATATGTCTTGTTGTGCTATAACAATGCCAAATTTTTCTTATGTTTGTGGCATGTCAGTTGCTCAAGCACCTATTGAAAAGAAACCAAACTTATAAAGGATTAACGTCTCTATTTTTGGACTGAGAGAAAAAAATTAAAGTTCTCTGAAACGAGGAACTTTGACATTATCATTCTTTACTTTGATGTAGCAATATAGATTAGCAAGGGCTTTTATGTGGTCGAAGTGATAAAAGGCACACCGTTATGATCGACTTGAGTTGCAATTGACATGTTTCTGTGTATCTAAAATATAACAAAACTTCTCTATTTTGGTCGGTTTGTGTCTCTTTTCTTTCATTTATTTGAAATGATGTACACAGTTTTGAATTTGTATGTTTTTTGGGGGTATGCGCAATTGGAAGGAGAAGGATATCAGTGTAACGTTAGCCAATTTATTTTATTCGATGACCTTGACAAAGACCTTTTTGATAGTATGAGTTTGTGCCAGATGGAGTAAAGACTGACGGTTTACTCTGGGATATGTGTGAAAACCAACGCAATCTCATGGCTGTTCGTAACTTTTAGATATAGTGGCTAATTCGTATTTTTTGTACGATCTCATTCGTACACTTTAGTAGGATTTGCTCATCCCCCAGTGAGGGTTAGGGGTGGGGTTCGCCTCCTTTAAAAAAATCGTACATTTTCATATGAATGAAATCGTATTTTGTACGAATTAGGGTTAAGGGTGGGGTTTGTCGACACGCCTCCTTTTAAAAATCATACAAAATCGTATGAACTTGTACAAAGTAGGGTTAGGGGTGTGGGTTTGTCGACACGCCTCCTTTTTAAAATCATACAAAATCGTATGAATTTGTACGAATTAGGGTTCGGTGTGGGGTTTGTGGACACGCCTCCTAACAATTGTACATTTTCATATAAATGACATTGTATGAATTTGTACGAATTAGGGTTAGGCGTGGGGTTTGTTGACATGCCTCCATATAAAAATGTTACGAAATCGTTTTTTTATAATTGAAATCGTATGCATTTGTACGAATTAGGGTTAGGCGTGGGGTTTGTTGACACGCCTCTTTAAAATTATAGGAAATCGTATGAATTTGCACAAATTAGGCTTAGGTGTGGGGTTGGTGAACACGTCTCCTTTTAAAATTGTACGAAATTGTATGAATTTGTACGAATTATGGTTAAGTGTGCGGTTTGTTGACATGCCTCCTTTTTAAAATCGTACATCTTCATATGAATGACATTGTATGAATTTGTACGAATTGGGGTTAGGCGTGGGGTTTGTGGACATGCCTCCATATAAAAATTGTACAAAATCGTATGAATTTGTACGAATTAGGGTTCGGTGTGTGGTTTGTGGACACGCCTCCTTCTAACAATTGTACATTTTTATATGAATGACATTGAATGAATTTGTACGAATTAGGATTAGGGGTGGGGTTTGTTGACACGCCTCCTTTTAGAAATCATACGAAATTGTATGAATTTGTTCGAATTAGGATTAGGGTTAGGTGTGCGGTTTGTTGACATGCCTCCTTTTTAAAATCGTACATTTTCATATGAATAAAATTGTATGAATTTGTACAAATTAGGATTGGGGTTAGGCGTGGGGTTTGTTGACATACCTTTTTATAAAAATTGTACGAAATCGTATGAATTTGTACAAATTAGGGTTCGGTGTGGGGTTTGCTGACATGCCTCCTTATAAAAATTGTACGAAAGCATATGAATTTGTATAAATTAGGGTTTGGTGTGGGGTTTGTTGACATGCCTCCTTTAAAAAATTGTACTTTTCATATGAATGAAATTGTATGCATTTAAATGAATTAGGGTTAGGGGTGTGGGTTTGTTGACACGCCTCTTTAAAATCGTACAAAATCGTATGAAATTGCACGAATTAGGGTTTGGTGTGGGGTTTGTGGACACGCCTCCTTTTAAAAATCGTACATTTTCATATAAATGAATTCGTATGAATTTGTAAGAATTAGGGTTAGGGGTGGGGTTTGTTGACACGCCTCCTTTTAAAAATCGTACGAAATCATAAGAATTTCTTCGAATTAGGGTTAGGATTAGGTGTGGGGTTTGTTGACATGCCTCCTTTTTAAAATCGTACATAATCGTATGAATTTGTACAAATTAGGATTACGGTTAGGTATGTGGTTTGTTGACACTCCTCCTTTCACGCCTACATTTACATATGATTAAAATCATATGAATTTGTGCGAAGTAGGGTTAGGTGTGAATTAGCCACTTATCTGACAATACGTAAAATTGTTACGTTACCTCGTGCGATTGCGTTGGTAAAAACAGTATGCAAAGTCGTGGTTTCTTTTGGAGTCAGACTTGCGAATGCGGTTAAAAAAAATGTAAGCTAAAATTGAGATTTCAGCTCAATGTCTTGTATTGATGTTTAATATCATGTTAAACCAGTGACATACAGAGAGATTTACCCATAATGAGAACTTCTAAAGATGCAACATCTTATTTGTACCAACCTCTTATTACGCATTTTGCACATTATAGGCATATTTAATATTTATGTAGTCAGCTTTGTGCTATGCAAGAATAGCTTGAACCATATTAATTAGCTCCTCACCCCTCCTCACTGTTGTTTTCAGTATATATATATATATATATATATAGTAAAAAGTCAGTGACAAACTGTGTGCCCTATTTAGCCGTGGGACTGATGATGATGATGAGTGGCTCAGATTTGAAATAGTCCATTTCAAAGACATTGTAATGTGGCAATAAGAAAAAGATGGATTCAAAATAATAATTTAGTGTATTATATTATGCACACACACCAATGAATAGATACGTTTAGATTGTTCTGTTGCATCTAATAATATATTTTTGATGACCTGTGTTATGGATTAAGAATTTGTATTTTTATTTGTTTTATTATAGCATTTGATTTCGACAGATTTGTGAAAGTGGTTTCATTTGGGGTTTTGCACTCCATTACATACTGTAATTTAAACAATATATAAATATATATATATATAAATATATTTGTGCTTGGAAAGGAGTAACTACTGACTTTAAAGGATGAACGTGTGCAAACGTTCATAGGCACAAACAGCTGTGTGCACAAGTCCAGAGGTCATGTATGATTTATTCTGTACTGTACACTGGGAAATGGCTAATGTCTTTGTAAAGGTATGCTTTCTTAATGTTATGGCCCTGTAGAATTTGATTCTCTTCATTAGTCATACAATAAAAGAAAAAGAAATCTAGTCATTTTGTCATTTTTGTAGCTATAAACAATTATCGTTTCATCTTTATTGCCTTTATTACACAGTCACTCGTATCCACAGAAGTCTTCAGAAAATGTAAGACATTGACTGCATCCGAAATTGCCTACTGCTCGAGTATGTACTACATTTGGATTTGAATTTACTACATGAAAAGTATGTACTATACAGTATGAATGCGTGTAGTATGAATGGAATTCAGACGTGACCTACCCGCATCAGTTGCGTTGCTTCACTCACATTCATGAATTATCTCACATTGCATCATGGGATAGAGTAGCATCCATTTTATGTGTGCTTAAAAGTAGTAGGTCCTCCAGGTACTTCTTGCTTACTGTTTTTTAAATACTATGACATATACATAGACTGTTTGGACATATGCTCGTCTTATATATTTTTATTAACGACTATATAGTAGGGACTATATAGTATATTTCTGTGGGTTTATTTGTTGTACACTTCAAGTCCATACCCAGGGGTCTAATAAAGGGGGAGTCAAAAGGGTGACAGAGTGCATAGGGCCCTTGTAATTTAGGGGCCTCACAACGGGTTGTGGGAGGGGGCCAGAGATCCCCCCCCAGTCTTAACTTTGGATATCGGTAAAGTCACTATAACATTATCCCCCCCACCCACCACCCACTCACTTTGGAGATCGGTAACGTCACTATCTTAACCCCCACTCCCCGGTCTTCACTTTTCATTGGTGGGGGGGGGGGGGGGG
>CAIGQW010001906.1:1456406-1485888 GCA_903798125.1 Danio choprae | reverse complement strand
GGGGGGGGGGGGGGGGGGGGGGATAATTTACTTAAAGGCCTATTCGCTTGTTAAGTGTGACGTCACGCGAAGCGGCTTCCGGGTCCAAGCGCTCTATCAAACTGTATGGGGCGGCTCAACAAATGGTAATAACATTTACATATATATATATGTACCCATGCCTAATATCCTATGGCCAGAAAGTGATTAATCATTTATAAATTGTTAAAATATTGGTGTCTGTGATGCAAAATATAGAGACTGTTGTGTACACCATGATTTTATATAAAATTCAAGAGTTCACACTTAGCTGATGATTAATAATAAAGTGTATTTGGCATGCTGTCGCGGGAGAGAGCCCTGAGCTCAGAATATCCTCGAGCCCTGGGGCTCCCTCCCGTTTGAAGGGCGAGAGGGGAGTTTGAGCTCAGGTAGGTCTCGAGAACTCCCCTGCTTGTGAACGTGCTTGAGATATTTCTTAGGATGCTATTTTGGAGTAGTCAATTTACTTATGGTGAATGTCTTTGGTGGGAGGAAACCGGTAAGCACAGGGAAAACCCACGCGAGCACGGGGAGAACATGCAAACTCCGGACAGAAACGCCGACCGGCCTGGTGAGGGGCCGAACCAGCGGCGTTCTTGCTGTGAGGCAACAGTGCTAACCACTGGGCTGCCCAGTCAGGACAAAGGAAGGAGTAGGGGTGGAAGGGGGGATTCTTCAAGACGAAGATGACTGGAGTGGAAAACTCTGGTTATTTGTAGTGTGTCAGTATTCATCTAATTGGTGCAATAAACGGAGCTGATGCAGTACCAGCCATGTTCAATCCTAAGCATGTGATCCTCTCGAAATTAGTTTATAAATAAACCACACTTAATGTGTCTTATGACTAAAAAGTAGTCAAACGAATATTTTCTCAATTCAAATGAATAACTGCTTGGACCCGGAAACAGTATTCCATACGTCACGACTTAACAAGCCGATTCACTGATGGTCAAGTTGATTCGAAGTTCCTGGATGAGCCTGTTATTCAGTGATTGTTATCACATATACGTAATAACATACCCTGGAATGCTGCGACTGTCCAATCCAAATCGAGAAGTCCAGATAGCCAATAGAGTAATAACATTAGTTAATGTACTGCAAATTAGCAAGAACTGTTCATCAAATCAACTCCTCATGTGAATATATACTGTATATGCACACAATACTGTGATATATAAATATATATCTTCTAAAAATAAAGACACAGCTTGATGAGGCCCAGAGAATGTCCAGGATAACCAGTCAATAAACGCAATGTCATGGCAATATATATCTTAGTGATTTAGTTGATTTCAGTTCATTTGCATTAATGGCGCAGTGGGTAGTGCTGTCCCCTCACAGCAAGAAGGTCGCTGGTTCGAGCCTCGGCTGGGTCAGTTGGCCTTTCTGTGTGTGTTCATTTGGATGCTGTTCAAAAGCGGGACATTTCCAAACTGCTTAAAAGTTAAACTGCTTTGTTTTGTTGATATCCCTTATGTACTTCAATCATTCAGCATGGCATATACTCTCCTATACTTGTAAAACACCATGTTTATCACTGTTCTGCCGATAAGGGAGAGGTAATGAAATCAAAAGTGGAATACTTACGGAATAATTTTGCAAAGCCAGGTCTGAGCACATGTAGCTCTTCTTGCTTTTTAGTCTGGAAACAAGATGGATCTGTCAGATTCTGTACTGAGTTTTGTAAAGCAATTGCATTAACTGCGTCGGACTCTTTCCGACTGCAGTGTGTTGAACACTTTATTGACAATCTTGGAACGGTGCACTACATTACATAATTACATCTCTTTGGAGGATATTGGCAAGCTCCACTGATGCAGCACACTTCTGATATTGCAGCTTTTGTTACGGAAGATAATTTGGTGCAATTTTTGAGAATGGCATTCAGTCTGCGTAACACACTTCTGATGCCTAATGGAATTGGCAGAGACGTGTCATGTATCATGTACTCATTATGATTATCAATACAAATAAGGTGATGTTTTTGTTACTTACCCGCTGTATACCTGGACAGGGCTGTGCAGAGACCCTTCGAGGGGTAGGTGCTCAAAGTGAAGAGCCGGGAGAGGGGTTGGGTGATGGATGTTTGCAAAGTGAAGAGCAGGGGGGTTAGGTGGGATGGTGAAGTAGAGGCATTGGGGTAATGGACGATCGGATAGTGAAGAGCGAGGGGCACTTTCATTCATTTTAAGGGGGAAAAAAGGTCAACCTCCACCCCCCTCCCTCCCTCTGCTGCTCCCTGTACCTGGATGATCTGGTCATTTAAGCATATCAACATTAAATATGTTTTTCAAACATCTGTTACTAACGTGACCGCTGTTTTGTCTTAAACTGTTCCTACTAACTGAATGGAACTACTATGATTTTTCAGAATGGCCAGGTTTGTAAAAACAATCCATTTAAAAAAAAAAATACACCAATTTGAAAAGAAGGTTGAAAACTAATTAAACTGGGTTATCCAACTTGACAAGCAATTATACACAAACAAAATCCGAGTACGGACAGACAGGGTTCAAATTTTAGAACAAACAGCACCATCAAGCAAAGGACTGGACAAGACAGCAGACAATGAGATATAGTCCAGACAAACAAACAAGGTTAATAGCAGGCACTAAAGAGTCAATCAATACAAACAGGGTCAAACACAGGCAGAGTAAACAGGGTAACAGTAACACATAGAATTGTTTCCAAGGCAATCAAGACTTCACAAAGGACACAGTAAACAGGGTTAAAATAGTCTATGTATGAGGAACTGCTGGGAATAAATTCTGGTATGAGGGCACTTTTTATGGCTTATGGGTCAATGATATTGTCTAGACCACAGGTTTCAAAGTCAATTCCTGGAGGGCCGCAGCTCTGCACAGTTCCGTTCCAACCCTGCTTCAACACACTTACCTGTAGGTTTAAAACAAAACTGAAGGACTCAATTAGTTCGATCAGGTGTGTTTAATTAGGGTTGAAACTAAACTGTGCAGAGCTGCGACTCTCCAGGAACTGGCTTTGACACCTATGGTCTAGACCATAGGTCTCAAAGTCAATGCACAGCCCTGGTCTAGTCAACCACATACTGAAGCTAGCTCTCCTGATGTCTGAAATGTCGGAGATCCCACAGATGATTCAGAATAGCCTCGTCATTATTGACAATAATGGTTGAGGAAACTTGATTTCTTCCTCCCATTGGACCAAAGGCAGGGAAAGTGGAAGAAATACAGTAATTAGCAGGTAACTGGCAATATGATACAGGGTTTATAGGGACTGATATAATACAGGGTTTACCCAGGATTGAGCTTTTTTCAGGGTGCAGGAGACAAATATCCAGAGTTGGGAGCCAAAATCACTGTCAAGGAGAGTTTTTGGGAGTTGAACATTAGTGATAGTCACCTTTATCCTTTTTCCTCCTTAATGCCTGTTGTTAATGGACAGAAACTTGATTCAAAACAGTTTTCCTTTGTGTCTTTAAAAGTGGGTACTTCTGAATGGTGACCAGATTTCTGAGCTGCAAACTGTTTGTAGTTCAGTGGTCAAAATTTGTTCATTTTCCTTCAGCTCAGTCTCTGATTCATCAGGGGTCGCCACGTCGAAATGAAACGCCAATTACTCTGGCATATGTTTTACGCAGGAGATGCCCTTCAAGCCGCAACCCAGTACTGGGAAACAACCATACAGTCTGTTATTCACACACACACTCATACACTATGGCCAATTTAGTTAATCCAATTCACATTTACTGCATGTCGTTGGATTGTGAGGGAAACCGGAGCACCCGGAGGAAACCCATGCAAACATGGGAAGAACATGCAAACTCCACACACAACTCCACATGCTAATGCAAACACCAGCCAGGACTTAAACTAGTGACCTTCTTGTTGAGTGACCATGTTACCCAGTAGTCAAAATATCATTGAAATCTCACTTCTGATTATCTACAGTATGAGTTAATAAGGTAAACAATTACAGTTGGGGACAAAAAAAACTAAAAACTGGGATATAAACAGGCAGCCTTTATAATAATTCATGATTATCTACATCATAGTTGTGTTCAACAGACGAATGTTTGCAGGATGAATAATCATATGGGAAGAACTTAGGAGGTTACCGTGTTGTTAAGAAAGGACCACCTCAATGTTTGTGTTCAATGCTTCCACCTCCTCCACAAATAGAATGTTGGGGTCAGGGTGATGTACAACGGGACCAAAGGTGAAATGACTCTTTAGATTGTCGAAGGCTAGAGTAGTTGCCAATGACCTGCTGAATTTAATTGTGGTTGTGGAGGCTGAGCGGAATAATCAGCCCTCAGATGTCCTGATTATCCATAATATAGACACAGATGGCTTGATTTGCATGGGTTCAATGTTGTCAGCGGATTGGCTTGTTTGACTGAGGGGCCTGGGTAAGTGATCCACTCTTGTAGAGTGGATAAAATTGTCAATACTAGCGGTCAAATCAATAAACAAAGAAATAGGTGTCTGCCCTCTGACACACAAGCTCAGATTGCAGGTCCATGTTCAATCCCTGATGAAACAGTAGCTTTAATTAACCTTCTAGCCATACTGTTTGAGCAGCAAGTGTGCAGAACAAGGGAGCACAATCAACTATGGTGTTCTTCCTTTGAAAATGACCAAGGAGAATTGTTGAATGCTTCTCTCAAATGCTGAATAAACTCTTTGAAAGAGATGTGACTTGTCCCCATTTTATCCTCAGGATGTACGAAACATGAATCATGTCAACCGACTATCACGTCTATAAACACATATATAAACACAAACCTAGACAGGTGCAGAACAATCTAGCATTCATTCATTCATTCATTCATTCATTCATTTTCAACCACTTATCCAGGGCCGGGTCGCGGGGGCAGCAGTCTTAGGAGAAAACCCCAGACTTCCCTCTCCCCAGACACTTCCTCCAGCTCCTCCGGGGGGATCCCGAGGCGTTCCCAGGCCAGCCGAGAGACATAGTCTCTCTAGCGTGTCCTGGGTCTTCCCCGAGGCCTCTTCCCGGTGGGACATGCCTGGAACACCTCCCTAGGTAGGCGTCCAGGAGGCATCCTAAACAGATGCCCGAGCCACCTCAGCTGACTTCTCTCGATGTGGAGGAGCAGCGGCTCTACTCAGAGCTCCTCCCGGGTGACAGACCTCCTCACCCTATCTATAAGGGTGCACCCTGCCACCCTGCGAAGGAAACTCATTTCGGCCGCCTGTATCCGAGATCTTGTCCTTTCGGTCATGACCCAAAGCTCATGACCATAGGTGAGAGTAGGAACGTAGATTGACCGGTAAATCGAGAGCTTTGCCTTTCGGCTCAGCTCCTTCTTTACCACAACGGACCGTTACATCGACCGCATTACTCCTGCCGCTGCACCAATCCGCCTGTCAATCTGACGTTTCATCCTCCACCTGGGGTAAGGACTTTCCTCCAACCTGGAGATCTAGCAAACATTTATAATTCCTTAAAGGCATAGTTCACCCAAAAATTAAGTTACACACGTTCATGTCATTTCAAACTCCTTAGAACTTCACTCATCCTCAGAACACAAATTAATCCAAGATCTGTGGAATTGAGTAACTGTTTTTGCTTATTGTGTGAACAAAAGTCTTCTCATAGCTTCATATGTTAGGGTTGAAACAATGATGTCTCATGGGATGTTTTGACAATGTTTTTTTTGGATGGTACCTTTCTGCATTTAGAACAGAAAGGTTAGAACTAGAAGCTGACTGAGATGAATCAATAGTCAAGTCCACTGGTGTTAAGCTTGTTGAGGTAGTCCAGACACACATAAGCCCCTTTCACACATACAGACTTGGGGGATCATGTGTGAATGGGCCCTTTTTGAAAATACTGATAAAATCTTTCCGCCAATTTTCCGGAAAGAGACGTTGTAACATTACCGCTGATTTCCCGGCATGCTGCTCTGTGTGAAAGCAGAAGGAAAATTGCCAGAAAGAGCACATCCACATTTAGAATGTGCTGGCGTGAGACGTCTACTCCAGCCAATCAGAACATTCAGCCGCATTCATATTCAATTCAATTCAAGTTTATTTATATAGCGCTTTTTACAATGTAGATTGTGTCAAAGCAGCTTAACATGTTCTAGTAAAGTCCAAGTTTCAGAGTTTAGTTCAGATTAGTTCAGTTCAGTTCAGTGTGGTTTAAGTTTCACCACTTGAAAGTTCAAATACTGAAGAGCAAATCCACCGAAGCGCAGCTCCACAAGTCTCGATCCGAGCAAGCCAGTGCCTGTTTATGAAAATAAATGCCTTTGAATCCTTCTCCAGACACATTTAGCTGCTGCCTGTTAGCCAGATAGCGTTTCGATGTTCCTTCTTAGTGTCAACTGTGGAAAAAAATGATCGATAAAATGCTTATGACAAACTGCTGTGTTTACCTGCACACTCTGCTTTCAGATGTGGGGAGGAACCTATTTATTTAATTTGTCCTCGTAACAAACTGTCTCTGTATTTACTCTGAACCAATCAAAACAACAGGAGCATAGCAGACCAATACGTCCAATACCAAACACATTGCTACATACATATACATACATACATATTCAGCTGTCATGAGAGAAATACAAAGTTCTGTCATGAAACTCAAAGCACAGACAGCCTGAGAAGTCTTGTCCGATCTGTTTTCATTCACATCATTATCTACATGATGCAGGTAACTGGTTGCTGTCACCTCAGCAGCCAATGAGCTTATCCCTCAACATTCAAATAACTCAACATTGTTTGCGTTTAACAATCTGCAGAGCACTTTTGGATAACCTCTTCCACCCCACCTCCACCTGCGTATAAATCTGCTATGGGGGTTTAATGCATGTTGTTTGCAGGTAGTAGCAAGTACCAATAATCAAAGCAGCAGCAGCACAGCAGATCTATTCCACCAACACCAAACACATTAACATTGTCATACATATTCATCACCATACTAAATCCCTATGAGAGTTGTCGTAACAGAAAACCTCTTCCCATAAGCAGCAAGCACAAAGTGAAATCTTTATATGGATTTCACCAACTTCTCGGATAGTGTGGTAAGTCATGTCAGTTGTTGTGTATGTGATGAATTCGGTAAGTGCCTGATAGTTCCTTGGACAGGTGTACAAGCATTGCTGAATCTGTAACTAATAAAGTAAGAACTTTAATGCAGATAATTCCAGCTTCCTTTTTTTCCTTCACTGTCTACCATATTGCTGCTTTGCAAAGCACCACACTGCTGTTTCATGCTGCCTAAAGGTAGCCTTTTGCCTTTATCCTTCTTTTTATCGATTGATCCATTGATTGACTGACTAACTGATTGATTCAGACCCTCGGTCAAGGTATGTGAATGTACTGTACTAAGTCTGCACACCTCTAACTTCAGTTGCAGCACAACTTGGGTTTTCTCAAAAGCAGCTGAGGCACGCACAGTTGCATAATCATGGGACTCTTTCAGGCAAGCCTTCATGTGCTAACCTCATCATTTCTAACCCTCCCCAGACTTCCTTGGTCATGAGGCATGAGGAAGCAGAGGAGGGCTGTGAATGTGAGAGATGGTTATTGCACAAATTCTACTATTACATAAATTATGAACAGTGCACACCATGTAATGATTTATTTGTAATAAAATCTGGACTTTACTAGAACATGTTAAGCTGCTTTGACACAATCTACATTGTAAAAAGCTCTATATAAATAAACTTGAAACTTGAATTTAAGTATTTAATGATATGAACCCAATAAGAGGAAAATTGTAGTGTTTTGTTGTGCCTAGCAAAGGAGCCAATGTTCTTTTTAAAAGCCGATCTGGGCCAGCTATGGGGGTTTTCCATAAAACTAATGGTGTTATAGTTTCATCGTCTTCAATTTCCCTGATGTCTGCTTAAGATGGAAAACTCAGTGGTTCCGAGTGTGACTGACCATGAACCACATGGCTTGGGTAGTCTTTGGTAATGTTGGTAAGTATTTTTTTTTTTTAATTGTCACTTGTTTATGCAAGAAAAAACAGGAGTGAAGCACAGACAAGAATCTTTTTACAAATATTCTAAAATATTAATTTTATAAGTTTTAATTTATTCCTTTACTATATCTGTGTGATAGCAGCTCCCCTGAATCACATGCACAGGAAGTGACATTTAATTAATGAGCCATGGCTGACCCGAGCTTAAACAAACCATCTTATCTTCTTGTGACAAACATCCACATGCCAAGAAGCAAGAATAGAATCTGATATATGTCCTCTATTATTGTTTACGAGGGTGTCTAAAAACCTGTGGAAATCGGAGTGGTTCAGCTTTCTCTCTATATTTGAGTGTGCTTGCTGCGTCTATATTTAAAACAATTAACTTGAGTTCATGATAATAACTTGCATATGATTATTAAAGTGCTTCTCAAATTTGTTTAGAAACTGGACAAAACTTTTTCTCATGCGATATGTGAACCCGTGTGGCCTTAACTTGGTGCAAAAACCAGGATTGAGAACTACTGCACAAGAGGGTCCAGTTATGTCGGACTTTCTAGCCTACAACCTATTTGATCTGTTGCTCTCAGCTGTGCTACAAATGGATTAAGACTCAAACCTTCAGACTCATGGGCCATAAGAACACTAAATAATCCAAAAACATTCATTCATTCAATTTCTTTCGGCTTAGTTCCTTTATTCATCAGGGGTTGCCACAGCAGAATGAACCGCCAACTTATCCAGCATATGTTTTATACAGCGGATGTCCTTCCAGCTGCAACCTAGTACTGGGAAACATCCATACACACTCATTCACACACGTACACTAGGTGAATTGAATAAACTAAATTGCACGTATAGCACATGTCTTTGGACTGTGGGGGAAACCGGAGCACCCGGAGGAAACCCATGCCAACACAGGGAGAACATGCAAACTCCACACAGAAATGCCAACTGACCCATTCATTTTCATTCAGCTTAGTCCCTTTATTTATTACAGGTCACCACAGCGGAATGAACCACCAACTTATCAAGCATATGTTTTACGCAGCGTATGCCCTTCCAGCCGCAACCCAGTACTGGGAAACACCCATCACTCTCACATTCACACTCATACGCTACAGCCAATTGAGCTTATTCAGTTCACCTATACCGCATGTCTTTGGACTGGGCACCCAGAGGAAACCCACGTAAACACAGGAAGAACATGCAAACTCCATACAGAAATGCCAACTGACCCAGCCGGGGCTCGAACCAGCAGCCTTCTTGCTGTAAAGCGACAGCACTGCCCACTGCGCTGCCGTGCCGCCCTAATATCCTTAGATAACAATCTCTAATCCCTAATTAATCATCTAATTAGTGTTGTTGGAATTCTAGCTCTTACTTCACTGCTTTTTGTATTGCACTCAGGACCAGCCCTATATATCCAGGAACCCAAAGCTAAATAATGTTGGGGCCCTATACCTTGTTGTGAATAATGGAGTACTGCCATTGAAAACTAGTAACTGTATGCAATCTAACTTTTAACCTGATTTAACCTGATTGCTTATTAAATTCAATCAATAAAACAAGAAAAAGGATTTTTCTACGAATATTATATGTGAAAATGCACTGTCAATGAATGCAAATATAAATGCTTTCGGCAAACAAACACCTCGGATCACCATTTATTTACAGTCAGGCAGGCCAAGGTCACTAACCACAACAATACATACTAATTTCTGACAGTGCAAACTAATTAAAATAATTTAAAAGCAGCAAGAGTTAAGATGGAAAACAAACAATGGCAATACACAGGCAGGCAATAGGGAGAAGTCACTGGCCTGAATAACAAGATAAACTGCTAAGAATTAATAATGAAATGATTGAACAGAGAGTAAGTACATTAAAGTCCACGTTTAACTTGTCAGACATTTATAGTGTATTTCTGCTCTGGTACAACCTGCTTCTCTACAACTGCATTTCATAACTGGAATTGCGTGTCATATCTGATAGCTGAAATGATGTTTGAGGTTTCACTGCTTTACTCAGTGTATATCATTTGACATGGAAGCTATTTCATATTTGTTTGGGCTGAAAAGAGATATTGTAGTGCAATTGTAAATAACTTTTACCTCACTGCAGAAGCGAGTGCCGCATACATTTCCCCTCGGGGATGATATGACACATTCAGAAGGTGGTGTGTCAAAGCAGCTTTTGATAAAAGAGAATTGAAATATTCTTCGCATCACTGTATCCATCTCAATATGTCGTTCCTTTATTAACCAGTTTTTCATTTCTTGAATACCTTGATGTTTATGAAGCAGGTTTACGCAACTAAATAATGTAATGAGATGAAGAAAGGCTCTCTCAAAACACATTGAGGGGTATTCATAATATTTTTGCCATAATCCGTTTCCCCAAACGGAAGTGCATTCCTTACATAAGTTTTATGATTCATAAACAAAGGTAAGTGTATTTTTTGCTATTCAGATAGTTTGCATTTTAAATAAATTTTTCAACTAAAGAAGGTTATATATTATTTATCTAAAATGTATGCGATCTTCAGTTATATCTGGTTCCATAATGTAAAAATCATGACCTTTGTATCCCATATGTTGAGGCCCTATGATGGCCTCAACACACAGTCATTTGCCCCAAACACCATGCTTCAAGCTTTCATCATTAACATATCCTGTAGACATGCCTAGGATCAGTGGTTCAGAATTCTCTGAATTCAAAATTCCTGTTCTACGTGCTCAGGTTCTATGAACCTAATGGATGCACACATTCATTGTCCTGCCTGTCTCAGTGTCAATCGTCTTAAGGAGGCTTTAACTTACCCTTGCCAGGAATGTAGTCTAATGCTATTGAAAGTTAGACAACAGAGATTAGCAAAGTTTGAACCTGGAAGGTTTTGTTCACAAGTCAATACTAGAGCTCAGACAGGGAACAAGTGCACAGCTAGTAAAAGTGAAGGGCCTTCTAAGAAGAAACGATTTTCCAACTGCAATACTATCTCATCAGGTCATTCAGTTAGCTAATGCTGTGCTGGGCATACAGGCCTTGCTAGATAGATCATTTCCATCTGTTACTCCCAAGTCTCAGCACTCCCAAAGTGGTGAGGGTTCACGTCTGTGAGGTGCTGGTACCTCGGCAGCATTATAATTTCAGGAGATAATGAATGGAAAACTAAAATTAGTGTATGCCCTTCCAGCCGCAGCCCAGTACTGGGAAACACCCATGCACTTTCACATTCACACTCATACGCTACGGCCAATTGTGCTTATTCAGTTCACCTATATCGCATGTCTTTGGACTGGACACCCGGAGGAAACCCACAGTGGATTCCCTTCCAGCTACAACCCATTACTGGGAAACACCCATACACTCTCATTCACACACATACACTTCGGAAAATTTAGCTTACCCAATTTACCTATAGCGCATGTCTTTGGACTTTTGTGGGAAACCAGAGTACCCAGAGGAAACCCACGCCAACACGGGGAAAACATGCAAACTGTACACAGAAATGCCAACTGACCCCGCAGGGGCTTGAACCAGCAACCTTCTCACTGTGAGGTGACAGTGCTAACCACTGAGCCACCATGTCGCCCCTAGTATTATTCAGTCACTTCATATTTTTTAAAGCTAGACACTAAACTAACAGTGAATGAATAGGCAGTGAATGAGAGGCAACCAATTGCAATCTTCATCACGTTAGCAAAATTAAATTTGTACCATTGACTTTCAAAATACGTAGCATGTTGCTAGTTTGCTGGTAGAATGCAGATGGCCGACTCAAAGGAATAGTGAGATAAGAGAGAGAGAGAGAGAGAGCGAGAGAGAGGAAGAGAGGGAGAATGACAATTTCTTGGCTCCCTCACACATTTTAGAAGTTGTCTGTAATCATAAATATGCAAATGTATTCCACCCCACGTTTTTTGAATGCCCTTTGTAAAAACTGAGCAAATAAACGAAGAAGTGTTGACAAATAATAGCCCAGCGTTCTGATTGCGTTAGATACTGTGCTGTCCAAAACCCAATATCTCTGTTTGCACATGGAGTGCATATCAAACTGATATGTGAGAATAACCTGAGAGCAGTGCCTCCAGCAGGGGGAGATGTTGCAACAGCTGTCCAGTAATACCATAGAAACTGTCATTCAAAAGAATAAGACACACAAACAGAAAAAGAGAGAAGAGAAAGACAATCCCCCCAGTCATCCCACCTCATCTCTCTCTGTTCTCCTAAGATAGACAATTTTAAAGACGTCCCTAATGCCAGAGGGCATACAATATTCATTGTGAGAGAAAAGAACCCAATTGAGAACAGTGTAGAATGAGTCTGAATATCTATATGAACTGAATAACAAAAGTCAAGCTCATATTAGGGTGCCTTCCCATTAAACCTGGACCCCTAAATAATAGAATGTAGTATTAACAAAAAAAAAAAAGGCAGTGGCTCAGTGGTTGCCTCACAGCAAGAAGGTTGCTGGTTCGAGTCCCGGCTGAAATGCCAATTGGCATTTCTGTGTGGAGTTTGCATGCTCTCCCCGTGTTGGCGTGGGTTTCCTCTGGGTGCTCCGGTTTTCCCCACAGTCCAAAGACATGCGCTATAGGTGAATTGGATGAACTAAAATTGGGCGTATTGTATGAGTGTGTGTGTGTGTGTGTGTGATTGCGAGAGTGCATGGGTGTTTCCCAGTACTGGGTTGCGGCAGGAAGGTCATCCACTGTGTAAAACATATGCTGGAATAGTTGGCGGTTCATTCTGCTGTGGCGACCTCTGAAATAGAGACTAAGCCGAAGGAAGATGAATAAAAAGGTTTAGCATTGAACACCATTTTCATGACATGAGTTCTTTTCAATAGGTTAAAAAGCGAGGGGGGGTATTATTTCACTCACTTGTATACTATTCAGGAGTCATATTGGCTGTTGGCTTGGTGCTGAGGGATTGAGACGCACTGGCCAATGTTTGTATATGTACATGACTGACCAATGGTCATGCAACAAGGCATGAGCTAAAGAGAAAGGTCAAAAATTAAGGTCAAGTTAATGACAACTGTAGAAAGCAAAAGACAAATTCTGGGCATTTTTGGAGATTTATCCCAGCTGGATGCATTTTGTTGTTGACCCAGTTTCTTCAGAACTATTACTTGTAACCTCAGCTTAAAAGATACAGTACATCAGGAAAGCACATTTTGTTATTCATTCATTCATTTTCATTTCGGCTTAGTCCCTTTATTAATCTGGGGTCGCCACAGCGGAATGAACCGCCAACTTATCCAGCATATGTTTTACGCAGCAGATGCCCTTCCAGCTGCAACCCATCTCTGGGAAACATCCATACACACCCATTCACACTCATACACTACGGACAATTTTAGCTTACCCAATTCACTTATACCGCATGTCTTTGGACTTGTGGGGGAAACCGGAGCACCCAGAGGAAACCCACGCCAACACAGGGAGAACTTGCAAACTCCACACAGAAACGCCAACTGACCCAGCCGAGGCTCGAACCAGCGACCTTCTTGCTGTGAGGCGAATGTGCTATCCACTGCGCCACCGTGAGGCACACATTTTGCTATGTTACAGCCTTATTCACACGTACATATGCATTGAAATCCTTTGCTCGGCACTTTGGTGAAACACATTTGGCACCAATTACAGCCTCAAGACTTTTTAGCATGATGCTACAAGCTTGGCAAACCTATTTTTGGACTTTTTTTGCAGTACCTCTCAAGCTCCATCAGGCTGGATGGAGAGCATTGGTGCACAGCTATTTTCAGATCTCTCCAGAGATGTTCAGTTGGGGGTTGCAATACAAGTCTGGCCTAAACTGTTCCTGGATACATTTGTAATACACTGCTCGCTGGGCTTTTGAAAGTCCATGCTTATGAAGTATTGTTCTTTGCTGGTTCTTGGCTATTTTCTGTGTCTGTTAAGACCACTGGATAGAAGAATCAGGTGTTATGTACCTTATTTAAGGAGTGCATGTATTTTATTTTCTGAAAAATGTTTGGTATGTGTTTCTCTCTTTTGTTGTTGTGGTTCCCTTCTCTCCTCTAACTCTCCTACAGGGCTTGTTAGTGCGCAGAGGTGCAGTGAATTATGATGGCATCATGTGGACTTGCCGGCATTCCTGCAGAGCTTATTTAATCCTGGCTGAAGGTTTACTTGGGGAGTCTCCTCTCTCCAGACTTGACTATTGATTTTTTGTCCTTGTATAACCCCAAATCAAAAAAAGTTGGGACATTATGAAAAATGCAAATAAAAAAAGAAAGTGATTTCCAAATTTACTTTGACTTGTATTTCATTGCAGACAATACGAATCGAAAATATTTCATGTTTTGTCTGGTCAACTTCATTTTATTTCTAAATATACATACTTTTCTGTCATTCAGACCTGCAACACATTCCAAAAACGTTAGGACAGGAGCAATTTAGGGCTAGTGATCAGGTAAATTGGTTAAATAATGATGTGATGGGAAACAGTTGATGTCAACAGGTGATTGTAATTATGATTTGGTACAAAAGCAGTATACAAGAAAGGTCTAGTTCTTTAGGAGCAAAGACAGGCAGAGGATCACTAGTTTGCCTAAAAATATGTGAGAATTATTAAAAATGTTTAAAAACAATGTTCCTCAACGACATTTGGATATTTCACCTTTAACAGTGCATAACATAACTAAAAGAATCTGGAGGAATTTCAGTGCTGAAAAGAACAAGGGCGCAATCCCTCAGGCGGCACTGCATCAAGAATAGTCTTTCATCTATAAGTGATATCACTACATGGGCTCAGGACTACTTTGGCAAACCTTTTCAAGTACCACAATACAAAGTTACATCTCCAAATGCCAGTTAAAACTGCACTGTGCCAAAATTAAGCCATATGTTAACAGTCCAGAAGCACCGCCGACTTCTCTGGGCTTGGAGGCATCTGGGATGGACCATCACACAGTGGAAACGTGTACTGTGGTCAGATGAATCAGTATTTCAGGTATCATTTATGGTAGAAATTATATTGTGTGCTTCAGACAAGTCTCATCCAAACTGTTACCAGCCAGGGTCTGTCATGACATGGGGTTGTGTCAGTGCCCTTGGCAAAAGTAACTTGCACTTCTGTGATGGCACCATTAATGCTGAAAAGTACGTTGAGATTTTGGAGCACAATATGCTGCCTTCTTTTCCAGGGACGCCCATGCATATTTCAACAAGACAATGCAAAACCACATTCTGCACACATTACAAAGTCCTGGCAAAGTTCTGGAGGAAGAGGATACAGGTACTTGACTGGCCTGTCTGCAGTCCTGACCTGTCTCCAATAGAGAATGTTTGGCGCTTTTTGAAGTGGAAAATGCGACAACAAAGACCCGTACTGTTGCCCACCTTAAGACTTGTTTGCAGGAAGAATGGGACAAAATTACACCTAAAACACTTGGTGTCTTCAGTCCCTAAAATGTCTTTTAAGTGTTGTGAACAGGAATGGCAACATTACAAAGTGGTAAATGCTTTACTGTTCCAACTTTTTTAATGGGTTGCAAGAACCAAAATTGGAAATTGCATTAAATAATGTCTGTTGTATTGTCTGCAATGAAATACAAGTCAAAGTAAATTTAGAAATCACTTTTGTTTGTTTTTTTTGAGTTTTCCATACTGTCCCAACTTTTTCTGATTTGGCGTTGTATTTTCTGTTATCTAAACTATCTGACAATTGCAATTGCATTACTAAGGCACGGCCACACAACGGAGACAAAGCAGGAATTACTGCAAGGGTTTTATTTAGTGCGGTGCAACCACAGCAGAGAGGTGAAACAGGTGAGTGGTGTGGCGGAGGGGAAGCTAGCTCACACACAGTTCATGAGGTAAGTTCAGTTCTTTGGCAAACACCAATATAGCAAATGTCACTTCCCTGAATCGGGCGCTTTGCATCCACAGGAGGATAAGGACATCCACGGAGGAGCACAGGAGAAATCGGCACAGCAAGTAGAAGGATCATGGAGAACCATCTGACTTTGATTCCAGTCGATGAGTGAATGACAGGTGAGTATATATAGTGAGTGGGTTATTGAAGGTGCAGGTGTGGGTGATTAGTAGTCTGGTGAGGGTTTACGGGTGGGGTGGATGGTGACTGAGTGCGGTGACTGGGACTGAGAGAACGAGCAGAGGGCGTGACACGCGTAGGGAAGAGGGTGCCCTTTTTGATTTCTTCTCAGTTTTCTCATGTTGTGCCTTTAGTACGGAGTAAGGCTGCTGCACAATATGTTTCAGCATCAATACTGCAGTTTGCGCATCTGCAATAGTCACATCCTTTGATGTGCAATTTTGAGTTGGGATTTTAGTTGACATGGGGCCACAGATCAGAAAAAAAATCTGATTTGTGGAGTCACTTCAGAGTTTAACCATAATGGAGTGAAAGTATATCATCTGCTTGTGTTTTTAAGGCCTGGGAGAGTTGAAAGCAATGAGGCACAATAAATTTGTACCATTCGTAACTTTACTCTGTACCTGAAAACAGTTTGACTCATAAACCATAAAGAACTGTTTATTTCATTTGTACCTTTGCTCTATTAAATTAATCTACGCTTGTAGATTGCTTATTATATTTTATACACGATTAACTCCCCTACAAAATCATCCCAATTGTAATTCTTTACAAATAGATTGTATTCATATTGCAAAATATATCACAGAAAAACAAAACATTGTGCAGCCCTAGTAGGGAGGAAAGGCGATGTTGTTTATTTGTGCTTTATTTTGTGTGGGTAAAGAGAGCTTACAATATTTAGCTAGCTACTAAAGTTTTGTTTGTTGTTGGCTTTTCCCAATTCTTGGCTTGGGACCCAATTCTCCCCATGGGAGGATAGCAATCATGGTTGTTGTGGGTCTTTCCCCATCACTCTGATTCCAAATCATGGCACACTAAACCTGATACAAATTCAGTGTCACCAAGAGAGGCTTGACATCCTACTTAAGCGTGTATGTTGGTGCTAGCACAAGGTTTACCCACTGCTCAGGCAATGGGGTATGTTTATGACTCCCTTCCATTGCTATTTTGATGTTGAACTACCTCACCCTAAGACTGTCAAGACATGGAGTCATGCATTTAAACATTTTGCTCCTTTATGCATGTACCAATCATAGAGGTCTAGACATCAGTTCCATTGATCAATGAATGTACTGATTACCACTTTCTTTTTGGAGAACCATGGTGTGAAAGACCACTAGGCACCAATCGCAAAACAGGTATTTATGTCTGAAACCTCTAAAGAAAGATCAACAGCATCACAGACTAACCCAATCAGTATTTGTCCTGTTGTAATCATTCCACTAAACGGGTTTGTTGTGTTATTTGTTGTGTTTAAGTCATTTTGGAAGTTTTATCACAACTATGAAGGTCTGCAAAGAGAAACAAGGAAGTCTGCAAGAAGTGAACTTGGGAAGTTTGGAACAGCAACAGAATCAACAACCACAAGCTAGTGCCACCCATCTTTAAGAACTTAAGCTTCAGGAACTTTGCTTCAGAGATCAGTTTCTATGTTATAGATTGCAAAAAATACCATGGATCCACTTTTCTGCATTTTCCAGAAAGACCTTTATGGTGCTACAAAAGTTCGAATTCACAGTATCATGTTGAAGGCTATTGAAAAGAATTTCTCAGTAATGTCTCTTTATAAATCCAAGTATGCATATTCCAGACTGCCCAGATTTACTCTGCACATCGAATGATCCAGTTTTTTTCATGTTCCAGAAAGAACCTGCTTGGAAGTGTCTGGGCCCACAGTATTTTGTGTTCAAGATTGTTAAAGGAATCCAACTCTTTCCACCACAATCGCTGAGTACCACTAAGCAGGGTGAACTCCAAGCACTCAATAACATGGAGTGAGCTCTACTATTAGAATCTCAGTTTCAGCTCTCCCATCCAGATGCAGTGCAAGCACTTCCTTTTGATTTGCACCATGGGTTCTACAACTTTAATTGCAGAATGAGATTTCCTGTGATACATTGATAAGCACTCTCCTTTAAGACACTGGAATTCTACCAGTCACACAAAGTGTGAGCTTCAATTCAGCAGTAACATCGATTCTCCTTTTCTCAAAAGCAGTGTTATCCTTCATACTATTAAACCATGGGGGCTCTCCCATCCGGAGTGCAGTGTAGAAGGACTTACTTAACAAACAGACTGAAGGTACTAGGCACAGTGGGCCCCATGTCCCTACAGGATCCAAATCCCTTGCATTGAAAGGATGATAACATAGCATTTATTTATGCATACTCTCTTTCTGCAGTGAGGGGGTATTCGCTTTGGGCACCAGTGCCATTTTACTTCTAGGATGAGCACCTCCTACACCATCTGGGACAAAGCTTGCTGGTTGTTCTTTGGCCTCCATAGGGCTGTACATCATGGATGTGCAGCAGGATGTGCTCCAACCTTGCATTCAAACCTCCAGTCAAAGGATACTTGCACAAGTGCAGCAGTGAAATGCATGTTAAAATAAACCCCCAAACCTTATGTTGTTTTCCCCATAAAAACTAATTCAGGTCAAATTGTATATACTGTACATCTCCCCTGACAATCCCTTTAACTGCTGACATTTTACTTTATGTTTTAGAGGGACTGTGAGGGCCAGCAAAGCCTTCTCTGTTGGCCCAAACACAGACCAAACCAATCAATGGTTTCCTGTTTTGTTTTATGTGAACACACAGTTATTGACTATACTCATTGGCTGCGTGTTCTAGTTCTGTTGTGATGTGCGTACATGGCTTTTGTTTTTGTCTCTTTGTAACATGTGCTCTCCTGTCTATTGTCTAGTCCCACCCACCTTGTTATCCTATTATTAATCATAGTTCAGCTGCCCTCTGTTAGCAGTTTATTGATTTGCTTTCACTATTTATTCTCCCAGTGTGCTCTGTGCTGTGCTTGTCCATTGTAATTCTTTGTGTGAATCTAACTTGCAGTCAAGCTGTCACCTAGTCAAGTCAAGCAATGCCAGTTTGTGCAGTTATTGTTTTTAAGCAGGGGGAACTGAGTCTCGGGGACCATACCAGATTGTCTGGCAATCGCTAACTCCACCAGCTATCCAGATGATGTGTTCTGTGGGTTCTACCATGCCAGCCTTAACACCGATTGCAGAGCACTACATCACGAAGATGGTACTCAGGACAATTTTGCAGTCTATGTGATGTGGACACTGGTCAGGCACGGATCTCCTTCCATCAACTGTGCAGAGAAAGACCTCGTCAGTGCCACTCCAGACCCAGAGACCAGCAAGCCATCACCCTACAGCACGGAGTGCATGCCAAAACCCACTGCAGATGGAGAGCCACCCACGTTGACAGGGCCATTGGAATTGGGAGCAACAGTGTGAATTGTCATCGCAGAAGAGGAGCTCACTGGACCATCTGACCAGGTGTATGAGCCAGCTACAGCTCTTTAAAGGGAGCTCGCGGGGAGATTGAGACACCAAGTGGAAGCCCCAGCACCCCACTGTTGAGGGTGAGCAGACGCTAGAAGCGGGAGATTTACTTATGAACTTTTTGTGTGACGTTTTGTCAGTCCCACTGTTTCTAGATAGCACAGACTTCCTGTTAGCACCGCTGTTTCCAGACAGCTCAAACTTTACTGGGATAAACCGCGTCCCACACAACCCTCCCTCTCCACCTCCGCCAATGCCAGTTTCTGCAGCCAGTCAGCCAGCCCCATCAGCGCTGCAGTCAGCAAGCCCCCAGCTCACCCTCAGGCTTTGTGTGAGGACTTTTCACTGAGGGTCTGCCTGCCAGCTAAGCCCTCTAGTCGATTGTGCCCTTCGTCATCGTCTCCAGCCTCTAAGCTGCATCCCATCTTGTCCTGTAGTGTGCTTTTATTCCCTCGTGGATCATATCTCTGCTCTGCTCACCAAACACCAGCCATTGGGAGTCAGTCACCGATGCTGCTCACTATTCAGAGTTGTCTCACCTTGCCAGCTCAGACCTGCCACAAGGGTCTCCAACCGTGCAGGCTCAGTTATCTGCATACCGGCTAAAGAGCCCAGCTTAGGGCAGACTGGTTGTTTTTGAACTTTAATAAATTACTTTTTGTCTGTTTGTTTATTTGTTGTGACAAGGTGCCTAACAATAGAACAAAAATGAACTAGTCAAATAGACAGACTTCACATGTGTAGTCATTCATTCCTGTGTATTTGATAACTAGTCTATTGTTAGGGGTCTGTTAGATTTCCACTGACAGCGCAAATTTAGCCTTGTTTTAGCCAAGACATCTAGGTTTAGATGACTTTTAAACACAACATTGCTTCGTGGTGATGTATTGAAAGTGTTTTAGAACTATTTTCTTGAAGTTGACATTGTTAAAGTTGGCTGAACGTTTTCCTGCTCACTTATATTCCATTACCGTTCCTTGAATGCCTGTTCTGTGTTAGCTTGAGGTAGAATGTAAACAGCTTTATAGCCTCTGTAAAAGGCTCTGTAAATTCAATTGGCAGCGATACAGAATCATGAGGTATCCCCAATCAGGGCAAAGGGATATAGCATATAGACAGGTTTTTATAAGACAGATAATACAGCATTACAGTTCACAGAGCTTGTTGTCCAGTGACTGAACATTAGCCAGCAGAATGGTGGGAGGCAGAGGTCAAAAGCCGCAGTGTCTCAGTCTGAACAGGAGGCCAGCTCTCTTTCCTCTTTTCCGGCTGTATTTAATTCATCATAGCCATGGGATCCAAACAAAGGGCTCTGCTTGTAAACAAAGCACTGCCATTAAGCAACTCAAAGAGCCAATTTCTAAAATTGTATCTGGCATTGGCAATAAGAGGAAAATTTCCATTCAGCAGGAAAACAATAACAGTAAAAGACACGAGAAACTGCAAAGTTTGGTCGAAGCTCAGAACACGGCGGCCATACTCTGTGCCATCTTTATGGAGGACATGAGAACCTTTTCCTTTTCTGTATTCCCTCATGGTCGTACTCCCTCTTGCCAAATGAACAGACGATAATTTATTCCTGGCTGCATCACAAGTCATTTTGTTGATTGACAGTTAGTTGATATTTTAATACAACTCCTACTAATTGAGGGAATATATTACATCAGTATTGGTAATGGAGGAACTGTGGCCCTGATGAGGCCAGATCAATCCCCAGAAATGTAAGCAGAGGCGCGACTGTCCCTGGAATGCACAAGCACACTTGCTGCGAAGTGGAAACAACTCTGTCTATAAACGTGAATCAATCTACCATGCAGCCAGATCATCCATTTTTAGTAGCTGTTCCTGTCCATTTCTGCAGGGGGAAAAGCAATAATTAAAATTTGACTGCAGAACATTTCATATTTTACCACAAATAATATCTTTACAAAATTATTTGATATCTATACAAAGTTACATTGATGGAATATTTATATGTTAGATCACTACTTTCTGAGAACTTTAAGATTATTAAGCGTTTATTATTTTCCTTCGGCTTTTTATTCCTTTTATTTATCAGGGGTCGCCACAGCGGAATGAACCACCAACTTATCCAGCATATGTTTTACACAGCGGATGCCCTTAAAGCTGCAACCAATCACTGGAAAACACCCATACACTCTCATTCACACACATACACTATGGACAATTTTAGCTTACCCAATTCACCTATAGTGCATGCCTTTGGAATTTGGAAACCGGAGCACCCGGAGGAAACTCTCGCCAACACGGGGAGAACATGCAAACTCCACACAGAAATGCCAACTGACCCAGCTGAGGCTCGAACCAGCGACGCTCCCACGCCAACACGAGGAGCTCCCAGCCAGGACTCGAACCAGCAGCCTTCTTGCTGTGAGGCGACAGTGCTAACCACTGAGCCCCCCGTAGGTACTACATTTGAATTGACTTCACGACTGTTAGAAAAGTGTGTATTATATAGTATGAATCTGAGTAGTATGAATGGAACTCGGACGTACTATTAGTCATTATGACCTACTCACGTCAGTTGCATCACTTCATTCGCATTCATGAATTCTCTCGCGTTGCATCATGGGATAGCATAGCATCCATCAGATACTCACTTCAGAATCTCGCCTGAAGTAGTAGGTCATCCAGGTACTTCGCCTACAGATTTTTGAATACTATGAATTCGGACATATACTCGGCTCGCATACTGTTTTTATCATACTATATAGTATGGAAGTATGTGATTTCAGATGTTTCAGTGCTGTGGAGAATAATTTTTGCGACTGAGACAGCACTTAAAATGGCTGACTCCTTGATCAGTGACTTCCGAACAAGGGAGCTGATTGAGACACAACCGGTGTGTTTTTTATTTATTTATGTAAATTAATATAGTGAGTTTATATAACAGTCTCATTGACTCCTATGAGAGAATACAGAGCATCATTCCTGACACACCAGCCCAGCCACTGCCTCCAGGCCTTTTTACACTAGGCAGGTTACTGACTGACAGAGAATCAGATACCCCACTAACAGAAGCCAAGGGCATCAATATCTCTGCAAAGCCCAGAGCGAGTCTGCTCTAAAGTGCTGGAAGCTCATCTTTCCAGCTCCCGAACAAAAAGCAAGAGGATCCATGAACCACCATACTTAAATAAACCATCTAAGGCTTGAACGCGTTCCAGAGAAAACATTAAAAAGTTCTTAACTAAATCCATTATGCTTCAGTGAGGCAGTTACCTCTGTCTAAATTGGATCACAGGACCGAGTAATTGCCCTCTGGCATTAAGGAAACTCACTGTACTCACCACACACACACACACACACACACACACACACACACACACACACACTAGGATGTTGTGGAGAGTGGTTCAGCTGTTCGAATTTTGGATCAATTAAAATGAAAGCATTTGAGAGCTTGTCTAGTGTTATGTTATCAAGACCAAGATGCATACATCAACATGCTTTCAGAATCAATCATATAATCGTTTGTCCCATATTTTAAAATGGTAAACAACTCCAACAGAACAGCTTACGAGAACTCTCCCTCTCCCTCTCTCTCTCTCTCTCTCTCTCTCTCTCTCTCTCTCTCTCTAGAAACTGTTCTAGATGGCAAATGTTCCTTTATCAATGGAAAGGAAACTGTCAAGAGTCGGGAGAGCTTTTTACGCCCAGTATGGGCCTAAATACAACAAGAACGAGTCCATGTTTTATTACATTTTATGGTTGGACAGGCAAAACTGGCTATTTGGTTGTCACGAAAAAGAAAACTGCTTGGTCTAGGGTTGACTGATGTTATTTCGGTGGGAACGTATACAATCCTGTGTTATAAAAGAATATGCGTGTTATAAGTTGATTGATGATTTGGACCCGTTTAGACCTAAATGGCGTATTCATCAATGTGCAACACCTCCTCTCCTCGAATTGGTATCACTCTGAGGGGGTTCTACAGAATATTGGCTGTACTGAATAAAATACTCTGCAGAACAAATTATAGCAAGTGTGTCTCCTTTTATTTTACCCACATGTGCATTGTTTTATCATCACACAAAAACAATAAACAGGACATTTTTCCATAGTCAGTATCTGAATCAAGTCAGTGAACACTTATCGTTCTTAGCACTTGAGAGCGATGCAATAATTCCCTTTTTTTGGTCCTTCCCTTGTTATGAAAGAGCCGCTGCCATTGCCCTCTGTTGTGTAAGGCCGTGGCTCCCCAGGAAGAGAAATTACCGTAGTTTTATTCTCCCGATGAAGTTGTCCAGCAAACAATTGTGCAGTGCAAAAAAAAAAAAATCACCAAATATAAATAGTCCTTTCTAAAATAAACACACAACATTGACATAAATAATTCTCAACATAGGACTGCACGAGAAGGCCGGTAGTGGAAGTGGTACCATGCGGCATACACTCTACCAAACACTCTTTTTTACTCTATGGTAAGCTGCCCTTTATACAGGTGAATATCAACCTATCGCCCCCCGGAGGTTGGAAGCAGTATTACAATATGATCCCGTTTAACATGTCAAACAATAAATCATACAAAGATAATACATAAATCAGAAAATTAGAAATGTGACATTCTCCGACTGTTACAAATGTGTTTGTGAAATTGGTCATGATGGTTTTTTGAAAATCCTAGTTTTATTGGTGAATGATTGTGGGTTAACAACAGGCTCTAATTTTGACTTTTCATTGTTGTGTTAAAAAAAAGGGCCTCACAGTGGCGCAGTGGGTAGCACGTTCGCCTCACAGCAAGAAGGTCGCTGGTTCGAGCCTCGGCTGGGTCAGTTGGCGTTTCTGTGTGGAGTTTGCATGTTCTCCCTGTGTTGGCGTGGGTTTCCTCCGGGTTCTCGGGTTTCCCCCACAAGTCCAAAAACATGCGGTATAGGTGAATTGGGTAAGCTAAATTGTCCGTAGTGTATGAGTGTGAATGGGTGTGTATGGATGTTTCCCAGAGATGGGTTGCAGCTGGAAGGGCATCCGTTGCGTAAAACATATGCTGGATAAGTTGGCGGTTCATTCCGCTGTGGCGACCCCAGATTACTAAAGGGACTAAGCCGAAAAGAAAATGAATGAATGAATGAATGTAAAAAAAAAACGGCTGTAAATAAAGATGTTGTTAGAAGTCTCTCTCAGAAATTAAATAGATAAGCTATTAATTTAATAGTTTAGATCATTTGTGTCGGACGTGGAAATTTCAAATAAACATTAACAAAATGCTCACTGCTACCCTTTTCTGTTTTACTTGTTTATGTGATTTATGAGGACTCTTCATAGGCATAATGTATTTTATACTTCATATATCGCCTTACCATACCCCTGGCCTGAAACTCAACCCTCACGGGAAACCTGTGGCAAAATTTGAATGTCAAAAGTTGATGTTAAGTATGACTTTTAAGCATTTTGAATCACGAGGAAATAGGGCATTACCAGTGTAATCATTAGGTCATACCCATGTCACTTAACATATACAGTAAAACAGGCCACTAGTATTTTCCCCAACAACAAAAAATATTTTAATTATTGCTGCTTATATATATATATATATATAAATATATTCATTCATTCATTCATTTTCTTTTCGGCTTAGTCCCTTTATTAATCTGGGGTCGCCACAGCGGAATGAACCGCCAAATTATCCAGCATATGTTTTACGCAGCGGATGCCCTTCCAGCTGCAACCCATCACTGGGAAACATCCATACACACCCATTCACACTCATACATTACGGACAATTTAGCCTACCCAATTCACCTGTACTGCATGTCTTTGGACTTGTGGGGGAAACCGGAGCACCCGGAGGAAACCCACGCCAACACGGGGAGAACATGCAAACTCCACACAGAAACGCCAACTGACCCAGCTGAGGCTCGAACCAGCGACCTTCTTGCTGTGAGGCGATTGTGCTACCCACTGCGCCACTGTGCTGCCCTAAATAAATATATATAATTATTTTTTTTCTTTTATGTCTGATTCTTGAATCTGATTGGCTGATAGCTGTGAGATATTAAAGCAATATCAGCACTCGTACAGCCTCTTCACCCTTCTGTATTACTCCGCCCACACTAGGACTAAAGAGGGACTAAACAACTCACTACAGTTTGACAAATATTGCAGCTGTTGGACAACATAATGTACTTTGAGGCAAGAATGTAGTTGTTTACATTGCAACTATGCAGTTTATTTATAAGGATAGTGCCTGTTTTAAATATTTACATTTAGCTCGTTGGCGGCCATCAGCCTGTCATACTAAACAGAGCAAAGACGGTTGACATTCCGCCACAAGATGGCGACAGAGAGCGCATAATAAGTCCTTAGGGGAGAAAAACTCTGTAAATTTCAAACTACAGCTGATCAAATCATTATAAAACAGGTAAGTGACTAAGTCGATCTCTCTCTTTTGTATGTTGTAGTGCTGTATTTATACCATAGTAATCTGGTAGGGTTTGATTATGCCGTCAAACTGTTGTAAAAACGCAACATCACGCTCGTAGCAGTGCGATATGGCTGTATATTATCGGGCTGCGGCCTCGAGCCAACGCACACCTCACACCAGTGCCGATATACAGCCATATTGCACTGCTATTCATAATATTGATCATATATATATATATATATATCTACTACATATGATATATATATATATCTACTGTACATATATGCAGTTGTGCTTAAAAGTTTACATACCCTTGAAGAATTAATTAAAATAAGAGAGGTCATTTAAAATGCATGTTACTGTTTTTGTACTGTCCCGAGTAAGATATTTTACATAAAATATGTTTACGTATAGTTCACTACACAATAATCTAGCTGAAATGATTAATATAACCCCCTGCAAACGTTTACATAACCTTGGTTTTTAATACCGTGTGTGGTTTCCTGATGACCTACAAGTGCTTTTTCTGCTTTGTTATGGTTGTTCTGGAGTCTCCTGTTTGTTCTGAACAGTTCAACTGTCTGCTCTTCTTCAGGACAATCCTCAATCTCCTGCAGATTCCAGCTTTCCAGTATCTTCTGCAGATTTGAACCTTTTACAGCTGTGACTGTATGATTGTGAGATTCATCTTTTCACACTGAGGCTGATTGAGGCTGTTAAAAAAAGTTCAAACCCTCACGGATGCTCCAGAAGGAAACACAAGGCATTAAGAGCTGGGGGGGGGGGGTGAATGCAAGGATGTATATGTAAGAATGTATATGTAAGGATGACTGACAAAACTGCATGATTATATCAACACAGGCTCATTCTGAAAACGTACCTCTGAATACATTTCTGGAGACCGCGAATTATGTGGCCAGAGGTACGTATGGCTGCATTTTGTCTTTAAAACAAATGCTACGGGGCAGTATGACGCCGTTCCTTTTTGCATTTACCAGCTGACCGCTTACCTCCGTGTGGATCCCGCTGTAACCAGTTTGTCCAGTTAGCTCGCCATGTACGTCGGCGGACTTGAGACGCAAAGAGGAGTTGACCACGACGACGGGGTTTGAGTCTGGTGAAGAACGGTTCTAGAAAGCAGGTAAGACAAAAACAGAATCCAAAAAATTTTAAAACGTGAAAACGTGGTTAAAATCAGACGAGGGCTTTTCTTTTTTTCTGGATTGCTTTTGAAAATTGTTGGTTGGGTTTAGGGAAGCGGGTGGGCAGGTCAATTAATAAAATACGTTGGGTTTAGGGAAGGAGGACGGTGGGTCAGTCGATCGGTCAGTCAGACGTTCAGTCAGCCAAACAGTCAGTCAACAGCGGCCTCTGGTGGATATACGCGAGAACAGCAGGCGCGAATGGCACTCGCGAGAGAAATTTGAGATCTCAAAAAGCGCACACAGCGTCCTCTGGTGGATTCGAGAAAACAAAAACTGCAAAAAAAATGTACCTCCCGGGACGTATTTCGCAGTCTCCAGAAATGTATCCACAGGTACGTTTTCAGAATGAGCCTGGGTTGGATTATATGCTCTTGTCCCTCTAAAAAAATACATACACTGCAAAATATGCTTACCTTAGTCAAAACATCTAAAAATTCTTAAATCAAGAAGCATTTACTAGACAAGCAAAAAAAATAGTGTCTCGTTTTCAGAATTAATATGTCAAAAAACAGGCCACTAGTATTTCCCCCAACAAAAAAAAATATGATTGTAAGTCAGTTATTTCTGTCTTTTGGTGTAGTGTGTCAGTATTACTTTACGTTTCCACAGATTATTGTGCTATTAATAGAAATAATCCAGTGAGATTTTTTTTTTTTAAGCACACGGATTCTGACAGCAGCCAGTGCTCAGATCTGATCTCTCCATCATTCAGTCCATCTGGAAAAATATGAACCAACAGGAGAAAAAATCTGAGACTGACTAAATCCAGAAATTCAACAGCATCTGCAAAGATAGGAACCCTACCTGCAAAGTTACAGTGCTGTATAAAGTTTTAGGCTGTAAATGCTGTAAAGTGGGTGGCTCAGTGGTTAGCACCGTCGCCTTACAGCAAGAAGGTCGCTGGATCGAGTCCCGGCTGGGTCAGTTGGCATTTCTGTGTGGAGTTTGCATGTTCTCCCCGTGTTTGTGTGAGTTTAGTCTTGGTGCTCCGGTTTCCCCCACAGTCCAAACACATGCCGAATAGGTAAATTGAATGAACTAAATTGTCATTAGTGTATGAGTGTGTATAGATGTTTCCCAGTACTGGGTTGCAGCTGGAAGGGCATCCGCTGTGTAAAACATATGCTGGATAAGTTGACGGTTCATTACGCTGTGGCGACCCCTGATGAATAAAGCGACTAAGCCGAAGGACAATGAATGAATTGCGCAGCAGAACTTCATTATTCAAATATGACAATTTATTGTATTAAATTTATATTAAAATGTAAAAAATGTATACACAATCAGTACACACTCCTCATTTACTGAAGTGTATATACTTAACTTATTATAACTATGCATTTGCAAGGTCACAATGTAAAGTGTGCACATTTAAAGGGGTAGTTCACTCAATGGATAGTCATTTACTCACCCGTTACTTGCTTCAAACCTGCTTAACTTACTTTCTTCTAATAAACACAAAAGAATTTCTTCAAAATATCCTCCACTTCAACAGAAGAAACTCAAAGCTTAAATAGAGAGGGTTTTTTGTAAACAATGCCTTTAAGTACATAATTAGACACATTAGACGTGTCAGTTATACTGAAGTCCTCTTTTTTAGATTACCTTATACGTTTTTGTCCAGCAATCAGGCTTTATTGAGACCTGCCAGCTGACAGTCCCACCTACTGGCTGTAAAAGGTACTGTTCAACCGTTCAAAGGCAAGCCCAATGAGAGATTTAAAAGAGCTGTGAGCAAAAATAGTTGTTTACAGAACAAGTTTGTGCTTAAATGTAATTAAATTGACAAATTATGCAATGTTTTTTTAATTTTTTTTACTTTTTTAACATGACACAGCTTTAAAAAAAAAAACAGCTTAAGAAACTAAATAAGCAGATGCACTGCACTGTCTTTTTATTAGTCCAAATATCAAAAAAATCTTAAATCAAGAAGCATTTTATAGACAAGCAACAAATATTGTCTCGCTTTAAGAAATAATAAGTCAAAATTATGACACATACACTAACCGGCCACTTTATTAGGTACACCTGTCCAACTGCTCTTTAACGCAAATTTCTAATCAGCCAATCACATGGCAGCAACTCAATGCATTTAGGCATGCAGACATGGTCAAGACGATCTGCTGCGGTTCAAACCGAGCATCAGAATGGGGAAGAAAGGTGATTTAAGTGACTTTGAACGTGGCATGGTTGTTGGTGTCAGGCGGGCTGGTCTGAGTATTTCAGAAACTGCTGATCTACTGGGATTTTCAAGCACAACCATCTCTAGGGTTTACAGAGAATGGTCTAAAAAAAAAGAGAAAATATCCAGTGAGCGGCAGTTCTGTGGGCGCAAATGCCTTGTTGATGCCAGAGGTCAGAGGAGAATGGCAAGACTGATTCAAGCTGATGGAAAGGCAACAGTAACTCAAATAACCACTCGTTACAACCAAGGTATGCAGAAGAGCATCTGAATGCACAACACGTCAAACCTTGTGGCGGATGGGCTACAGCAGCAGAAGACCACACCAGGTGCTACTCCTGTCAGCTAAGAAC
>CAIGQW010001906.1:1411414-1422280 GCA_903798125.1 Danio choprae | reverse complement strand
ATATATATATATATATATATATATATACATTCATTCATTCATTCATTTTCATTTTGGCTTAGTCCCTTTATTAATCTGGGGTCGCCACAGCGGAATGAACCGCCAACTTCATTCATTCATTCATTTTCATTTCGGCTTAGTCCCTTTATTAATCTGGGGTCGCCACAGCGGAATGAACCGCCAACTTATCCATTATATGTTTTACGCAGCGGATGCAACCCATCTCTGGGGTTTCCAGGGCTTCCAGCTGCAACCCATCTCTGGGAAACATCCATACAGCCATTCACACTCATACACTACGGACAATTTAGTCTACCCAATTCACCTGAACCGCATGTCTTTGGACTTGTGGGGGAAACCGGAGCACCCGGAGGAAACACACGCCAACACGGGGAGAACATGCAAACTCCACACAGAAACGCCAACTGACCCAGCCGAGGCTCGAACCAGCGACCTTCTTGCTGTGAGGCGAACGTGCTATCCACTGCGCCACCGGGAGGCCCTTTATCCGATAATATGCATAATATAATACTAAACGACTAATTGTTTTTGAAAATAGATATTGTCTGACTAAATCCTTTTATGTGTAAGATTAAAATCTGTGTCATATTTAGTATAATGTATTATTCAGTGAAACAGTCGTGTATTTCATTACAGTTTCATTTATCAATTATAATAATCATAAATTTGCTAATTATAGATCATTATATAAATGGATTGCATAAAATCTATTTTATTTATACTTTGGGGCTGTGGAATGCTTAACAAATGTTTTGGTGGAGAAAATAGTACAGGGGTTCTCAAACTCAGTCCTGGAGGTCCGGTGTCCTGCAGATTTGAGCTCCAGCTTGCCTCAACACACCTGCATGGATGTTTCTAGAAAGCCTAGTAATGCACTAGAGTCACACTAGAGTTTGAGCATGGGATATTCTGTTGTACGGCGCTGCGAAAAGGGGCGGGATTAAACAAGATGATTAGACATTTAAAAAAGCGAGCGATTGGTCCATATTTTGAATTTCTGTCCAAGAGGTCATGTTTTGATTTTCGATTGGTCTAACGCAGTCACGTGATGCAATTTTGCAGGTCATAGTTAACCAAGCTTGAACTTTGAAACTTGCTGCACCAACTTGTGTTTCCGGTCTGACGCATTTATGTGCGTTTCAATGGAAGTCTATAGGGAGAAAAGTCCCGTGTGACCGCGGCTTAAGCTTGATTAGCTAGCCCAGGTGTGTCTGATTGGGGTTGGAGCTAAAATCTGCAGGACACCGGACCTCCAGGAACAAGATTGAGAACCCCAGCAATAGTAGAAGCAGAATAATTGACTCTAGTCCAGTGTTTCTCAACCACGTTTCTGGAGGACCCCCAGCTCTGCACATTTACCATGGCTGTTTCTCAATATGTGTTCTTCAGCAATCTTGCGTCCTCATGTTCTTGTGTAATGTCATCATCAACCGCCCAAAACCGCTCCAAAACTCAAGACCGCAAGAACGGATGACTCGTGAAAGTTCCCGGATGTGTTCTTGATAACGAGGATGCGTCGATGCAGACTTAAATGCAAAACTTGCTCGAGAAGTCCCAGAAGTCATTGCGGCTGAATAAAGGAGATGGGAAGTGCAGCATTTTAAATAGATTTATTGTTAAAGTTCAGCGATATAACTTATTTAGGGAGTTTCTCTAAGTGAAGTTTATTTATAAACTAATTTGGAGAGGATCACGTGCTTATGATTGCTGCGGCTGGTCCCGCATTATCCAATTCATGATTCACCAATCAGACGATTCCTAAACCACTATAAATACCCTAAGTTTCATATCACAGCCATCTTCGTTTTGAAGAATCCCCCCTTCCACCCCTACTCCTCCTTTCCTAGATGGGTGGCACGGTGGCCCAGTGGTTAGCACTGTTGCCTCACAGCAAGAACGTCACTGGTTCTAGTCCTTACCAAGCCAGCCGACGTTTCTGTGTGGAGTTTGCACGTTCTCCCCGTGCTCACGTGGGTTTCCGCCGGGTTCCCCGGTTTCCTCCCACCGTCCAAAAACACGCAACTTAAGTTAATTGACTAATCCAACTCTGCATCTAGACATGCTCCTAGTAAGTAGTCATCTCAAGAGCAATCACTATCTGTTCATTAGCTACTACAGCAGGGGAGTTCTCGAGATCTACCTGAGCTCAAACTCCCCTCTCGCCTTGCAAACGGGAGGGAGCCCCGGGCTCGAGGATCTATGAGCTCAGGGCTCTCTCCCGGGACAGCATGCCAAACAAGCTTTATAACCAATCATCAGCTAAGTGTGAACTCTTGAAATGAGACGGTGAAAGTAAACATTAATATGAAAATCTTAATAAAGGCATAAACACATTGTGTGTTTATTTGCTGAAATTCCTATTAAAATCTTTAATTTCATTCATTCATTCATTTTCTTTTCGGCTTAGTCCCTTTATTAATCTGGGGTCGCCACAGCGGAATGAACTGCCAACTTATCCAGCATATGTTTTACGCAGCTGATGCCCTTCCAGCTGCAACCTATCACTGGGAAACATCCACACACTCTCATTCACACACATACACTACGGACAATTTAGCTTACCCAATTCACCTATAGCGCATGTCTTTGGACTTGTGGGGGAAACCGGAGCACCCGGAGGATAGTAAAAAATAGTTCCATTTGAGCATCTCCTTACTCACGTTTGCAGCCATATTGTCATTGTAGCTGGTACATTCTGGGAAATTTTAGTACCTTTTCGTTTCTAGTGTGGTTCTGGAAAATCCCAGTTTCAAGGGCTATAAGATTGGGCTTGGGCCTTACTATAGCTTGACAAATACTGTGGCTGTTGGACCACGTAATGCATATAGAGTTTTTTTTTTTTATTTGGCGGGAATGTAGTTGTTTAGATTTTTAAATACGATGCAGTTAATGTATAACTATAGTGACTATTTGAAAATGTGTTTTAATGATGTCAGACATGGGACGTCCACTGCAACAGCAGCTGTTCAATGCTCTCATTCCCTGTTAAGAGCATCCTTCTGACAGACGCGTATTCTGGATTCTGATGTATGCTTCTATTGCTAAATATAAAATAAAATTGGTTTTGGGTTTATCTAAAAGCAATATTTGGTCACAAGCTATTCTATCTATTATTTATTAGTTTTAGCGTTTGGCAGTTGATGTTACATTGTACTGCCATCAGTTTGTGTTGGTATCAATTTTTCTTATTGCGATAAATCGCAGAAGCTTTTATTACCGTACACGATACTATGTATATTTTATATAATATATTTTTCACAATTTATTAAATTATTGAATATCGACAGGCAGCATGGTGGCTCAGTGGTTGGCACTGTTGCCTCACAGCAAAAAGCTTGCTGGTTTGAGTCGGATCAGTCGGCTGGATCAGTTGGCATGTTTTCCTCGTGTTGGTGTGGGTTTCCTCCGGGTTCTCCAGTTGGTCATGTTGATAACTCAGTGCAGAAGTATAAACCACCCTTTAGACTCTGAGCACTGCAATATGGCTGTATATCACCTGCAACCTCGCAGGAATCACAGCAGTGCGGATATACAGCAATATTTAGTGCTATACTTGTCTACTACTTTAAAAGGTAGTCTAGGTCTGCATTAGTCACTACTGAGTCACTGCTTAGCTGGGAGCATGTAGGCTACCGGTTTGTTGCCAGAGGATGTGATTTGTGAAGCAAAGTCTATACTTGTCAGGATCCATAAACTCAGTAGCCTGAAATCCCTGGGCTATTGTGTCCTCAAGTTGGTCTATCAACATGTATCATCGTCCTGCCCGAAGGCCTTTCTTAAAAGTGCAATAGGTGATTGTATTCAGAAACCATTTTTGTTACGCTGGTTGAAAGTCTTTTCATAGCAATCGTTATATTAAATGGCCCAAATGTATTGATTGAATGCGCACTTCAGAATCACACCGGAAGTAGTAGGTCATCCGGGTACTTCTCGCTAACAGTTTTACGAATACTATGAATTCGGATGTACTACTCGGCTCGCATACTGTTTTTAACGTACTATATAATATGGAAGTATGCGATTTCAGATGCAGCGGTAATGTTTCACTGCTAACAGGCTAATGCTAGCATTTTCTTGCATCACCTATTGCAGCTTTAAATAGCGAAACCAAAACATTTCTTTTGTGTCCTCAAGCTGGTCTATCGACATGTATCATCGTCCGGCCCGAAGGCCTTTCTTAAAAGTGCAATAGGTGATTGTCTTCAGAAACTATTTTTGTAACGCTGGTTGAAAGACTTTTCATAGCAATCGTTATATTAAATGGCCCAAATGTATTTATTGAATGCGCACTTCAGAATCACACCGTAAGTAGTAGGTCATCCGGGTACTTCTAGCATACCATTTTTCGAATACTATGAATTCGGACATGCTACTTGGCTTTCATACTGTTTTTAACGTACTAGACAGTATGGAAGTATGTGATTTTGGACACATCCATAATCTTTCAGTGCTAACAGGCTAATTCTAGCATTTTTTTTTTTAAGATCACCCATTGTGCCATTAAATAGCGATGTAAATTTTTATTTTGTGTCCTCAAGTTGGTCTATTGATATGTATCATCGTCCTGCCCGAAGGCCTTTCTTAAAAGTGCAATAGGTGGTTGTCTTCAGAAACCATTTTTGTTACACTGGTTGAAAGTCTTTTCATAACAATCGTTATATTAAATGGCCCAAATGTACTTAATATGTGTTTAATATTCTGGCTAAGGTGTAGGACTAAGAAAAGTTTGTCCAATCAAAACGTTTGTTCCGAACATTACGATGCCAGTCAAAATATTTAATTGCATACCTCTGTGCACCCTGTAAGGACTAAATCATCAAGAATTTCACATACAGTACATGGTTCAGGCTAAGAATGGCAGGCAAACATCTACAACCTATCTTCTATTTTAAGTTTGGTATTGTAATTACTAACTGTACTATTAAGTTTTCTCTCTGGTTAATGTTACGTGATGTATTGTAGTGATGTAGTCTAGTGCGCTTTCATGTGTTCAGGAGGCATGGCTTTTGATGGTGATTTGCATAGTAGGACGTAGGCTGCATCCGAACTACTCAGTAGGTACTACATTTGAGTTTAAATTTACTACTCGACCGTTAGAAAAGTACGTTCTATATAGTATGAAGATGAGTAGTATGAATGGAACTATGATGTAGTACATCCGCTATTTGTCATTATCACGTGACCTACCCATGTCAGTTGCGTCGCTTCTCTCCCACTTATGAATTCCCTCACGTGGCATTACGGGTTAGCATAGTGTCTATCGAATGCGCACTTCAGAATCCCACCGGAAGTAGTAGGTCATCCTGGTAGTTCTTCCATAGCGTTTTTTGAATACTATGAATTCGGACATACTACTAAGCTTGCATACTGTTTTTAACGTACTATGTAGTATACTATACTATAAGTATGCTATTTCGGATGCATCGGTAATCTTTCAGTGCTAACAGGCTAATGTTAGCATTTTCTAAGATCACCTATTGCGCCTTTTATATAGTGAAATAAAATGTCTTCCTTGAATCACATTGTTCACTCTTATTGTATAGCCCATAAATATACATGCCACCACTCCTCCACTTAGTGCTCAGTTTTCACTCGCTCTCTGCAGAATTATGACAGTACCAAGAGCAAACATGTCAGCACTGTGAAAACTCTTCAAAGTTTTTATAAGGACTGAGTTTCTCACTGGCTGCTTCTCATGAAAATAGATCCAAGACATGACCTGCACATTATCACTTCCTACTCATTACACAATATTGACACTTGGTCGGGACCCTATGGCATCAATGTTTAATGCTTAGGGTTGTTTTGGATGTGCAGTGTATCTGTTTACAATGAGAAACCTTTGCTATCAGTACTTAGACTTGGGTATAGTTGATCTAGGCATGGGAATTCAGTTACAACATTGATTACAAAAGGGAATTTTCTCTCGTGTTTCTCATTACCAATAGACCTTTACACATTTCTGGGTTTCTCAGAAGTCAAAGTCTTCATAGTTGGTTGACCCTTGTATACTGTTTAAATTTACTACCGTTTTGTTATGTTGGGGGCTGTTCTTGTTTCATTGACTTCCATTTTTTTTTTTTGACATTTTTTTGGTTGCAAAGCCATGACACTCCATAGAACTCCATATAAAAGCCAGCATTTTTAATTTTTGCACAGGCCTATCTAAAGGATTAATTCTGCCAACTGATGAGCAACAGTAAAAATGACACATTTTACCTCTTTCCAGCAGGCCATCAATCACCATCAATCAAGAATGCATTATTATATGCTGTCATGGCTTTGCAATCAAAAAATGTCGGTAAAATGGAAGTCAATGGGGATGTATTGTTGACTTTTAGAAAATTTTCAAAGCATTTTCCCAAAATATGTGTCAAAATAAGATTTGTCACCAAAAGTCATTCCATTTGCTGAAACACGGAGAAGGTTGTGGCCAAATTAAGACTCAAATGGATGAAAACATCCCCAACAGCACACAAGGGTTAAACGTCTATATAGTGATGAGTGGTAACTTCTATATAATGATATTATTTTTGCATTTTCATCTACCACAGAGATGTCAAACATGAAACCAATTGGTCTTGACTAAACATCTATAGGTTGAGATTGAGAATGTGCTCCACAGTTGGTCCTATTCTTCACAAAAGTGACTTTTTAGTTAGTCCATTTATTAATCAGGGGTCGCCACAGCGGAATGAACCGCCAATTTATCCAGCATATGTTTTACACAGCGGATGCCCTTTCAGCTGCCACCCATCACTGGGAAACACCCATACACTCTCATTCACACACATACACTACAGACAATTTAGCTTACCCAATTCACCTATAGCGCATGTCTTTGGACTGTGGGGGAAACCGGAGCACCCGGAGGAAACCAACGCGAACACGGGGAGAACATGCAAACTCCACACAGAAATGCCAACTGACCCAGCCGAGGCTCGAACCAGCGACCTTCTTGCTGTGAGGCGACAGCACTACCCACTGCGCCACAGTGCTGCCCCTACTATATAAATTCATATTCATTCATTCATTCATTTTCATTTCGGCTTAGTCCCTTTATTAATCTGGGGTCGCCACAGCGGAATGAACCGCCAACTTATCCAGCATATGTTTTATGCAGCGGATGCCCTTCCAGCTGCAACCCATCTCTGGGAAACATCCATACACACCCTTCACACTCATGCACTACGGACAATTTAGCTTATCCAATTTACCTGTACCGCATGTCTTTGGACTTGTGGGGGAAACCGGAGCTCCCGGAGGAAACCCACGCCAACACAGGGAGAACATGCAAACTCCACACAGAAACGCCAACTGACCCAGCCGAGGCTCGAACCAGCGATCAGCGACGTTCTTGCTGTGAGGCGAACGTGCTACCCACTGCGCCACTGTGAGGCCCTAAATTCATATTAACTATTCATATTCATATTAACAAAACTATTCATATTAAGCTATTCATATTAACAAAACTAGGCTACAGTGTTTGCCATCAGCTAAATGTGTGCTTTTAGGGGACGGAAAACAGAATAGTGTCAGATAATGTTCTCCACAACATCTGCATAACACATCCTTGATATTATTGTCCACTGAATGCAAACTGACAAGCATATGCTCTCACAATTTTGGAATAACTTGCCTCTCTATGTTAGGCAGGCCAAAACCCTTTCTGTTTTTAAATCCAGTCTGAAAACTCATCTCCACTCATTGGCTTTTAACACAGTATGAGAGCAGCTTTTGACAATTGTGTTGGTTTTATATTTGTTTTGGCCTCACAGTGGCGCAGTGGGTAGCACGTTCGCCTCACAGCAAGAAGGTCGCTGGTTCGAGCCTCGGCTGGGTCAGTTGGCGTTTCTGTGTGGAGTTTGCATGTTCTCCCTGTGTTGGCGTGGGTTTCCTCCGGGTGCTCCGGTTTCCCCCACAAGTCCAAAGACATGTGGTATAGGTGAATTGGGTAGACTAAATTGTCCGTAGTGTATGAGTGTGAATGGGTGTGTATGGATGTTTCCCAGAGATGGGTTGCAGCTGGAAGGGCATCCGCTGCCTAAAACATATGCTGGATAAGTTGGCGGTTCATTCCGCTGTGGCGACCCCAGATTAATAAAGGGACTAAGCCGAAATGAAAATGAATGAATGAATGAATTATATTTGTTTTATGGGTATTTTTCTGTTTAAAAGGAGAAACAGTTGTTAAACACTTGTTTCTTAAAAAGTGCTTTATAAGTAAACTTTTTACTTGACTTGGGGTGCACTCACACTGTTATCCGAATTGTGCCCGGGCACGTTTCCCAATTCGTTTGACAAGTATGAGTGCTCCGAATCGGGTTCAGGCATGGTTCAGTTGGCCAGCCCTCGCCCAGTTGGAAGAGGTGTGCCAGAGCATGGTTCGGTTGGGCACTGTTTCATATGTATTTATTAATCATTCTTACTTTTAATGAACACGAACTGTGTCATAGTTTATTAAAGACACAAACCCCTCGCTGCACCTTTAGCAAACCTCCTAATACCTGCCGCATGAGGACTTTCATGATAACTTATGAGCGTCAAAAGTTGTAGATCTGTTCGGCAAAATATTTGACTGCGTGTCACTGCATCCCGAATGACTAAAAATAATACAAAACGATATAACTAAAGCAAACTCAACTGTGCTGAGCGAGTGCGCTTCTCTTTGTTAAACTGAAGTCGCATCATCGATGACGTAAGTGTGCTCCGGCTCCAAAGTAAAGATGCAGTGTGAGTGCAGGCCGTCAGGGGAGAGGGAAGGGGGCACAAGCGTGCTTCGGCACGGTTCAAGGCAACCGTGCCTAGTGAGAGTACGCCCTTAGACTTGATATGCCCATCTTCTTTAATGAAAGCCCACCCTACGGTCAGTCTCTTACAAAAGGTGTCAGTTTAAGGTGAATTGAACTGAAGTATAGTAGCTAATGATTAAATCATTACAATAGTCTAAGGGTGGAATATATTAGGCAGCAAGAGCAAGAGAACAGCTTGTTCTTTACTTTAAAAGTCCCGTGAAGTGCTTCGAAATGTGGATTTTTTTTATTCGATGTTTGACGTAATCTCAACCGAAAAATGAAGAGAGGGTGGGACATAGAGTAGCTCCTCCCCCTTAAAAAAAAAAAGCAACCAATAGCATTTTGTTTTTACCACAGCTCTGCCAGCGAGAGTGGTTGAGATCAAGCGCATCAAATGAAAAGCAAAGGAGAAGCGTCTTGAAGGGGGCGGGGCATGTCAGATACTAGAGAGCATTTAATTGGTCAGAAGATTTGATGAGACACTGAAGTATGAGGTGACGTGGAAAAAATTGTTGATCCATTTAGGCGGAAATGACAAACTGCAAGCTTTGGATGTAGATATCTTTGATGGATATCCTTCAAAGTAACGGACTGAAACTAACATCAAAATGTTTACGTTTTAATTTCACGGGACCTTTAAAAGTAATGTAACAAGCCACAATTCCTTCGAAAAGTATTCGAATTTTTGAATACTTTTAAGACAAAGTCTGATTCTCTTCAGAAATAAACAAGCACATGGAGGCGTGCCGTGGGCGGAGCTTCTGAGTCAACAGTGCGCAATTGCGGCAGCTTCACATGGGGCATTAGCGTCAACACTTCCCATTCATGTTGAATGGGTGACGTCAAGCGCTGCCGAACTGAATTGTGGATTCATTCATTGTGGGCTTTAAAGCGCATAGTGATCCCAGTTACTTTAAATAAATTTACTAATCGTGCACTTTCAAAGGTGCTCACTTTATCAAAATTGCTCTAATATAGTAAAAGTTTGCTAGTTTTGCTAGCTTCTTCAAAATGTATACAGTGGGGGAAATAAGTATTGAACATGTCGCATTTTTTAGTGGGAATAATATTTCTAAAGGAGCTGTTGATGTGGAATTGAACCAGATTTTGGTAAAAAAAACAGACAATCCATATAAAAAATGCTTTTAAAAAAAATCTGAAAAATTAGTTGTGTGTTATAGCAATGGAATGACACAAGGAGAAAGTGGTGAACTACTGAAATGTATTTAATACTTTATATAAAAGGCTTTCTTGGTGATGGCAGCTAAAAGACGCCTCTCATATGGAGAATGAAGACATGCATTGCTCAGGTGTGAGTTTTTCACAGACGTCAACAGAGTGTAAAAATCTTGATGGTTCTGTGGGTCTCATCTGTCAAATCTGATCTTTATTTTGTATTTTCTATTGGATTCAAGTCAGGGGATTGGCTGGGCCATTCCACAGGTTGATTTTCTTTCTCTGAAAGCATTTGAGAGTTTCCTTGGCTGTGTTTTGGATCATTGTCTTGCTGAAATGTCCACCCTGGTTTCATCTTCATCCTCCTGCTAATGTAGATGTTAGACTGAAGCAGCTGATATTCATTTACACTGAGGAAGGACAGATGCTTGCTGAAGAACTACTGGGAGATTTCAGCTGCTGTCTGGGATTTCACTGCCTTTCTACACCTCCCTTTCTTCATGTGTTCAATACTTTTTCCCTGTGTCATTTCATTTTATTACACAGAACTTCATTTGTAAACTAATTGGTTTTGTTTTCTTTGAATATATGGATGTCTTTGGTTGTTACCAACACCTGGTGAAAAGTTCAAGCCAACAGCACCTTTTGAAGTATGTTTCCCCCACTGTATATAAGGAGAGCGGTCGAAAAAAAACTGGCATGATGCAGTGCTGTCTCCCCACACTAACATACAGAGAAATGCCTCAAAATCGTTATAGTCTTGCCTTAGCCTGAAATATTTTCTGAAGTTGCCAGAGCAGCATGGCTCTCAGTCACATGTTTCTCTCAAGGATATGCTTTTCTATCTTCTACTGACTCCATGGTTACTGCCTCA
>CAIGQW010001906.1:1363427-1401414 GCA_903798125.1 Danio choprae | reverse complement strand
TATTCTTTAGCATTACCTTTGCTTACCGGTAAGCCCTTAGAGTGGGCTAAGCTGTGTAAAGTAATGACAAGCTGATCCAACACTTTTACTTTTTTCGCCACAACACGGAAAGGTATTTCCGTCCAGCTATACTTGCATCTAAATTGTCTGCAGTATTGCCATGGATTTTCAGATGTTAGCAGCTCAGACCGACTGGAATGATCTCATCCTTAATGAGTCCCACACTTTAAACTGAGCTAGCATGTAAGAACGAGTCGCTAAACCTGTCCCCGTTCATCACGCTGACCATTAAATTTGACAATATAATGTGCAATTAGCCATGCTCCGACACATTCAAGCCTTTCCCCGCAGCTGTCATGTAGTTCTGAGTCATCCCCAAACAACTGAGTCCATGCAAATCAGGTACTGGTGAGGAATACTGTGCTATAGAGGGATTAGGTTTGCGCTGGACACACAAAGCAGTGCTGCATCATTTTCAGAAGGCATACAGTGCTGGCGGATACTGGAGCTGAGGTAAATCAGCATCCTATATAAATCTATGAATATGTTTCTGCCTCATGGTGGTTCCCACATGATATTGCAGTCAGGGGTTATTTTGGATATTTAGGAGTGTATCAAGCTGAACTGTTTTTAAAGGTGCCATATAGGGCATTTATTGAATAAGGGACATTCTACCGGAAACGTACATTGTCTGTCCCTGGGATAAAAACATAAATATAGTGAATAAAAGGTACATAATCCCCAAAATTTCTAAAATGGACTGATGGTTGATTTCTGTGAGTTGTTCTGTAAAGGAATATGTCATTCATTTGGTTCTCAGATTTTTTTTCTTCTTTACAAATGTACAAACCCTGTCATTGTCCTTGTCCTCAGCCCAATCGAACCTACAGCTTTCGAAACCTAATAGTTTTGTGATGCTAAAACATTCATTCATTCATTCATTCATTTTCATTTCGGCTTAGTCCCTTTATTAATCTGGGGTCGCCACAGCGGAATGAACCGCCAACTTATCCAGCATATGTTTTACGCAGCGGATGCCCTTCCAGCTGCAACCAATCTCTGGGAAACATCCATACACACCCATTCACACTCATACACTACGGACAATTTTAGCTTACCCAATTCACCTATACCGCATGTCTTTGGACTTGTGGGGGAAACCGGAGCACCCGGAGGAAACCCACGCCAACACGGGGAGAACATGCAAACTCCACACAGAAACGCCAACTGACCCAGCCGAGGCTCGAACCAGCGACCTTCTTGCTGTGAGGCGAACGTGCTATCCACTGCGCCACCGTGAGGCCATGCTAAAACATGTTATTTAAAAAAAAATACTGTAGAAATAGCACATTTAAGTTATCATTCACATCAATTGATTAAAAGCATGACATTATAAATAAATACTACAAATATATAATACAAAGGCGACGCGGCCCCACAGTGGCGCAGTGGGTAGCACGTTCGCCTCACAGCAAGAAGGTCGCTGGTTCGAGCCTCGGCTGGGTCAGTTGGCATTTCTGTGTGGAGTTTGCCTGTTCTCCCTGTGTTGGCGTGGATTTCCTCCGGGTGCTCTGGTTTCCCCCACAAGTCCAAAGACATGCGGTATAGGTGAATTGGGTAGACTAAATTGTCCGTAGTGTATGAGTGTGAATGGGTGTGTATGGATGTTTCCCAGAGATGGGTTGCAGCTGGAAGGGCATCTGCTGCGTAAAACATATGCTGGATAAGTTGGTGGTTCATTCCGCTGTGGCAACCCCAGAAGGGACTAAGCCGAAATGAAAATGAATGAATGAATGAAGGCAACGCGGTGGCGCAGTGGGTAGCACAATCGCCTCACAGCAAGAAGGTCGCTGGTTCGAGCCTCGGCTGGGTCAGTTGGCATTTCTGTGTGGAGTTTGCATGTTCTCCCCGTGTTGGCGTGGGTTTTCTCCAGGTGCTCCGGTTTCCCCCACAAGTCCAAAGACATGCGGTATGGGTGAATTGGGTAAGCCAAATTGTCCGTAGTGTATGTGTGTGAATGAGTGTGTATGGATGTTTCCCAGTGATGGGTTGCAGCTGGAAGGGCATCCGCTGCGTAAAACATATGCTGGATAAGTTGGCGGTACATTCCGCTGTGGCGACCCCAGATTAATAATGGGACTAAGCCGAAAAGAAAATGAATGAATGAATAAATAAAAGGCATGCAATACATGTTTAAGGCTATGACTCGGAAGTGACATCCTTTGACACAGGAGAAGCTGACAGTGATTAAGGATGCGTTCTGCCATTGAATTGTATGATTTTATGCTTGTTTTTGTATGATTATTTTGAGGACTTAAGCTTAAGTCAGGCCCTGTCACTTTTTTTATAAGTAAAAACATGTACGTTTCTGGTAGAATGTCCCACGAGTTAAATTCTCCTCTGATATCTACACAGTAGGTATTAATATCATCCTCTGCATAAACAGATGGCGTTTAATAAAGTGTATTGCTGTTCTTTCACTCCAGTAAAAGCTGAGTGATGAGACACAATCCGTAAATGTACATTAAACACTTATACTCAGCCTTCTACATGTGTTTGTTGCCTCATTACAAACATACATGACAAATTTCACAATATACACGATAAATTAACAAGAGATGCAATTAAACATACCTTATGCCCCTTTTGGGTTGGGCTGAATAAATTCTTAATCCGTATATCCAGAATTTTGTGATAGCTGGTGGAGAAAGGAATTGGCATCTGTCCTGGTTTTATCCTATAGCATTTACCTTTATTGGTTTCCTGTGTCTCCCGTTTTCAAAATAAGAGTCCCACATACATAGCAAGTTTAGGTAACTTAAACAAATAAGGTAACAGTCTGTGGTTTGGCTGCCAAATGTCTGATGACTGGTGATGCAGGTCCGGCTGACACAGATTGCACCTAAAGTACATGCAAATGTTGCGGGGCGTTCTAATTAATAGTCCCATCTGAAAAGTAAGCGTCTTTGTTTTGTTCTGATAGGCATGTTTTAACACTCACGGAATTTACATGAAAACAAGGAAACAATAGTATTTGATGCTCATGCTATGGACATTTGTATGTACCGAACTCATTATTCAGCTCTAATCTGAACTATACTCATTATCCCTAGGTAGATCCAGATTTTTATAATACAGCACTTTATTTCACAGGGCTATGCAGTTTTGGTATTTGTTTTACCTGCATTTAAAAACTGCATGATGTGTTTTCTTGTGTTATCTTTAACTAATATTGAAATTTGTTTGGTGATCTGAAACATTAAAGTGAGACAAACGTGCAAAGTACGAGGCAAGTACCATTACGGTTCCGGTAAGGGGCAAACACTTTTTCACACCACTATATATTCACATAATTAGAACATGAAATAAAACATGATCATTTTTATGTCGTGGTCAGGTTCCCTTTCAAACACTCACTCACGTTATGTTTAAACGCTTAAAATGCTGCTCTCCCATCATCTTCCTCTCTTTCACGGAAGAAACAGCGGAGTGTCTGGCTTTTCTTTGAGGCCTGCGAATGGTACATGTCAGCTCAGTGCCTTCTCTCCCTGCGCCCCTCTGAATTGCTGATGATATTCACACTAAAGGATCAGTCCCCCTCTTTGGCTACGAGTGGTCTCGTGTCCTTATGTGCTTCTAAAGAGGAGCTTGCATGATAGAACATATGCCTTTTGCTGTGTTTGATACAGTGGAGTAGGGCCCTTCTGAAGTGGAGTCTGAAGCCCTCCCCTTGACACAACCAGGCAGACAGTGATCTCATCATCGGAGGATTTGTGGCTCAAGTGTTCAACCCATAGAGCCTACCCCTAGCCCAATAGATGGTTGGTTCCTATCAATGTCAGCAGCCCTGCTTGTTTTTACCAGCAGGCATAGCATTTCCTCTATTCGACCAGAGCTGGATTGTCTACTTCAGCCACCATAACCTTTGTTGATGGCACTGAAGAAAGAGACTATATTACATTTCCAGCTGCCTCATCTGCTTGAGTTTTCACCGCAGTCAGAACCCACTCAAAATTGGCTTGTATACGTCCTCCACCATTCTCAGCTCCTATGAGCAGTGAAGACACGACTCTCATGGGTTATGCCCTGCACTCACAGTGCCCAAGTGTTTCAGCAACAGTCTAATAGCAGACAGACATATGCATGAGAGCATTTATTTCTCTTCTTACTCTATTTCTTGGGGCATGTCGTGTTGGGTCTTGAAGATATTACAGTGTTGATATTCATTTTAGTTCATTTGTAGGCCACCTCACTTCAAATGTATTCTGAGGCATTATAGAAGCTCTAATTCTCCATTTCTAAGTTTCTGAGGGGTGCCCAAAAGCTTGTTCCTCCCTGCCCTCAGAGTGTACCATCTTGGGATTTAACCATGGTACTGAAGGTTTTAAGGGCCTTCTCTTTGAGCCTTTTGTGCCAGTGTTTTTCTCTTTTTGGCATTGGTATTGGCTAAGGAAGAAAGCGACTTTCATGCACATTCAGTCAACACTTCTTGGCTTGAATTTTGGTCTTGCAAAATCATCCTCAAACCAAGGCTTGGTTACATTTCCTTACATACCATTCTACCTATTGTGGATGGTGAGCAGGGCCCCAACTTATTTAGTCCATTCAGGGCACTGAGAATGTACTTAGAGTGTACTTATCTCCCAATTAGATATGTAAAGCAGCTCTATGTCTGCTTCAAAGTTCTTTAAAAAGGGCTAACTATCACAAAGAAGAGACATTCTTGATGGATAGTGGATACCATAGCATTGGCTTATGCTTAAGGGGGCTTTCTCTATAGGTGTAAGATCACACTTCGCCCGTGATATGGCTTCCTCTTGGGTGGGGTTCAGCTGTATTTCTATTGGTATTGGTATTAGTATTTCTATATCATCGTCTACATTCAACAGATTATATAACTTGGAAATCCCAGCCTTAAAGACACAAGTTCTGTCCTCCTGTCTGCCATTTCTTGTCTTGCCTGGTGGAGATTGGTTATTTGTGGTCTTCAGCTACATTTGTGACTCAGTTTGTTCAAGATGCTCAAGTTCTTCAACACTGAGCTTATAGAGTTGTTTACTTTTCTCATAACATGGCGTGATTGGACAATCTCCTCATATGTGTTTAAAGGCAATGTAAGTGAGCATTTTAAAGACAACATAATCAGTTTGTTGTAGTCGTTTACCAGCCATTCACTACACACTCAGAAATAATGGTACAAAATCTGTCACTGGGGTGGTACCTTTTCACTTGTGTACCATACAGGTGAACATTAGTACCTTTAGGGTACACTTTTGTACTTTTAAAGTTTACGTTTGTACCTTTAAGATACTATGAGGTACACATTTGTACTTTTTAGGTATTAATATGTTCCTTTAAGGACCTGCTAGGAATAAAAATGTACCTTTTGAAAAGGTACTACCACAGTGACAGATTTTGTACCTTTATTTCTGAAAGTGTGTAGGCTTTGCTATGCTATGCTAAATTATTTAAAATACCATTTCTTCATTTGCATTGAACTTTAACTGTCATGACTTCGCAATGTTGTTTATGTGCAAACAGCTACATTACACGCCAATTAATGTTAAAAATGTCTAATCACATTCTGTAATAATAATAAACATGACTGCAAAGGGCCTCACGGTGGCGCAGTGGATAGCACGTTCGCCTCACAGCAAGAAGGTCGCTGGTTCGAGCCTCGGCTGGGTCAGTTGGCGTTTCTGTGTGGAGTTTGCATGTTCTCCCTGTGTTGGCGTGGGTTTCCTCCGGGTGCTCCGGTTTCCCCCACAAGTCCAAAGACATGCGCTATAGGTGAATTGGGTAAGCTAAAATTGTCCGTAGTGTATGAGTGTGAATGGGTGTGTATGGATGTTTCCCAGAGATGGGTTGCAGCTGGAAGGGCATCCGCTGCGTAAAAAATATGCTGGATAAGTTGGCGGTTCATTCCGCTGTGGCGACCCCAGATTAATAAAGGGACTAAGCCGAAATGAATGAATGAATGACTGCAAAGGTAATAAACCTTAAAAATAACACTTGTGCTGTAGTGCTTCAGTGACTGCTTGTGCAAAATCAAGACATTGTACTCTCTTTAATGGCAAACGGCCAAGTTTCCATAATACTTCTGACATCCTGATCCATTTTCCAGTTTTGAGAAACTGCTGTGTACTGTATGTGTAGTGAGTAGACAGATTATTTATTTATTGTTTAATGAACCGCAGTTCTGGCTAATCTGTCATGACCTGTCATCAGTATCTGGAACAAACATGCTTTGCAAATGTAACTTCTTTGTAACATGTAATGTTTAATTACATTTTAGACATACTTATAATTTCTGCAAAGTTTGTATTTGAATGCCTGTCATATTAGTTCCATTACTTTAGATAACCATGCAGATTTTTTTAAACAAACAAATAGGAGATTTATTTTTCAAGGGAACTATCTCATGAGCCAAATGATTAAGATGTCAGAGACAATATATTAGACAAATGCTGACAAAGGCACATTCTTTTTGTCAAATACTATTGGAAACAACCCTTTTTAAATGTGTTTACTAAACTAAATTGACATTCTCTTTGTTTTTCTCCACTTCTCTTTATAGTCAAACCAACTGTGATCCATACAGACATGTTTGTGAACAGTATTGGCCCAGTAAATGCCATTAACATGGTAAGTTATGCTGTAATTACAACCTCTTTGTTTGCATTATGATTAACATGCTTTTATATCTATAACTGAACAGAATTTGATGTTGTTAAAAGTTTATTATGAGTGATGTTATAAAATATAACACAATTTATCAAATGTTACTGAAACACTGTCAGTGTGCTGTTGGATTTTACTGAGTAATCGGCAGGAAAATATTTTTATTAAAGATTATTTTGACATCTCTATTTTAATATTGTCTATTTTACTGACTAAGCATGATAAGCTGCACTGATTAGAGAGATTTTTTAATTATCTGTGGTTGAAATTCCCCTAAATTGTAACCTAGAATTTTGTACTTATTCTGATTTAATTTTAATGTTGTATATAATTTACGTAGGGTTTTTAGACATTAAAAATCTAATCGAAATGTTGGGTCATTCAATAACTTGTGACATTATTTGTAGTGGGTCGGCAGAATAGCAGGCTTTGATCCATACAGGTGGAATTGATGGCTATGTGGAAGAGGAAGAGTATATGACATTCCTATTCTTTTAACAACCCTCCCAAGGGTGTGTGGATGCATTAGTTTGGGGTCTTCCCCTGGTCTATGCCATGGTCGTTCTGCATGATTATCATGAAATCCATAATACAGGGTGGGTCTAGGATGTCATGAGTGCTTCTTTAGTCAGTATCCCTCCCAGTTCACCAGATAATGCATTAGTTGGTCCCATTGCCAAAAATGAATGAGAGAATTCATCCATTAGATTAGGGGTGTCCAAACTCGGTCCTAGAGCTCTAACTCTAGTTAAACACACCCGAACCAGCTAATCAAGCTCTTACTAGATATACTAGAAACTTGCTGGAAGTTGTGTTGAAACAAGTTGGAGCTAAACTCACCGGCCCTTCAGGACCAAGTTTTGACACCCCTGCAATAGATCATCTGACCATCAACCTCCAGGGGAAGTGGAGGTGCCAAGTTATCTGACATTTTCAGGTCCCCAGGACCAACTGGGGGAAGAGAAACATGAAATTAAGAAGAAATGCTGTAGTTAGTGGGGAGTCATTTAATGGGTTGACCCTGGTACCAGGGTCTGGGTTTTTTGCTGGAAAGACGGAACCAAAGGTCACAAACAGAAAGCCAAACCCTTTGTTTTAGCTAGGGACAGGATTACATTTTTGGTCAGCCTGAAACTTTTGGTGGTAAAAGTCCCTATGCGGGTAGACATGAGCCATTTTCCAGGCTTGATTGCTGTGTCAGATCCTGTGCTTGATTGCAGGAAGTTTAGAGCTTTCACCAGACCAGGGAAAAAGAGTTTGTCGAACCCCCAAAACACATTAAACCATCATTAGCATGGTATCCCAGACATGAAGGGGACAATGATGTTAAGGAGGCCAAAGAAAGCCTTTCATACCTGGGATATTAATTGAGGCCTTTCTTCAGACTCAATGTCTCCAGGAAGACCAAAGAACTTTTTTAGTGGAATAATATGACAAGCCTTGGAAAATCAGCAAATAGCAAGAGGAATGGTGGTATTACTTTGTGAAGAAGGTAAATTGCTCAGAAAGTCAAATCCCAGATGGAATCAAGGGCTGTGTGGAACAGGCAGAGGTTGTAGAATTTTACCTTGCGGCTGGTTTGAGGATTTGAACTGGGCACATGCAGTACAATTCTTAATGTAAGGGGTGATGTCTCTTGACAAAGAACTGGTTTGTTCTGTTCTCCTCTGGATGCCCAGAACAGAAGGAACAAATGTCTTATCCGTTGGGCATTGAGTAGGAGCAGTTTTTTTCTTGTTTGAGCCTGCTTGATTTCCCCCATGATATCCCACTAAATAGGAGCAAGTAGAAGAGGAGACAGCATGAAGGATGAGGAATTTTCCTGTTCCACAGAGGTGTGTAGTCTGTTGGTATGTTGGTATGTTATAGTGTGCTGGAACCAGGAAAAGAAAAGGGCCCACGTGATTGGCAGGTTGATCCTCTTGGCCTACTGAATGTATTCAAAGTTACAGTGATCTGTGAATACCGAGTTTGGTAAAGGAGTTGGCCTCATTTACCTGTTCAGGAAAAGCTGGGACCAGGGCCATGTGAACTTGACAATGTTCATATCAAACCCACAGTAGTTAATACATTGTCTGAGAGTTCTCTTGAGCAAACCCATTTACTTCCACAGCTGCTGCAGGGTTTTTTTCATTGAGGATGAAATGACAGCACTAATGATGGATCGTTCTTAAACGATTCGTTCATTTTAAACGAATCTTGTATGTGACTCGTGGAGGATGAGTCATCTCTGGGAGTGATTCCTTCATTTGCGCATGCCCACATTTATGCAGGTAGGGTGGAAGATTAGCTGCTTTTTTTAGCCTTCTATTGGATTTGAGTTATTCGTTCATCACGTGAAAGACAGAAGCCAATCCTATGTAGTCAGAGCTGGAAAAAGATTTGATCCGTTTATCTCTCGAGTCCTCGGGTTTGAGTCATCTCTTTACATGCTGTCACATGACGAACGAATGACTTCATAACCCGAATACTCAACAGTTGAACTAATCATGGGTCCTTCTGGCTCAGACTGTGCTCATTGGTTAAGCTTATATGGGACTGTCAGTGTCACATGAACAAATGCCTCAAATTTGAAGACATGTCAGAAGAGGTGAGCTGACATAATCATAGAACCAGGTATATAAGACCCATAAAAGACCCAGGTAAACAATGAATGATTCTTTTCTCTTTCTTATAGCATTCTAGTTTTGACTTGCTTGTAGTGTGATCAACATTTGGGCTAGTTTTTAGATGCCGTGTCAAAATGAAAGAACTTCCACTTTCACAAGCAGCGCAGCTCATCACTGTAAGTTCCACAGCAGTGGGCCAATCAGAAGAGCTTGGAGGCTGTGGCTGTGTCCAGATACCTTCATGTTTTATGCTGTGCTTTTTTTCAAACCGTTCCAGAGTGTTTTCGCATTTTTAGAAGCAAAGATGCATTTGGTGTAAAAGAGCCCTAATGGTTAGGTAGACCTTGCAACCTAGGTAGCAGTTTTGATTGCCAGTTCCAGCAGGACACTTCCATTCTCTTGAGGTACCAAGCTATTGAACAGGTATATGAGGCCCACTATAGGCCCTAATTGTGCCTCAGGTACTGCAGCAAATGCCCACTGTTATGGGTGTGTGTGCACTTGGATGAGTAGAATCCAGATCACAAGTTCTACTAACCAGGCACAACCCTGCTTAGCTTCAGTGGGCGACCATGTGAGAGCTGCCGATTGCAAGTTGCCAGTACTTGGCTGTCTCTCACTTGTACAAGAAAAGGCCAAGCATACCATGGAAACTAAGTAACAAAAATGGGAAACAAAAAAGCTAAACAAAGAGGAAACAGCAAAAGCAATGGAACTCAAATGTTAGCTATGTCCTTACACTGTAAAAAAAAATCTTGCTTACATTGTGCGCATTCAAATGAGCGTTTTCTACACCGCCAATCTGATTTCACCAAGTAGGATATGTTCCTGGATTAACAGCTATGTTGATCCTGGAACAACATTCCAATCAGCCAATCAGAATTAAGAGATACGTTATACCATTAGGCTTACAGTTAGGTTTATGCACTTCTACATGATTGTTATCCAACTATTATTTCCCGCTGATTTTGGGAATAATTTACAGTTATGGTTGGGTTTAGGGGTAGGGAATAGGTATGGATTACTTTTTTTTTTAAATGATGTTCAAGGATCAACATAGATGTTAATCCAGTATTGCATCATACTTGGCAAAATCATGACGTGCTTTTCTACACACTCGGAAATAAAGATACAAAAGCTTTTACTGTGGCGGTACCTTTTCAAAAAGTACACTTTTGTTCCTTACAGGTGCACATTGGTACCTTAAAGGAACATTTTTGTACCTTAAGGGTACACGTTTGTACCTTTAGGCATAAATATGTACCTTTAAAAAGTGTACCTTATGAAAGGGTACCACCCCAGTGACAGCTTTTGTTCTTTTATTTCTAAGTGAAGTCATCTCAACTTACATTAATCAAACAGACTTAAATATTAAGTTAAACTATGTATAACTTTTTTTTTATATTTAAACACGATTAACCTATTAAAATAAGCTTAAGTAAAATAAAAACTTGTTGTCGTGACCTTTTGTCATCATATTCTACAGCGTAAGCGCAAAAATACAGATTACAAATGACAACAGTTATGTAGGTGAGTAAGTAACACTAAAATTAAGTGTGAACTGTTGATCCAGTGGTGATATTTTTGCTTTGTATCTGTGAATTGATCATAACTTCTTTATTTTAGGCTGTGCCAGTTATAATTATGAAGCAGCATTATGCATGCAGTGGGATAACGGTTACCCTAAAGCTGACACATCTTTTTTTAACCGCATCTCGCATCACTGAGGTTCATTCTTGAGCAAATTCTAACAATGTTCATGTAACAACTCGGTGTGGACATGAAGGAACGGGAACACGGGATTAACAATAAGGACGGATTTATTAACACAACACTTACAGGATATAGGTAATGGATTTGACAGGACACCGACGCTGGAACAATACAATACCGGAAAACGAACGACACAAACAGGAGGGTATAAATACTAGGTGACTTGATTAAACTAATGAGACACAGGGATGAACACAGGTGGGATAAATTAACACTGAACACGGCGGGAAAAACAGGACAAAAGGATCATAAGACGATAACAGAAGCACATGGACAGAACACTGACAGTTCATGTATTATTTCTTACTTTAAAAAAAAAGAATGTTAAACATGATCAATAATGCATGTGATCCAGTGCAAGATTGAGTCTGGTTCATGTCATTTCCAGAGTGTATTTCCTTATATTTTCTCTAAAGTGGCAAACAAGGCCAAACATAGTGGATTGCTTATATATTATATTATACTTATATACTTAAATAATATTCTAATTATGTCAATAAATGCCCTTTCTGGTTCTCTAGGAGTACACAATTGACATCTTCTTCGCCCAGACATGGTATGACAGACGGTTAAAGTTCAACAGTACCATGAAGGTTCTACGCCTCAACAGCAACATGGTTGGAAAAATCTGGATTCCTGACACATTTTTCCGCAATTCGAAAAAGGCAGACGCTCATTGGATCACCACACCCAATAGGATGCTTCGGATATGGAATGACGGTCGTATACTGTACACTTTAAGGTAAATACACTTTTTATTTGTGAATGATTTTTTTTTCCCTCATGCTTCATTTGAGCATACCCAGATATCAAGCGACCGCTAACAATGCTAAGCTAGTTTTAGCATTCTTATGCTACTTTATATGCTATGTTATAATGCCTTACCATATATTGAAGTAAAGTTATGAAATAATATTGGTTCAAAATAACTTTTGCTGCCTTGTTGTGTCTAGTAAGGGGTGGAAAACACAAAAAAAGATGTGCTTTTCTCCAGTTACAAGATTAAACACATTTTATGCTCGTTTGTCTTCATTTTATCTTGTAATTGGTGAAAAACACATCAAATTTGAACACCTTTACAAATATCGAGTCACTTTGTTTGTTTATAATTCATTAGTTTTACCTCAGTTTAGTGAATAATTAGTGATAAAATGATTAAGAACAGAAAAATGACAAAAATTATGTAAAAATATATATATTTAGGATTCTGATATCATTATATCGGGCGGTGCGGTGGCTCAGTGGTTAGCACTGTCACTTCACAGCAAGAAGGTTGCTGGTCGAGTCTCGGCTGGGTCAGTTGGCATTTCTGTGTGGAGTTTGCATGTTCTCTCCATGTTCGCGTGGGTTTCCTCCGGGCGCTCCGGTTTCCCCCACAGTCCAAAGACATGCGCTATAGGTGAATTTGGTAAGCTAAATTGGCCGTAGTGTATGTGTATGAATGAGAGTGTATGGGTGTTTTCCAGTTATGGGTTGCAGCTGGAAGGGCATCTGCTGCGTAAAGCATATGTTGTATAAAATGGCGGTTCATTCAGCTGTGGTGACCCCTAATTAATAAAGGGACTAAGCCGAAAAGAGAATGAATGAATGAATAAATGAATGAATATAATTATATCCTCAACTGTATCAAATGTTCAGATTTTTTAAAAATGGTTTACATCTGACTACAGAAATCTGAAATCTGGAAAACGTCGACTGGTTCATTAATCGTACATTAATCAATGTTAATGCCTTAAAAAAGAGGTGGGTTGATCAAATAATTGAAAGTGTGAAAATGAAACAATGATTACAAAATAATAAAACAGAATACAAAATTGCAAAAATACCAAACATCTGAACATTTTTATATTTATTTACCTTTTAATAGACTAATTATTATTAGCATGCTTGTATTTAGTTATCAATATGTTTTATTCATATTTGTATTTTATTTCTATATATTTAAATTAAAGGAACCCTCTGCCTTTTTAAAAAAATGTCAGGTTCAGCGTAACGTCATTGTGCCTTCTGCAACCATCAGGGGTGGTTTTATTAATTATGGGGCCCTGAGCAATTCCAGCCTAGGGTGCTTACAGTCTTAAAATCAACATAGGCTCATTCTGAAAACATAGCCCTCATATACATTTCTGAAAATCGCGAATTATGCAGCCAGAAGTATGTATGTCTGCATTTCGTCTTTAAAACAAACGCTACGGGGCAGTATGACGCCGTTCCTTTTCGCGCTTACCAGCTGACCGCTTACCTCCGTATGGACGGATTTCGCGCTGTTACCAGTTTGTCCAGTTAGCTCGCCATGTACGTCAGTGGACTTGAGACGCAGAGAGGAGTTGACCACGACGACGGGGTTCTAGTCTGGCAAAGAACGGTTCCAGAAAGCAGGTAAGACAAAAACAGAAGCCAAAAAATAAAATAAACAAGTAAATAACAGGGTGAGATTGTGGTCAAATCTGAAAAACATGGTAAAAATCAGGCTAGGGGTTTTCTTTTAAGTTAATCTGTGCTTTTGAAAACACTATTGGTTGGGTTTAGGGAAGGAGGAGGGTGGGTCAGTCGATCGGTCAGTCAGTCAGTCGACAGCGACCTCTGGTGGATATAAATAAAAATAAAAATAAAATCAGCAAAAAAACGTACCTCCTGGGACATATTTGGCGCTCTCCAGAAATGTATATAGCGGTACATTGTCATAATGAGCCTGGGTTGCTTAAAATGCACCCTTTGCACTTTCATTTATTTTCTATTTATTTATATTGGTGTTTTTTCTCTCTCTTATATTCTACGTTTTATCAATGTAATCTCTACATTTTATATGATCTGCTTCCTAATAAATAAACCTTTACCTGATTTGACTGCTGGACTGCTTCATGATTGGGGTGTGGGGCACAAGTTTGTGTAGATGTAATAATTAACCTTAAAATTGTATTTGTTAGACCCTCACCACACAAACTATGATAGAAAACGATGCTATATATAATTTATAGGTCTAGGCATTTATTGGGGGCCCTCAGATTGGGGCCCTAAACGGCCGCTTACATCGCTTATTGCTTAAATCCACCCCTGATTATTACACTAGAATGAGAGTATAGTATAGCTATATCGGCATAGAAAATAGCAACTTTTCATTTTCAGTCGGTCGTAGTACACAATGCAACTACAGAACAGTCCATGTTTAAATAGGTTTTAATTATTAAAACTGGTCATTTCTGAGCGAGATGCTAATGGTCTAATCCGATTTAATGATTTATGCTAAGCTAAGCTAAAAGTGCTCCCGCCAGACTCTGAGATGGTAAAGAATATTTGTAAAACTCAACTGTTGAACTCAAGGGGAGTTGTAAAAAGTAAGAGTCTTCCTTTAAAAAAGTATATTTAAAATGGATTTTCAGATGGGACCACACTTTTCAGCAGGTCAAAGCTTTCACAGAGGATTTTAAAGTCTTTGAAGGATAAAAACCCAATGATTTCTGAATTGAAGGTGTCCTCTCACGCTGGGTAGTTCCTGTAGATACCTCAAAACGTGACTTTTTTTGTAAATAAGAACCCGTACAACCTTGACAATGCTGCCTTATTGAGTCAGTGTACTTTGTCATTCTTTCTAATGCATTCTCAGGGCAAAATACACCCAACTTATGCTTTGTTCTGGTCTTTTTAAAGAACGTCAAAGATGCCCTTGCAGCATCCTCCGCGAAACTGACAAAAAACATAACACTGGTGTAAATATTGAGATCAAATTATCATAAGCTTCAGTATCTTAAACATCTAAGTTTAGCTCCGTGTTGTTTTCTTTCATGTTTATTAAAAGAAAAGTGATTAATACACCTTATACATAGCCTAGGTCTTAGCTAGCTAACATATTTTTTAGCTAGCTAACATATTAGCCATTTTTGCTTCAAGTGCGAGTTAAATGTTGCTAAAACTTTAAAACATTACTAATACATCCTACTATTATGTCATCCAACTAACTGTATTATCAAAAAATGTTAACCATTTAACTGATTTGCTAAATTTATAAAAATGCTAACCCACCCCTAGGCATGGGATGATAACCGGTTTCAAGGTTTACTCCAGTTTGGAAAAGTCACCGTTTTAAAACTGCTAAAATGTTCTGTTATACCGTTCCTGTTTTGTTTTTACGTGTTGTCAAAGACTATTTTATTGAGGGCTACAATATATCCCAGCAGAAAAGAACCATCCACATCAAAAGCTACTGGTCAGCCCACGATTCAGCAAACCTTTGAATCACTTTGTAACGTTCAACCTTAAATTAGGCAATTTACATTAAATCAAATTAGCTGGTAATTCATTAAAGCACTGGTCTAATTGTATAACGGACAGAAAGCAGACTGAAACAAACAGATGAATTGACACCCACCAGTATATTAGACTTACAATGATCCCAAACAGTATTAACCACCATACATACACAATATTTACAAAATTAAACAATATGACTGGGTTGGTGTGTGTGTGTGTGCGTGTGTGGGTGTGTGTGTGTGTGTGTGTGTGTGTGTGGACAGCCTCACCGATATAAAGTCCGTAACCGGGAGTGCGTTATCGATGTCCTCGAGTTCTTTCCCAACCGCAATAAACAGTCGGTTAAATCCTCTTAGGAAAAGTCCAATAAATAACCCACAGGCGAAAACAGCATTTTTTTTTCGACCGATCTCGATCTCTTCAACTTTTCAAATCTTCTTTCTGCACAGAGCATAAACCGTTCTACATATATGCTCTCTTAGCCCGTGAAGCACTGATCAGGTGATGAATAACGTATAGGGAATTCCCCTATACGTAATGTCACTAGTAACAGGTAAGCAGGGAGCACGTTACAATAAGGCTAGACATATGGAGTTTTAAAACAACACAGGTAAATCCCTTTTTATGATACTCTGTGTTTATAAAACCTCACTATGTGGCAGCGGTACAACTTATACACCAATATCCAAGCATGCTGGAGCACCTGAACTGCAGTGGTTTACTATATATCCAACAAAAAGTTGTTGTTTTTTACCCAGACATTTAAAAAGAACTAGTAAGAGTAGTAATCAAACCTGAAAAACCATGATATTTTTTTATCCAAGGTTATCATACCGTCAGAATCTTACCCACCACCCCTAAACTTCACTTTGCAGTTTTACCAAATTCCCCCCAAAAATCAGATTTTTGCGACTAAAATAACAGATTTTAGTATAAGTTTTCACAAAATTTTGGTTATTATTTTGCTATGAAAATAATACACCTAATTCCTTATAAACTTTTTGACCTCAAGAACTATTGATCTCTGTAATTTATATAAAGGCAACAGAGAGAAACTAGAGTTTAATGTGTGTGTGAGACAGAGAGAGAGAGAGAGCTACGCTTATGACAGGGATATATATATATATATATATATATATATATATATACACTTTTTTTTTTCGGCTTAGTCCCTTTATTAATCTGGGGTCGCCACAGCGGAATGAACCGCCAACTTATCCAGCATATGTTTTACTACGCAGCAGATGCCCTTCCAGCTGCATCCCATCACTGGGAAACATCCACACACGGACAGTTTAGCTTACCCAATTCACCTGTACCGCATGTCTTTGGACTTGTGGGGGAAACTGGAGCACCCGGAGGAAACCCACGCCAACAAGGGGAGAACATGCAAACTCCACACAGAAACGCCAACTGACCCAGCCGAGGCTCGAACCAGCGACCTTCTTGCTGTGAGGCGAACGTGCTGTCAACATCTGTCATACATATATGACAGATACATACACTACCTGACAAAAGTCTTGTCATCGATCCCAGTTTTTAAGAGCAACAAATACTGCAGAAGACCTATTGGAACCGGCATGGACCCAAGATTCTCACAGAAATCAGTCAAGCTTGGAGAAGGAAAAATCATGGTTTAGGGTTACATTCAGTATGGAGGTGTGCGAGAGATCTGCAGAGTAGATGGCAACATCAACAGCCTGAGGTGTCAAGACATTTGTGCTGCCCATTACATTACAAACCACAGGAGAGGGCAAATTCTTCAGCAGGATAGCGCTCCTTCTCATACTTCAGCCTCCACATCAAAGTTCCTGAAAGTAGAAAAGGCCAAGGTGCTTCAGGATTGGCCAGCCCAGTCACCAGGCATGAACATTATTGAGCATGTCTGGGGTAAGACGAAGGAGGAGGCATTGAAGATGAATCCAAAGAGTCTTGATGAACTCTGGGAGTCCTGCAATAATGCTTTCTTTGCCATTCCAGATTACCTTATTAATAAGTTATTTGAGTCATAGAGTCAGAGATGTATGGATGCAGTCCTCCAAGCTGATGGGAGTCATACAAAATATTAATTATTTTCCCACTGCACCATGACTTTATATTCTATACTGTACATTAATTCTGTTAAGTGACAAGACTTTTGCACAAGCAAAGTCAGACCTTACTGTCCTAATTAAATAATTAAAAGTCAAGGCATGATCATATTTTATTTTGGTAAAATAAGCGTAATCTAGAGGCCTTTGCCTTTTATATAAACCACTTCTGATGCCAAATGATCAACTAGAAGTCAAGTTATTATTTCTTGTTCCTTAAACTTGGATAGGCGACAAGACTTTTGTCAGGTAGTGTATATTATAGCATGGAATGGGAATGGACACATGCGGTACATGTGGAATGGATCAATTTGCAGTTGCGGCTAGAAGGTTCATTCCGCTGTGGCGACCTCTGATAAATAAGGGGCTAAGCCGAAGGATAGTAAGTGAGGGAATGACAAGTAAAGCGATTGATACAACTCACGTGGCCTAGTTCAAACAGGCTTTGAATGTGTATTGCAATAACATCACATGATGCATATAACACACCAGGCGAAAAGAGCGTATTGAAAGCTCGACACTTTGCACAACGGACAAGCACATGAATACTATAACCTTTTTTGAATGTAAAACTATGCAGATGGCCGTCTGCAGCATGGCGGGAATTTGAATGGTGTCCTGACTGCCCAAAATATGTGGGAAATCTGTGGCAATTACAAAAAATATGAGCTCCTCTACAACATTTGCTTGATTTTGTCTTAAATAGAGAGACCACAAAATCGAGATCACTATATCTATATTATCTAGTTTTTTTTATTGTTGCCTTTATTTGACAGGGCAGTAAGCTGGCAGGAAGTGAAGTGGGAGAGAGAGGGGGGTTGGATCGGGAAAGGTCCATGAGACGCACCATATGTCGGCGCACTAGCCACTGGGCTATCGCACTGGCCTATAATACATAGTTGATATTTTATCAGTGTCACCTTGCTATCTGGGTAACATCTGTAAAACACTTAACCACCCATCTTGTTAATTAACTTGTTTAACTGATTCCTCATGCAACACTAGTCTGATCATTTTTTCTTCCGTGCAACATCCATCCAATTATTACAATTATGTAGCATGTCTGCCGTTAATAGTGGTTGCTGCCAAAACTCATTGGCATGTTTTGTCAGCTATTTCATTATTCCAGCACCGACGATTAAGCAAGAAATGTGGGTTATGCTAATGAAACTTTTTAATTAAAGGAATTTCTGTCTGCAGGTTGACCATTGACGCCGAGTGCCAGCTTAAACTGAATAACTTTCCAATGGATGAGCATTCGTGTCCTCTCGAGTTCTCCAGTTGTAAGTCTCCAGCATTCTCATATTTCTCTCATGCCTGAAAAAGAATTTAAAATGCCATTAAAGAGATTTCACTTCTATTTTTTTCAATTCAGTTCAATTAATCTGTATTTCTATAGCACTTTTACGATGTAGATTGAGTCAAGGCAGCTTAACATAGACGTCCTAGTAAACTGAAACTGTGTCAGTCCGGTTTTCAGAGTTAGTTCAGTTCAGTGTGGTTTAATATTCACTGCTGAAAGTCCAAACACTGAAGAGCAAATCCATCGATGCGCAGCTCCACAAGTCCCAAAACCAAGCAGTGGCGAGGAACAAAACTTCACCAATTGACAAAAGTGAAGGAAAAAAAACATTGAGAGAAACCAGGCTCAGTTTGGGCACGACCATTTCTTCTCTGGCCAAACTTCCTGTGTACGTAGAGCTGCAGTCTAGGCGCCGAAGGCTCGAATTTAATCCTTTGACTATTAGGAGGGTTGGATTATTATAGTTTATTATGTCATTATGGCAGTGATGAAACCGAATGGGACAGTCTAATGGCACGACATCATCTGCGGTTTCAGAAGTACAAAGGAAAATGTGTTATATGCTAATAGTTCTTGTAGATGGTTATCAATAGGAAGAAGACTGTGTTCTTTACGTCTTTTTGTGCTTTGAAAATACTTCTTTCTTAACACATATTGACAGTGAATGGATGCTTTGGCACAGAAAGAAAGAGGATGAAACAATAAACCTTTCAGGGGACAATGTATGGTTGAAGTCAGAATTATTAGCCCATATATATTTCTTTTTTTTTAGAAACACATTTCTAAACATAATAGTTTTAATAACTCATTTCTAATAACTGATTTCTTTTATACTTGCCATGATGACAGCGCATAATATTTGACTAGATATTTTTCAAGATACCAGTATTCAGCTTAAAGTGACATTTAAAAGCTTAACTAGGTTAATTAGGCAAGTCATTGTATAACAGTGGTTTGTTCTGTAGACAGTCGAAATAAAATACTGCTTAAGGGGGCTAATAATATTGACCTTAAACTGGTTTTAAAAAAATTAAAAACTGCTTTTATTCTAGCCAAAATAAAACAAATAAGACTTTCTCCAGAAGAAAAAATATTATAGGAAATACTGTGGAAAATTTGCTCTGTTAAACATAATAATGTTAATCATTATCATTTATTTTACAGAAAAGAACTGTATTTAGAGGCCCAAGTATTCACTCATTTGTGAAATCTGGTTACATTGATTGTGTGCGTGTCTCTCAAGGGGCTTACATGAAACAGAGATTGTCTTTTTTGCTGAAATATTACGGCTCCGCTTCTGGGTATCGGGTTGCATAATCATGCAAAACTAGTTTGAAGTGATGCTCCCATGCTGACCATTCTAACAGAGTTATGAGGTCCATACTAATTCACTTGAAGGGGACCTTGATCAAAGGAAGAGGGCGTGATTGCACTTTTAGCAGCCTGCAGCCTCACACCTCCATTTTCTTCCCCTAAGAAGCTTCCGCATATACAGTTGAAGTCAAAATTATTCGCCCTCCTGTGAATTTCTTTTTCTTTTTCAAATATTTCCCAAATGATGTTTAACAGAGCAAGGATTTTTCCACAGTATTTCCTATAATATTTTTTCTTCTGGAGAAAGTCTTATAGCCTTTATGTCGGCTACAATAAAAGCAGTTTAATTTTTTTTAAAGCATTTTAAGGTTAATATCATTAGCCCTCTTAAGCAATATTTTATTTTGATTGTCTACAGAACAAACCTGTCCCACCCTCTGCACGTTCCATCAGCCCCAGTCACCATTCACACTCTCCAGCCACTACACCCGGCACACAATCACCTGATTATTAATCACAAACACCTGTGCACTTCACAACACTCACCTGCTCCAGCCATCACCCACGCACTATATCAGCTCACCCCACTTGTTCACTCGTCGGCTGGAATCATCAGCTGGATGGTCATTCTCTCCTTGTGCTCTTCCTGATCATCTTCTGAATCATCTATGTACGAACTCTTCATCGAGGCTAACTCCTGTTACCAGTTTGCTCGACTTTAAGGGAAGTGACTGTTTGCTATCCTAAAGACTGTGTTCACTCGTATTTCCACTCGCACTACGGTGTGAAGATTCCTATTGTGTTTTAATAAACACCCTGAATACTAATCCTTTCGTCTCTGCCTTCTGTGACCTTGACAAAACCACTGTTATACAATGACTTGCCTGATTACCCTAACTTGCCTAGTTAAGCCTTTAACCCTTGTGCACCGTTCAAGTTTACTACCCTTTTATGTTCGAGATTAAAACATCCACTTAATAAAACTGCTGTAAAAAAAAAAAAAAAATGCATCAGATAAATATTTGTTTGCGTTAATCAACCTCCGTCATGATCAAAACTACTAAATGGTTTTTAACAATTACATGATATAAACTCTTTAATTGCCAAATTCATAAATGTCACTGATTTGGTGACCAAAAACGCACAATGTTGTATTTTCAATATAGAAAGCAGTTGTGGACGATTTTATTTTCCTTTTATCACAGTCTTGGGTGTTCACAATTATTAACAACATTGCCTTTGATGCATTGTTTGTTTCTCCCTAATTTACTGTTGGTGGCTGTTCTTGCCTCATTGACTTCCATTATAACCACATCTGATGGTGCATAAATGCAGTCTTTGTTTTTGTTTACTCCATGTAGTTCTGTGAGCTGAGATGCATATTTTGATTTTCTCAGACACATCAAGGTAAGTGCGCAAAGGTGTGTGTGTGTCTCTCTCTCACACTTACACTCACTCACTCACTCACACTAATGTGCTGTTATACTCTATAAAATCCAGAAACTAAGCTTTTTTTTTTTTATTTGTTTTATTTTTTTTCGCACAAGCCTGTCTAAAGGCTTAATAATGCCATCTGATGATCAATGGTTAAAAATTACAACAGGGAAAACAACCAACAATCAAAAATGCATGATTATATGGTGTCATTTTTTTTTTAATCAAAGTAATCAACAGTAAATCAGGGAGAGAAAGAAAATCAATCAAAAACAATGCATCAAAGGCAATGTTGTTTCACATGTCCAAGACTGTGATAAAAGGTAAAAGAAATCCAGTCCACAAATACTTTTTATATTTAAAACAACATTTTTGTGGTTTTTTTTGTTTGTTTGTTTTTTTTCACCAAATCAGTGACATCATTTATGAATTTGGCAATTAAAGAGCTAAAAAAAACTGTACAAATTCTAATCAATTTAGTAGTTTTGATCAGGACTGAGGTTAATTAACAGATTTATGCAAAACAAAAAAAAGTGAAATATTTATCTGATCATTTTTACAGCAGTTTAATTTAGTGGATGTTTTCATCCCGAATATAACAAAAGGGTAGTACATTTGCCCAGAGTGTGTTTTTGTTTTTATTCAAAGCATTTTCTCAAAATATGTGTCAAAATAAGATTTGTCACCAAAAATGATTCTGCTAGCTGAAACACAGAAAAAGTTATGGCCAATTTAAGACTCAAAATCCCCCCCGAGTGGATGAAAACATCCCCAACAGTACATAAGGGTTAAATATATGATGGTGGGCCTCATGGTGGCGCAGTGGGTAGCACAATCGCCTCACAGCAAAAAGGTCGCTGGATTGAGCCTCGGCTGGGTCAGTTGGCATTTCTGTGTGGAGTTTGTATGTTCTCCCCGTGTTCGCGTGGGTTTCCTCCGGGTGCTCCGGTTTCCCCCACAAGTCCAAAGACATGCGCTATAGGTGAATTGGGTAAGCTAAATTGTCAGTAGTGTATGTGTGTGTGAATAGTTGTGTATGGATGTTTCCCAGTGATGGGTTGCAGCTGGAAGGGCATCCACTGCGTAAAACATATGCTGGATAAGTTGCCGGTTCATTCCGCTGTGGCGACCCCAGATTAATAAAGGGACTAAGCCGAAAAGAAAATGAATGAACGAATATATGATGGCACTTGGGAAAAGTTTAAGTTTAACTTCAATTGTAAGAAACATGATAACTTTTCCCCAGCAAAACATTTTAATGTCCTGAGAACTTGTTGTATCAGATAAAGTCTACCTTTATTGTGTTAGAGGAGATGAAAACATCCCCAACAGTACAAAAGGCTTAAATGTCACTTTAAGCTGAATACTAGTATCTTGAAAAATTCATTCATTTTCATTTCGGCTTAGTCCCTTTATTAATCTGGGGTCGCCACAGCGGAATGAACCGCCTATCTTGAAAAATATCTAGTCAAATATTATGTGCTGTCATCATGGCAAATATAAAAGAAATCAGTTATTAGAAATGACTTATTAAAACTATGTCTGCAAATGTGTTGAACAAAGATTATTTCCGTTAAACAGAAATTGGGGAAAAAATACATAGGGGAGGCTAATAATTCTGACTTCAACTGTATGTTCCCTAATAAATGCTAAAACTGCTGAATTCATCCACAAAGTTATCAGTTGCCTGGGGTGAGGTTTAATCACCACCTCCCACTGGGGTTTTGACCCCTAAATTGAATCATGGAAGTCACTCGGGGTTAGGCCACATCATCCCTTTGCACACACTTGATCCTATCCTTGAGGCAATTGTGTCCCCAATGCATTAAGCTTTGATGAATGGAGACCTTATTGAAAGTACCCTCTTATTATTCACTGGTATTTAGCACTGTCTGGCCTGGGGTCTGTTTCCCAAACATCGGCGTAACTCGCTGCTAAACTGCCACAGTACAATGAATTGTTGAAGAAACTTCTAAGTGGTCATGACTGTTTACTGAACTGTGTTGCAGTGTTAATTTCGTCAATGAAAACGGCTTGACAGAAACTTCACTGAATTATATGTAATCAGGACAGCGGATTATGGGTTTGGTAGATTTTATCTTTTCGACTACATATTAGTCTCGTCTTTTCTTATCAAATATAATGGATCAGAGCACACGCATTCAGTTTTCAGTTACATTAACAGTTTCTGTTCGTGTCAAGCTATAGGCAACAAACATTCATTCAACAGTCCCTTATTTATCAGGGCCAACTATTCCAGCATATGTTTTACGCAGCGAATGCCCTTCCAGCTGCAACCCAGTACTGGGAAACACCCATACACTCACATTCACACTCATACACTACGGCCAATTTAGTTCCTCCAATTCACCTATAGCGCATGTGTTTGGACTGTGGGGGAAACCGGAGCACCTGGAGGAAACCCACGCCAAAACGGGGAGAACATGCAAACTCCAGGCAGAAATGCCAACTGGCCCAGCCGGAGTTCGAACCAGCATTCTTCTTGCTGTGAGGCAACACAGTGCTAACCACTGAGCCACCATGCCGCCCCTCCAACAAACATTTTTCACCCTTTCTTTTGTAAAATCATTTGTCATGTCACATAGGTGGTGGAATGAAACCTTCTGCAAATAAAGAGTTTGAAGTAAAACTAGTTTGGTGGCCACATGTTGCTTCTCGTTAGTCGTTGGCTAAAGAGAATGCTGTGATTTGTTATTCAGCGACAAATCAAAGCATGAGGACAAAACCTGAAGTGAGGTTCTGAATTTTCTGAAAAAGTTCCCAATTCAATTGAAGAAAGAACACAAAGAAGCCGGCTGTAATTTCGCCACATTTCTCAAATATTTGCAAATATAACTTATGCTTGGTGTCTCCCAGCACTAAGTGAAGTTTATTTTTTTTTTTAACTAATTTGGAGAGGATCACGTGCTTATGATTGCTGCGGATGGTCCCGCATTATCCAATTTATGATTCACCAATCAGACAATTCCTAAGCCACTATAAATACCCTAAGTTTCATATCACAGCCATCTTCGTTTTGAAGAATCCCCCCTTCCACCCCTACTCCTCCTTTCCTAGATGGGTGGCACGGTGGCCCAGTGGTTAGCACTGTTGCCTCACAGCAAGAACTTAACTGGATCTAGTCCTTACCAAGCCAGCCGACGTTTCTGTGTGGAGTTTACACGTTTTCTCCGTGCTCACGTGGGTTTCCACCGGGTTCCCCGGTTTCCTCACACCATCCCAAAACATGTAACTTAAGTTAATTGACTAATCCAACTCGGCATCATAGACGTGCTCCTAGTAAGTAGTCATCTCAAGAGCAATCACTATCTGTTCATTAGCTACTACAGCAGGGGAGTTCTCCAGATCTACCTGAGCTCAAACTCCCCTCTCGCCTTGCAAATGGGAGGGAGCCCCGGGCTCGAGGATCTATGAGCTCAGGGCTCTCTCCCGGGACAGCATGCCAAACAAGCTTTATAACCAATAATCAGCTAAGTGTGAACTCTTGAAGGACTGTTATTGTATTATTTTGCGAGTATAATGCATCTTGTGTTCATTCTCGTTCCCTTATTTTTTCAGGGGTCGCCACAGCGACACAAATATGTATACTGTGTATGTACACAGTGCTCATATTCATGGATGTAACAGGACATTATACCAGACGTGTAAAAAAAAGCTAATTCCTGACACCAAACATTTCTGACAGAATGGCCTTTGGACCCTTTTCACAAGCCTGTTATGACGCGTTTAACGGTCATCAGCATTTTAAATCCTTAAGTTTTTAATATTTAGATTTTCCTTTAAACGTATGAACTTTGTATTTATGTTTGTAGTATATTATCTTTGCTTTAAATTACAAAAAACGAATTGCCGCTTGTGCGAGGGCTTCTAATGCAGCGTCTATGGCACAGGACAGTAAATTTGACGTTATTCTCTCCTCTGGCTGCCGTCATCAGTCTCACACAATTTTTTTTTTTTCCTCTTTCTGAAAGTCTTTATAACATCATCGTGGAGTTTTTCTTTTATTATTTGAGCAAATATGATTGTAAAAAAATGATTTTTTGTATTCTCCCATTCACTGCGCTCTAAGTTTTCCCAACTATGATGGCTTTCGCTACTGAGAGACCCAGAAATGTAAAAAGGGTCTATTCTGTCAAGTCATCGGCTATCATTACCAAAATTTAACGTTTTTTTTTTTTTTCTTTCTTTGAAGATGACCATAACACATTAACGCCAGTGTGAATGTAATAAATCAGATGCTTGTTTGTACTAAAATCCTTATCATTGCCCTTTTTTTTACATTTGTGAGTATCCTTGCTTAATATTGCAGCCATTTTGTTGCTGTAGCTTGCGTATTCAGGAAAATCTCTCATATGCCCCTTCATTTGTACGGTGGTCCATACGACAAACTTCATCTGTTAGACTATATGGCCCTTCACCATACCCCTACACCTCCAACGAAAAGAGAATTGGGACTTGGGACCAGCTTGGTGATCAACAGACCAAATAGATCCACAGTCAATCAGTATTATGTGAAAAATACTTATGTCTTGTCATATGAAAGTCAAAAAGTCAACATCATTAGAAACAACACAGACCTGATGAAATCCAATGAAAGCTTTAGTTTACTGACAGAACCTGATGAGAACATCTTTCAGGGTTTTAGAAAGTTCTGGCCCCTGAAGCAATTCAGTTGTTAGTTCCTGCGAAGGTAGTTACACTGTGTAATATTATTTGTATGCTTCTTTTCTTGGCGTTACAACATTATGATTGGGATAAAACACAAATTATCATCTTATCAACCATTCAAAGGGCAATTTCAGTGAATTTCCTTCATCTTCTCCATGAAATTCGTATAACCGTCAACCAGTATTGATTGTTTTTTTCTTTTTGGAAGGAATGATGGTTTGCTAGAAACTATAATCCATCCAAGTACAGTTGCGATGGTATAAGCTCAATTACTTTGACAGTTTACTGTCTCCCAAGCTTCAACGACATCTGGTATGTCCACACAAATTAGTAGTTGTAGGAAAGCAAAGGCCAAGAGACTCCAGGAGGATTCTTTATTATGCTGTCAAACTGCAGTCGTCAGGGTTAACTAAGTGATAAACTGAACTTTACTGGCATTCATGGGCAGTTCTTAAAGGGATAGTGTACCCAAAAAGTAGGTCATCCAAGATGTAGGTGACTTTTTTTTTTCTTTTTTTTTTTTCATCAGTAGACATTTTTTAGCTGAATGTATGGTCTTTGGTGATTTAAATAATGGTTACAGTTTTTACAATTACAAACAAACACATACAAGTTCAAATCAATAACTTTGGCTCCTGGTGAACAATCCTGAAGTGTAGGAAATATTATTTACTATATTATTAGATTTAATTTACAATGTAAGACCTCAGTGTATCATCAGGAGCCACGGGATTGATTTGGACTCTCAAAAAACGGGGACCATTGACTTTGCTTTATACAATGCACCAAGTAGCACGGATTCAGTGAAGATCTTCTTTAATATTCTATGAAGACAATAGAACAGAATAAGGACCTGATGGTGAGTAAATGACCTGTAAAAGTGTTGTTCTTTCACATATAGCCACAGAGGTGTCCATGTAACCGAAGCATCTTAAGAGAATTACCCTTGACCTTGAGATCAGGTCACAGTATCAATATGTGAGATAACATAAAACAGACCATAATAATGGTTATAATGGAGCCATGTCATTATAATAGTGCTTTATTAACTATATATTTTATATATTTTTTGATTTATAACTATACCTGAGGGGCGACATGGTGGCTCAGTGGTAAGCACTGTTGCCTCACAGCAAGAAGGTCGCTGGTTCGAGTCCCGGCTATGTGTGAAAATGAGTGTGTATGGATGTTTCCCAGTATGGGTTGCAGCTGGAAGGGCATCTGCTGTGTAAAACATATGCTAGATAAGTTGGCGGTTCATTCCACTGTGGCGACCCCTGATGAATAAAGGGACTAAGCCGAAGGAAAAAGAATATATGAGTGAACTTTACCTGAAGTAAATTTACTGTAGGCAAACCTGAGTTGGTCCACCGGTTACCAGTTTGTTGATGGCACTTCATTTCAGAGGCCTTTGAAACTTGAAAGAAACACAGTTTTCAACTCTCTCAACACTTTTCCATCAAATTTACGTCTGTTATAGGTTTCGGAAGTGGGTGTGGCAAAATGACTCGAGAGCGCCACCTATGCACATTTGACGGACTGGCCCCTGAGCTACGTTTCACGCACACATACGAAAATTGACACACATCAAACATGCCAAAACCTACAAAAAAAGTCTCTTAGAGCGAAATCTCAATTCCAACAGGAAGTCGGATATTTTTAACTTCCTCTGCCGAAAAAGTGCAGTTTTTGCCATTTCCAGGCGTGGTATTTTAACGAACTCCTCCTAGGGAATTCATCAGATCAACACCAAAATTGGGTATTGTCATCTAAAGGCCTTGGCAATGTTAAATTGCGAAGATCTAGAATTTTCGTCGAAGGGCGTGTCCGTGGCGGCCTCACAAACTTTAATGCTTCGCCACGAAACAGGAAGTTGTTATAATTCAGACATACATGGTCTGATCTGATTCAAAATCCATATGTTTGATAACAGTCCTGACCTGAACACGTTTACATGCCAATAACCAGATACAGATATAGCGCCACCTGCTGGCAACAGGAAGTGACATGTTTTACGGTGTAACAAACCTACAAATTTGATCACATCGAGTCCATGTTCTGTTAGTTTAGTCCAAAGGCCTTTGTAATGTTAAATTGTGAAGATCTAGAGTTTTCGTTGAGGGGCGTGTCTGTGGCGGACTGAGAGTGCAATGCTTCGCCATGGAGGAGGCAGCACTTATAACTCAACCAAACAATATCTGATCTGCCTGAAAATGCACAGGTTCGATGAGATTCCTCTCCTGAAGACATCTACATGCCAATATTGAGTCTCAGTCATAGCGCCACCTGCTGACAGAAGGAAGTTTGGCATAAATCTGTGATTTTCTGAGGTATTTTAATATATATATTTTAATATATATTATTGTCCGCTGTTCTCTGTCATCCAAAGGCCACCGGGTGGCGGTGAGCCCGGGCGCGAGGTCCCTTTCATCGCTGCTTGCAGCTTTAATTATATTTGTATTTTTTCTTGTATTTGTCATTTTAAGGAGGTGCTTAAAGGAGGTGTCGCTAGATATATGCTAGATTCTATTAATTGTTATTAAATTGTTGACTAAGCTAAATACATGTTGTTTGTACTCTACTTTAAAACTTTGGGTAGTCATGTTTTTCAGAAATGAATAGGCAGTCACAGTTGTGTTTAGAATGCTGTGTGAATATGTCTTCAGTTTTATCTATTTGCATAGATCATCTATACTTGGAGGTAGGGTTGTACGATATATAATCTCAGCATCGATATCGCAATAGTCACATCATAAGATTTGCAATGTTGAGTCTAAAATCGAATCATTCTAAAATGATAAAACCTTTACAAATGGAGATATTCAAATCATCCTTTGGGTTGTATTCATATCGCAATATATATCGCAGAATAACAAAAGATGGCAATGTCACATTTTCCCAATATAGTGTAGCTCTACTATTAAGCTTGACTACTTTAGTCATAGTCATAGTAAAATGACTACTTTGTTGTTATTTTAAATGACGTTTCAAACAGGTTCTGGATGATCTTAATTGACCTTAAGCGTTTTCTTTTATCTTTGCCATGATGACAGTACATAATATTTTACTAGATATTTTTCAAGATACTAGTATTCAGCTTAAATTGACATTTAAAGGCTTAACTAGGTTAATTAGGCAAGTTAGGGGAATTAGGCAAGTCATTGTATAACAGTGGTTTGTTCTGTAGACAATAGAAACAAATATTGCTTAAGGGGGCTAATAATATTGACCTTAAAATGGTTTTTAAAAAATTAAAAACTGCTTTTGTCCTAGCCGAAATAAAACAAATAAGACTTTCTCCAGAAGAAAAAATGTTATAGGAAATACTGTGAAAAATTCCTTGCTCTGTTAAACATCATTTTTGGGAAATATTTGAAAAAGAATAGAAAAATTGACAGGAGGTTGAATCATTTTGACTTCAACTGTATATAATTTGCTCTATGTACAGTTTGTTGTGTTCAGAACCAACTCTAATTGTTTGTTTCTGCAGACGGCTACCCCAAGGAGGAGATTGTGTACAAGTGGAAGCGCAGCTCTGTGGAAGTTGGAGATATCCGCTCCTGGCGTCTTTACCAGTTCTCCTTCGTTGGCCTGAGAAATACCTCAGAGGTTGTCAGGACTGTGTCAGGTACGGCTTTGTTTTGTTTTTTGGCTCATCATTACTTCTATGTTTTTTAGTTTTTATGCCAAATGTTCATGTTCCAAAATTCTCCTTTTTGACTGCAAGCTGACAAGCCTCTTTGGTGGCCTTTAAAAGCACAAGTTTTGTTTAGCTCACAACTCATTAACTTGTGGGAAGACTGTGGACTCGATAATTTTGGTTGAATTAACAATATCTTTGTTGTAATCATGCACAATTTGGAGTCATAGCCTCGAGATCATATGTTGAGGGAACTATACCATTTCTCATAGACTTCTGAGTTTAAAGGAACACCACATTTTTTTGGAAAATTATGTTATGAGTTATGATCATAGTTGACCAGGAGAAACACATGATTCAATTCAATTCAAGTATATTTATATAGTGTTTTTACCATGTAGATTGTATCAAAGCAGCTTTACATGTTCTAGTAAAGTCCAGAGTTGAAGTTTAGTTCAGTTCAGTGTGACTGAAGAGTAAATCCACCAAAGCGCTGCTCCACAAGTCCTGATCCGAGCAATCCAGTGGCAACAGTGGCGAGGAAAAGAACTTCACCAATTGACGAAGTGAAGGGGGGAAAAAAAGCCTTGAGAGAAACCAGGCTCTGTTGGGCACGACCAATATTCTTGTGGCCAAACTTCCTGCTGCATTCTAGGCGCTGGAGAAACTGGACGTCCATCGTGGAGAAGCTGCAGGTGTGGTAGGGCACCGGTGGGAGGTCAGGCTGGCCCACAGGATCAATGCTTGGACTTGTTTGTCACTGTGGCCTTTCAGAAATCAGTCTCATCCATTCTTCCATGACCACCACAGCATCAGCTCAGGATACGGCCTGGTCCAGGATACCTTGGGATCATCTCTTCACTGGTCTTGGATCGCATTAATGGCGCTGCATAGTCTGTAGGGCCCTCGGGATGAGTATAAGAAATAAATAGAAATAGAAAATAAAGGAAATAATAACATGACTGTATAGTTATTGCAGAGTTTAACCAAATAGGAGTGAAAGTTTTTCATTTGCACATGTTTTAAGGCCTGAGAGAGTTTAAAGTATTCTTAATGAGAATCACAGGAAAGTAGAATTTTGATCATAACTAGTATGTTTGTGGCAAAAATGTCAAAATACGTATCATAGTGCCATGTTGGTTTGATTGTTTTGTGGAGAGTAGTGGAGGAGATTTGGGACCATCCTGTCAAATTTGTGTGTCTAGGACATATAGTTTGGGCTGCCTAGAGACTTTTATGGCAGAAGAAGAGGAAGAAAATCAGAGCAAATACAATAGGGTCTAGCACCATCAAGTATATATCACTGCAGCCTGGCAAGTAGGTATTGCTGCAGCACAGAGACCTCCAAGTGGGAGGGATTACACCGCAGGTAGGTTGGGTGACCTCCAAGTGGGAGGGACTTACGCTGCAGGTGGGTTGGGTTTAGGTGGTGTAGACATTAATAACAAACAAATAACACATCAGGTTACTGTGAGGTTGGGTTTAGGGTTGGGGTAGTAGACGTTAATAAAACACAACAGGTGACTGTGAGGTTGGGTTTAGAGTTGGGTTAGGTGTAGACATTCATAAAACACAATATTGGACTCCGTGTCATGTACAAGACATAAAATAAATAAAAACTCCAGCTTTGTACAGCCCACTTGGAGCTCAAGTGGGAGGAACTTACGCCGGTAGTAGGTTGGGTTACAGCAAGAAGAGTTTTAGCCGCCGCTACTGAGAATGTGCTCTTTAATATATAGTGTAATTTTTGTGCTACTGTACAATAATATTTACTGTTTTTTTTGTGTTCAACTTTAATAAGCAACATGTTAATAAAACAAAAGGTTACTGTGTAAGGGGTAGGTTTAGTGTTGGTGTAGGTGTAGTTGTTAATAAAACACAACAGGTTACTGTAGGGGGTAGGTTTGGGGTTGGTATAAGTGTAGATGTTAATAAAACATAACAAGTTACTGTATTATGAGTACGTTTAGGGTTGGTGTGGGTGTAGATGTTAATATAACACAATAGGTTGAATGCTGTGTCATTTACAAGATATTAAATATTTAATCAAAATCCCCAGAAGGTTTGTTCAGCTTACATGGAGCTCAAGTCCCACCCATTTGGAGCTGACTCTGAGCTCCTTTTATACCTAACTTGCACCTTTGGTGCTTGGATCCCTAAAAAGTCTGCCATTTCTCAATAAACTTTCCACAGACGTTCCCCTTAGAAGAAGTTTCAGTGAGGCCACAACCCTAATGGATTGTGCTCTAAAACCCAGAGGCAAAGTAAAATCACATGCCTCAGAGGTGAGGGAAATTGTATTTTTGACACACCTGAGGGATGTTAAAGTCACAAACAGCTAACTTGAAAGTCAGGACCCTCTCTGGGACGGAATCCAGTGGTTGAAATGTAGGGACTTAAATGTGTAAAATTCGGGAGCATGCAATCTCCTAGTGGAGGTGGCCGTCTCATTAAAGTTGTCTACTTTCCCCAAAGCAAACTGAGAAATGTGCCGTGAGAGATGTTAACTCTTCCTGATCCCACATAGCCTTAGTAGACTGCATACCAGCCTTAAAAAAAATAAAGGTACAAAAGTCAGTCATGTCACTGGGGTGGTTTCTTTCCCAAAAAAAGGTACATTTTGTACTTTTTCAGGTACTAATATGTGCACTTTAGGTAAAAATATATACCTTTAAGGTACCAATATGGACTTTTTAGGTACAAGCAGGGTGCACATTACAAGGGGTTTTGGAAGGGTTTGACCTAATTAATCTAATTAACCCTCCTAAAGGACGTAAGTGTTTCCTAGACACTTGTCTTGCAAAACAATTGTTTGTTTTTACGTATAGCCTAAAAGTAAAGTAAAGAAAAATTATAATGTGTATTATATTAGACACCTATGCTTGTGCTCTTTCATGGTCATACATTTATTGGTGCAGAAATGCAAACATGTCACCATTTTACAAAATACACCATTTTATATACAAAAAAATAGGTCATCTTTGAGAATCATGTGTCTGTTTAAATAACCCATCTGATGTTACTGTAGGTCAGAATCCACTCATTATGCCTCAAAACACTGTTTGATTAACCAGAGAGATGCAATTGAATTTAATATATAAAATATGAATTTGGTTCACTGAAGCGTGCCTATGTATTGCACAAACTATGAAAAAAGCTACAAAATGATGGAACGAGACATTCATGCCTGCATCGAGTATTAGTCTAGGACTATACCTAGAAACAGAGCCTGCTCTCCTCAGCTGTAGATGTCTGTTTTTGGGATCCAAACAAGCCTAGACCTTGCAAATGATAAAGAACAGTCTTGACTCAGACACACCAGATCCTCAGACTTTGCTAGAGTCATCCAGCGTGGGAAGAAGGTCATCACGCAAATGCTCTTGAGTCCAAATCAATCACACACACACACACACACACACACACACACACACACACACACACACACACACACACACACACAACAATCTGTCCGCAGCAGTACACCCCAGAGTCCAATGTGATTCAAATGCATGACTGAACTGCTAAGTAAACGAATGAGTGTGCGTAAGTGTGTACATGAGTGAGTGAGTGAGTGAGTGTATGAAAGAAAGAGAGCAATAGAGAGAAAACTTAGATGTTTTGTTTTATTCGATTTTTCATTTATACAACTATAAATGTCTTATTTTATTAATAGAAATTAATTTTATGTGTTTATAAGTGTTAAAAAAACACTTATAAACACATACACACACAAATCAACCTAGATGCACTAAGTGTAAATACTTAATTCCACACAGAACATTAGTTTATTTCATCCGTTTATTGAACGTTTACAATAATAAAAGTAAAAATTCAAAGTACAGAATAATATTCTGACCCCTCCACCACCCCACCCCCCCTTAATTAAATAAATAAAGGGGTGGCACAGTGGCTCAGTGGTTAGCTCTGTCGCCTCACAGCAAGAAGGTCGCTGGTTCGAGTATGGGTATTTCCCAGTACTGGGTTGCGGCCGGAAGGGCATCCGGAAGAGCAAATAAATACATAAAATTAATTAGAATAAAATTTTACATGAAAACAAATTCCACATAGGTATGGGGAAATTCAAACCGCCGTAATATTCACACCTTAATGCCTAGATTAGGAGACAGTAAAATAATTAAGTAAAGTCAACTTGTCGCAACAGGTTTACTTACTTTAAGTAATTAAGAGCTTTTACAGTGTAGCATCTTTCTGTTTTACTATCATCAGAAGATGACTATTGTCACATGTCTGGTGTGTCTGTGTTGTGTTTTCCCATGTGTCGTGCTCCATGCGCTTTATGTTTGCGTCATGGGCCCCCCTTTGTTCTGTTTTCTAATGATCATGAGTTCCACCTGCTGTGTCACCCCTGTTTGTGATTTGTGTAATCGTGTCTTGTATATTTATACTCCTGTGTTTTGTTCAGTCCTTGGTCCGGTATTGTATTGTCATCACCTCTTACCTCCTGCGTGTCGATGGTCCAGTGCCTATAGTGAGTATTTTGTAAATAAATACACGTTCTTTTGATAATTCCTGAGTTTTGTGCATTTGTAGAGGGACCGAACGTGACAACTATGATGGAACGCTGTTGTTGTAGTTTGGCTCTCAGCTTAGACACAGCCAGTCTAAAGCAGTCTGAGCTATCTTGATTGAATTCTTTTGATTTGATTTGATTTGATTTGATTTGGAGAGCAGTCACTTTCCAATGATGTGACTTTCCATATTGTCAATCTCCACACCTGCTCAAACTGACAAAGCAAATACTTGCTGGACCTTGGCAGCAACCATAACAGGCATGAATGGGTTTTAAGGCAAATGTAACAATATACAGTATCCAAAGTTTTCTAACTCAGCAAAACATTGAGGGAACTATTTTGCCACTTTGTCCAGGTGAATACTGTACTGATAATTTTCCTGTGACATTTTCTTCAGGTTGGAAAAGTTTTAGGGCCAGGACACACCAATTCAATTAAATTAAATTCATCTTTATTTCTATATCGCTTTTACGATGTAGATTGTGTCAAAGTAGCTTAACATAGAAGTTCTTGTAAATTGAAACTGCATCAGTCCAGTTTTCAGAGTTCAGTTTCGTTCAGTTCAGTGTGGTTTAATTTTTGCTGCTGAAAGTCGAAACACTGAAGAGCAAATCCATCGATGCGCAGCTCCACAAGTCCCAGCCAAGCAAGCCAGTGGTGACAGTGGCGAGGAACAAACTTTATCAATTGACGAAAGTGAAGGAAAAATAAAAACCTTGAGAGAAACCAGGCTCAGTTGGGCACAACCAAGCCAACTCCAAACAACTAGTGCTGACAAAAACTGTGTTGTGTCTGGACTGCAGGTGTCTATATTATCTGAAACTCCTGGAAACAAATAAACACACTGACCAGCCACGAGTTTCACTGGAGTGACGTCAACGCCCCCTACTCCTGATTGGCTAGAGGAGCAACTGTCAATCTCAACTAGTGGACCAATGGTGATGCTGAAGCTGCCCATGATTTAAATTAAATTAAAATTGCATCTTTTAGAAACGCAAGCGAAGAATGTGGAAACGAGCAATGGGGAAAAGACAATAAGCACACAAAACATTCAAATATGGGCCACAGCCCATATCACCCTGCAGCCCAAGACCGGTTACTCACTGAAACTAAGGGTTGAGCCTGGTAAGTACTTGGATGAGAGACCACATGGTAAAAATAGGTTGCTGTCGGAAGTGGTGTTAGAGAGGCCAGCAGGAGGGGCTCAACCGGTGGTCTGTATGAGTCCTAATGCCCCAGTAAAGTGAAGGGGAATCTGTACTGTCAGTGAGCGCCATCTGTCAGATGAGAAGTTAAACCAAGGTCCTTAAAAATCACATGGCCTAAGGGGTAATCCTGTAGGGGTGTAATCCTGGCCAAATTCCCTCCATCGGCCCTTACCAATCATGGCCTCCCAATCATCCCCATCCACCGAACTGGCTGTATCACTGTCTCTCTACTCCACCTATAGCTGGTGTGTGGTGAGCACACTGGCACTGTTGTCCTGTGGCTGTCGTCGCATCATCCACTACTCTTATTATTTTTTGATCTCCGACCGCGATACCTTTGAATCAAAGTAATTGTCACTCACCATGGAGGGATTCGCTCCTGCTAGTATGTCTGATAATCTAATAATCCATACATGTTTGTAAATATTTGAGAAATCCTGAGAAATTACAGCCGGTTTCCTTGTGTTCCTTCTTGACTTGAATTTTTTTTACTTGGGTACGTCACTTCCGACGAAGCCCAATGTCCGACCGCTGGCTTGGTGTGTTCCAGCCTTTAGGCTCCTCTTCCTCTGATGTGTGATTCAAACATAGCCCTTAATGCATTCACTGCACTCATCATGTGGAGCAGGTGTAGGTGTTTTCGCTAGTGCTCATTGTTGGGTGCATTAGTTTTGCTGTTTTTCCATTAGAAATTGGTCCAGCAGCCACACATCATCTGGCAGTTTGCCGCTCCTCAACCATCAACATGGGGTAGAAGATCACTACAAATGACATTTAAAGGGATAGTTAACCTAAAAACAACAATTTACTTACAACTGACTCTTTCTCAAGTGGTTTCAAACCTTTATGAGTTACTTTCTTCTGTTAAACACTTAAGAAGATATTTTGAAGAAGATAGGTCTCGCTGCTCACCCTCACGTCACCTCAGCTGATTCTGGCTAATATATCGTAGATATAGAACTCGGCATATACACTCACCGGCCACTTTATTAGGTACACCTGTCCAACTGCTTGTTAACGCAAATTTCTAATCAGCCAATCACATGGCAGCAACTCAATGCATTTAGGCATGTAGACATGGTCAAGATGATCTGCTGCAGTTCAAACCTGAGCATCAGAATGGGGAAGAAAGGTGATTTAAGTGACTTTGAATGTGGCATGTTTGTCGCCAGACGGGCTGGTCTGAGTAATTCAGAAACTGCTGATATCCAATGAGTGGTAGTTCTGTGGGTGCAAATGTCTTGTTAATGCCAGAGGTCAAAGGAGAATGGTCAGACTGGTTCAAGCTGATAGAAAGGCAACATAAAAGCATGGATCCATCCTGTCTTGTATCAATGGTTCTGGCTGGTGGTGGTGGTGTAATGGTGTGGGGGATATTTTCTTGGCAAACTTTGGGCCCATTTGTACCAATTGAGCATCGTGTCAACGTCACAGCCTACCTGAGAGTGTTGCTGATCATGTCCATCCCTTTATGACCACAGTGTACCCCTCTTCTGATGGCTACTTCCAGCAGGATAATGCGCCATGTCATAAAGCACGAATCATCTCAGACTGGTTTCTTGAACATGACAATGAGTTCACTGTACTCAAATGGCCTCCACAGTCACCAGATCTCAATCCAATAGAGCACCTTTGGGATGTGGTGGAACGGGAGATTCACATCATGGATGTGCAGCTGACAAATCTGCAGCAACTGTGTGATGCTATCATGTCAATATGGACCGAAATCTTTGAGGAATATTTCCAGTACCTTGTTGAATCTGACACAAAGGATTATGGCAGTTCTGAAGGCAAAAGGGGGTCCAAATCAGTACTAGCAAGGTGTACCTAATGAAGTGGCCGGGGAGTGTATATCGTATTTTTGTTTTATGTGGATTTACAGTCAATTGCCTTTTTTGGATTATTTCTTACAATTATCAGATAACATGGCATGCTGTGCACTTAATTGTGCTCACAAACGGCACGATGACGCGCCAACAAAATAGCGACGGTTGGCGCCACCCACTTGTACCTTTATTTGTGCTCTTCAGAAACTCATGGGAGACGTCATGGATAGTGCATTCATATTATTTACAGTCTATGACCCAGACATGGCACCAAACAAATCTATGCTGTTTTTCAGCCTTCCTAAAGCACATAAAGCACAGCTACCCTCTCAATAAAATCCATATTAGCCATTAGCAAAGAAACTGGAGTCACAACCCAGATAGCACACGTACGTCGCGGAGAAGTCTTTGAAAGATCGTAACATCTGCTAAACATCACATTCAACAGTTTTATTTGTTAACGAGGCGTCTTCTTTACCTCTATACGCCGTCTATACGATGAATCTTGAACTCCTGAAATTTTTAATTGGTTTTGTTGAAAAATATAAATGATAATATAATATAATATAATAAAAGTCTACAAATGATTCTTCAGCTGTTGTATTATTTTTAAGTGGAAAACACTTGAGCTTATCATATA